>OU898277.1:146060358-146660358 GCA_918026665.1 Diabrotica balteata | reverse complement strand
ATTTGTGCGTATTTTCAAAATTTAAATGGTCAGCCCATATTTTATTCTTATTGCAAACAATACCAATAGATGGCGCTACTGAATTTTTTTTAACTTATACAGCTGTAACTAATTATTGGAGATTTATTTGATCTAGTTCATTTTATAGATTTTGTCCGATGAGTAAAATCATACTCGAAGCACATTCATCTGTGCTTCAGATACAAGAAAGTTAAACATTTAAACGAGGACGTATGTTTTTAAATGGAAAATAGAAATATAATGTTTATATGGTATTAAGTCACAATTGACTCTAATGAAAATTACATTTTTACTAAAATATGACGTTTCGATTTCGACTCCGGAAATGGTTTCATAAAAAAGATTATTTTAAAAATTGTGGGAAAGTATTGTATAACCAACAAGTTGTTAATAGGTTGTTTTTTAAACACGATTTCTGGAGAGGAAATCGAAACGTATGCAAAAAACTTTGCCCCTCCTATCCCAGGTTTCCCTCTAAAGTCCCCTCATAGGGGGAACTGCAAACATCAATTTACCAAGAATCTGTACGCCGCAGAAAAAAATGCTTCAAAGAAAAAATACAACAGAGATAATTTTGATCAAATATATTTATTAACACTTTTTTTGTAGAATGAAACGTTCTCTCAGAAACAACGCTTGAAGCGACCGGCGATTGTGAATGTCAGTTACGCGCGCAAAATCAATGTTTTAAATAAAATTTGTACCAAATCGACGGTAAAAATTCTATATCTTTTAATCAGAGTATCCTATCGACAACAATCAAAATGAATTTTGAAGGTGGAGAGTGCAGCTCCCACAGTGTCAATTTGGCTTTAGAAGGGAATACTCCACAATAGAATATTTGAAGCATTTGATAACAGATATTAAAACTTCCTTTCGAGTTCTAAATCAGTAGTTGTTCTCTTTGTAGATATGAAAAGCGCTTACGACAATGTAAACTAAATGTTTTACTAAACGAATTACAAAACTGTACATCTCATTAAGGATAGGGAATAAAATAATAGGTGAAATAAATGGTATTCCATAAGGCAATATTTTAAACCCATTCTATATCTGACATAAACAGCCGAAATAGAGCAAACTTTAAAGTTCTGTCAAGATATCAGATCGATAAAGTAGAATATGGAGACGATTCTGCACATTCTAATCTAACGCTGCAAATTTTTTAAATCAAAAAACGAAGTAATATATATTCTCCAGAAAAAGTAACTATCAAAGGAACTTATAAACACATTTTAACAAAGGCAGAAAAAGGCGTAAATGTATTAAGAGCAGTAAATAGTGGTTGTAACTGGCACATACTGGAAATATAAAAAATATCTATTAATAGTAGAAACCTATATATATATTATATATATATATATATATATATATATATATATATATTATATATATATATATAATGCATATACTATAGTATATGCATTATATATGCATATAGTAAAGTACATACTATAGTTTATTTTTTATGAACGAGAGAGTAATTAGCATAATTTTAACTGGTACATCCGACCACTCCATGGGCGTGCTCAAGATTAATTGAAAAATTACTTTGAATAATTGTAAAAAATAAATGAATTATTTCAGTGTTATAAAGTGTTATGTGTATGTAAACAAAAGTGACCTCTTTTATCACACACTATATTACAACTGACTGGCCTACATTAAAAATGGTTTTAAAAAATTCACATTTTTTTTAATTTTTAAAAATTACAAAAGAGAAAAAGAGTTTTTAAAACCGTCTAAGGTATGTTAAATAGATGAATAAAAATATTAATATAAAACTTACAGCTACTTGTTACAAATCCAAATCAGATTCAGAAGATGAACTTTCAAAACCAAGATTTATAATAACTGGCTCGATCATTTTATCAGTAATATTGTCCAGCTTCCTCATTTTTTGTGATTTACTGCCTTTTACCAGTTTTCAGGTTTTACATTATTTACGGCCTCCAAAAAACAACTGTTTAACATCATGAATTTTAAAAGTGGTATTTTTTCTTGAAACTTCACTCTTTATCTGTGCCCATACCAGTTCAATCGGGTTTAATTCACAATGATATGGTGGGGATCTAAGTACTGTCATTCCACGATTTTTTGGCAATTTCATCAATTTCGTATTTTTTAAATTTTTCTTTATGAAGGGCACACAACGAATAAAGTTCCTTTCTTATAGATCCGGGATGGTACGTAATATTTTTTGAACTCAGCCAATTCTGCAAGTCTTTTTTTAACCACTTGGTTGTGGGCAGTCCTTCTATAAGTCTGGAGTGATAACTTGCATTATCCATTACTATTACACAGTTCTAGGAAGAAGATCTATCATTTGTTCGAACCATTCTTGAAAGACATCAGCGTTCATGTCTTCATGGTAGTCACCGTACGAGTTGATTCAAAAGTTAATAAACCACCTTCAACAAAACCGTCTGAACTGCCAATGTGTACTATTATCAGCCTGCGTCCCTTTCCTGATGGTGGGTTTAAACCAGTAGATAAGTTATTTACAAAAGCGTACCTTTGACTTGTAACAGTTTCATCCTGCCAAAATTTATTTGGTGTATGACCCTCGTTGATCCATGTTTCATCAAGATAAAATATTTTTCTTTTTTGGTTTCTCATTTCCTTTATGGTTCTTAGAAAATGTCTTCTCCATATGACAATATCGCTTCTTTCTAATAAAATAGACTTTCTGGGATTCTTTTTCCAGCGGAAGCCTATTTCTTTTAAAAGTTTCATGTCTTTATGGTAGTCACCTGTACGAGTTGATTCAAAGTAATAAACCACCTTCAACAAAACCGTCTGAACTGCAATGTGTACTATTATCAGTCTGCGTCCTTTCCTATGGTGGGTTTAAACCGTAGATAGTTATTTACAAAAGCGTACCTTTGACTTGTAACAGTTTCATCTGCCAAAATTTATTTGGTGTAGACCTCGTTGATCCATGTTTCATCAGATAAAATTTTTCTTTTTGGTTTCTCATTTCCTTTATGGTTCTTAGAAAATGTCTTCTCCTATGACAATATCGCTTCTTTCTAATAAATAGACTTTCTGGGATTCTTTTTCCGCGGAAGCCTATTTCTTTTAAAAGTTTCCATAACGTACTTTACATAAACGTTTGTCTGTAAATGATTTAAAACAATTAAATATTAATGTTTTTTCATTAACTGTTAAAGGACCAATTTTTCGGCGTTTACACGGCACTTCCAAATTTTCCATAACACTAGTATACACAATAAACTGCACCTTGCAACTGAAGTACCTACTTTTAGTGAATTGTTAAGAATTTTGAATACGCCACTTGGACCTTCCTACAAAATGGAAAAACCCACTATCACATTTTCTGTGGAATAAGTTTAGAAGGTAATTATCTAGTCAATTACTGTCGTAGATTCCTGGAATTAAAGAATTAAATGTTTGATTGTTGAAACCCTTACTTCGTGGAATGCACTCATTTCAGATAAAATAAAACGTTTTATTTTATCTAAAGAATTAAACTTTATTTTGCAAATAGGTAGGTACTTATTAAACTTTTATTGGTTATATATAACCAATAAAATAAACATCTTACATTTCTTGCAAATTCATTGGTATCTGTTAACCTCCATCAGTCCGACACTGGCAACCTTATTTAGGGATTAGTAACCCTCACAACTATTGTATTCTATTCTGCTCCAACCTTTATACCTGGTGGTCATACTCAATTTAAAATTGTTTTCCTATATACTTCTGTAAACTTGTTGACAAATATCTGTTTTTCATTGAGTCACCCGTATCAACAGTTTAGGGATTTGCATACATTAATTTATTGTTTTATTACTCTCTCATACATAAAAATACACTATAACGATATATTGCCATATTTTAAACTAACTTTTAAAATCAATACCTTACTTTTTTACTTTATCGTGTCCGGACATGTCATTCATAAAATTTTGGCCCAGTATCGGGCTACGTCGGTTCCATCTCTGTTGGCGAGCCACAAATATTCAAGGGTACATCTATGAGGACAGTTTCTGCATTGAAGAAGATGTTCCATATTCTGTGTTTCTCCACAGTCACAGTTCACATCATCTTGGTCGATTTTTCTCCATTTTGCCATGTTTGATTTTACTGGAGGGACCCCCCTTCTTATCCTCTTCATAGTTTTCCACGTTTTAAAGTCCTACTATAACGCCTCTGCATGTTGAGGGTTCTGCAAAACCCGCTGCTTTATATAGGTTTGAAAGTGGCGTTGGTTTTATGCACCCCGTTACTATCCTGCATGTCTCATTTAGCGCGGTATTTTATCAACTTGTTTGGTGTGGGCAGATCTGCCCCAAACGGGGCACGCATATTCAGCAGTTGAGAAATGCAGTACCTGTGCCGTTGTTCTTAAAACGCCAGGACGTGTGCCCCATTTACTTCCCTTTAGCTTTCTGAGTATGCTGTTCTTAGTTGTTACTTTTCCTCTCGTTTTTATGCAATGTTGTCTATAGGTAAGGGACCGGTCCAGAGGTCCAATTCAAACCGAATTTAATTAACCTTGAACCAATATTCCTTAGGGACTATTTTCAATTTTCAATTATCATAATTAATTACTATAATTTTCAATTATTTTTTTGAAGTTATACTTCTATACGCACGTTCGGCGTTGGAAATTTGCATGGGAGTGTGTAACCATTACATATGTAAGATAATGAGTAAGAGAGAGACAGAAGATATATTTTCTCTCTTCCTCTCTTGAGAATAAAAATATTCCTTTTGTATATATATATATATATATATATATATAATATATATATATATATATATATAATATGTATTAATATTATTATTTATGTGATATGTTTTGTATTATTTATTAAACGTTTATAATTATTTTAGGCTTTTGTATTTCAAAATAATCACTGTTTGACCAAGAACTGTCAATTTTGAAATCCGTTAGTGTCATATCTAATTGGCAAATCCTTTACGTGTTTGGTTCATACGCTGGTGTTTGTGAGTTCGAGTCCCAATTATGAATTTTCTTTTTTATTTTTGAAACATTTAAAAACCTCATGTTAATCTTATTAAATATATGTAATATAAGCAAAAATGCTATATTTTAAAATAAAATGAAATTTACAACATAATCGGAGTTGTTGGTTTGTCTTTTTATCTTCGTAAAGTAAGTTATGTATATTGGCAGTTTTAAATATTATGAATATTACATTTTAATTATATTGTATTATTATATTGATTATGTTGCAGTATATTTATTGTATAGGAATTTTTATATTAATAACAAAATAAATATATGTTTTCATTAAAATATTGATACAATGCTTCATTTACTATACTCCTATTATAGGTCAAATGTTTATATACAGCAAACGATGCACCATATACCTATATAACTAATTATTTTTCTCTTTCTGCTCTCTCTTACCTATAGCATTACATAATTTGTAATGATTGTGCAGATTGACTCCCATAAAATTTTTAACGGCGAACGCGTGTATAGAAGTATAACTTCTACCGGCAGTCCCACTGGATTGCCACACCCGTTTTTTTTATGTGCAATTTGCATATAAAAATTGCACAAGTATGAAGTATTTGAAATATGTCAAAAACACTAAATTTTAACTTTCACATTATAAACGATCTAAAACGTTTAAAATAGCTTCTTTTCGATTACACACGTAGGTTTTTTTGTCTAAACTACTACTACTAAATTATATTAAAATATAAATAAATATTATTTGAAAGTAAACTTATTATATAAATTAAATAATATGTTTAAATATAATAATTATATTTATATTATTCAATATTGTTGACATTTATGACTTTTAAATTTTTTCAATCGTTGTGAATCAAATTTTATTTTGTATGCAGCCAGAGGTCAATAAATCAAAATTTGTCTTTTTAAATCAATCAAATCAATCAAAAGTAAATCAATTTTTATCTATAGTTTTATCTATAGTACCCTATGATATCTCGTAGTATGTAGCTATACGTTCAATATTAATGAAGATAGTATGTAGTAGCCTTTTGGTATTCACCTTGTTTATTTTTTCTTACTTAATATATTCGTTATTTCGTCCCCCTTTATTTGCTATGTCGCATGTTAGGATTGTGAAAGTCGAACGAACTGAGATAGTACTCGGGCAGGAAAAATTCGACAACGGCCCATACATAACAGAGGTATTAGAGGCGATAAAGAGACATAATACAGTTAATACTGTAGACATAATACGGTTAATAGAAGAACAGCAAATTGGAATATTGGTCGACTTATTCAATACAATATACAGTACAGGAATCATTCCCAGAGATTGGCTGATGTCAACATTCATAACACTACCAAAAAAAACCAAATACAAAAGAATGCCAAGACCATAGGATAATAAGTTTAATGGGTCATATGCTCAAAATATTTTTAAAAATTATACACCGGAGAATACGCAACAAACTTGAGCAGGACATAAGTGACACACAATTTGTATTTAGAAATGCACTGGGAACGAGGGAAGCCCTGTTCGCTGTGAATGTACTTGTGCAAAGGTGCATGGATGTTAATCAGCCAGTATATATGTGTTTCTTGGATTAAAACAAAGCCTCCGATAAGGTCAGACATAACCGTCTTATCGAATTACTTGAAGAGAAAAACTTGGATATGAGAGACATTAGGATCATTAGCGCTATCTATTATAATCAGATCGCTATGGTAAAAGAGAACAACGTCTTTTCAAATGAAATAAAGATTGAGAGGAGCGTCAGGCAAGTCTGTGTCCTGTCTCCTACTTTGTTCAATTTGTATTTAGAGGAAATAATCCAGGAAGCACTAGAAGAACTAACTATGGGAATAAAAGTAAATGGCCGACGAATCAATAATATACGGTTTGCCGATGACACTATTTTATTAGCGGAATGTCTTGCGGATTTACAACAAATGGTTGACAGAGTGGTAGAAGTCAGTAAAGTAAACGGACTGTCCCTAAATACAAAAAAGGCACAATTTATGGTAATTACAAAAGTTTAACAGCACCAAGAAAACATAACAATACATGGAGAACAAATTAGGGTGTTAGGATTCGTTCAGTTGTTTATTTTATACTCAGCCAGAGACCTTCTTAAATTATTAAATCAAAATTTGTCTTTTAGTTAAACTATTTTTATCCGTAGTGCCTATGACATCTCGTATGTACCTATACGTTAATTAATAATGAAGACACATTGTAGTGCCCTTTTAGTAGTCGCCCTATTTATTTTTTATATCTTAATATATTCGTGATATACTTCCCTTTCATTTAACGTATCACATGCTCCAATCAGACAAATAACAAAGGATAAATGAGGTAATGCCCTCTTAGCAATGCCGCAATGTATATTTTTCCTGTCCCAATATATTTGCTAACCCTCTCCTTTTAATGATGTATTATACGTCACGATTCGACGAACTATTCTACCCCCACTACAACATGCTTAAAAAATGAGCAGAATGAACCGTGACATTTTCGTATGGGATTTTACGTGGAAAACGAAGCAGAAACGGTATAGCAGCATTTTTAAATGATTGTAAATGTGAAATGTTGGTAGTTCAGATACCTCAGATTTCTTTCCTAGGTGGCGTCGTTACCTTACTGGACAAGCGGTGTGACTTGTCGTCATAGCCTTTTATATAGATAGATATTCTTTTAATTTTTTACTTTTCATTTAATGTCTGTATTTTGTTAGGTATTTTTCAAGCAGATTTTAATTTAAACCTGCTAAGAATAAATATATGATGACTAGAAAATTGATCGAGAGTAGAGAACCGATGTGAAGAATCGATATTTTATGACGCTACCCCGTGACGATGCAAACTTGTGGCGCTAGTTCCGTGACGACGTCATCTTGTGGCGCTAGTTTTGTGACGCTCGCCTCAGCAATTTACTATAGCAAAAACCAGCAAAAAGGTAATACAACACCAGTATAGAAGCTTCGCATTAAAAATGTGATTCTAACATAATGGATGTCCAGTACATTTTTGACACATGTCCGCGGTTATCTAGATCATTTCAATTTGAAAATCGAGATGTAAAAACAAAAATTTTTTGCAGTTCGGTGGTTGGAAGAGGATCTTTATTTGAGATCTCCAGATGTATCTCTTCTTTAGTTCTATTTGTAGGAAACAATAAAAATTTGGTGTTTCAAACACGTATTTTAACTCGAGAAGAAGTTTATAGGTGTGTCTGTGTATACCTACTATGGCCCAGTCCGATACTTGTTAGGATTACTTGAGATCTTCTGCTTGTTGCTGTTGTTTGCCACGAAGAAATGCTACTTTTAATCTGTTTTAGTTTCGAAACCGAATTTTACCACTCCCGGTTCCAGGCTTTTAAATTACTTGTCACACACCGATATTTGACCTCTAATTCGTCGTTAACAATAGCATGGCGAGCAGGTACATCTGCCAATTAATTACTTTCCTTGCCTGTGGAAAGGTATCCACAAGAAGTTTACTATTCTAAGGTTTTCTTTGGCTTTTTGAAGTTCCAATTTTATCATTTTCTCTATAGGATGTTTCGGGTAGAGATTTTGCATGGCTTTAATTGCACTGAGGCAGTCGGAAAGAATAACTGTATGGAAGATGTTTTAGGTATTAATATATTGTAGGGCTTTGAACAATGCATTAACAAATTTCTGATGAGTATGCGGCAGAATAAGTGGGAAGGTCAAATTTTAAGGGACCATCTGATTAAGTTTCAGGACTGCTTTAAAGATTGCTGGATTAGTTTGATCCTTAATATTTAAGCTTCATAATGCATAATGATTTTCAGTTAGCTACACGATGAGTCAATCATCCATCTTGTACAATGAGTCAGCTTTCTTTAAAGTAGCAAGAAAAAAATCGAATTATTTTTAAGAAGTAGGGGTGAGTGGACAATAATATCTCAATTAACATTTTTCTAAAATTTAACCGGATAATTTTTAAAACCGGATAAATATATTAATAATTTTACCGTGATTTTAGGATTTTTAAAGTAAATGGAGATAAATCAATGGATTTGAAGATTACGCCACTAGTAAAAGAAAGGCAGTAAATATTATAGATTAATATTAAAAATGTTTTGTAAATTTTTGAATAAATACCAATTCCTACAAAGACTCACATACTCCACACGGATACATATTGCAACTGTTACAGCTGTGTAAGTTTTATAAGATTCAAGCAACGCTATGCATCATTATTATTTGCAATTGGGAAAAATATGAGGCAGCATGGTCTATCAGCAGTTAAGTTTTTACATTACTATAAAAATTAAATCTAATATTGGCATATTTGCACAAAAAATTAATTCTTTATTTAATACTCTGCGCCCCTCAATAGTCATATTTGGAACCCAAAAGAATTTCTATAAATTTGTCTTGATCGAATAAGGTACGAACTTTTTTTCAAAGACTCTCTATACTGAACTTCGCAAGATAGCCGGTAGCCGAAATTGTTGGGACGCCCTGTTTAAAGAAAAGTCAGTTTATTTACCTGAAGAATTCCCGCTGGTTCCTTATTTTTATATAATACTGCACAATGAAGATCATGTAATTGTTTTGCATCTGTAAAACTCCTAGTTAACCTTTTGTGTCCGGTACCAATTTTGTATTTATGTTTTGGCCTATAATTTTCATGAATAGGCACTAGATCTTCAAATTCTACGTAATCTCTATTTTCTTGAACGTTTCCACTAATAAATAAATATATTATTATAGAAAAATTATAGTTCATGATGCTGAGATTATTGGATTAATTAAAGTTCAAAACACCAACAAAATTTTGGAAAAAGCAATGTTTATAATTTCTTAAGAATGGAACCTCTTTCGGTTACCGTTGACGATATTGTTGAAAATACTACTAATATGACAGGTGTAAACAAATGGCCGAAATACAAAATTCGAAGATAAATACAAGAAAGAGTTGTTAAACTCTTAAAAATTGACAACAAATAAATTATGGGCGTAAATACAAAGTGAAATAATATAAAAAAAGACATTACCAAAACGAGTTCAAGAAAGTTTGACACAACACAGGTAGGAGGTTAAAAAAATGGATAACAGAAGAAATACTACTGCAGATGGAAGAAAGAAGGAAATATAAAGGAAAAGAAATACAAAAGTATAAAGAAATACAACGAATAATAAAGGACAAAATCAAAACAGCTAAAAAAATGTATTTGATGAAACAATGTATAGAGATAGAATAACTAGAAACAAAATTTGATATGAGACATATGGACACACAAAAAAGTCAACAAGGACACAAAAAACATGATTTTTTTTATTTTTTAATTTGTTAATAATTTCCATTGATTCAAATAAGGATTGCTAAAGGCCTGTATTTTAAATGTGAAGAATTTGAAAGTGGTCAGTAAAAGAATGATTATGTTCTAAAAGCCAAGAAGTTAAAGTGCGTACGTAGAATTTTTTTTCTATTGTTAAAAGTCCTTTTGTCCTCTGCTATCCGTTGGTTAAAAGTTTTAACCGTTTAACCGATGTAAGTTTTTGGGCAGTCGTCACATTTAGTTTGTATACACCAATGTGTAAGTGGTTTTCTTTTTGTCTAAGTTGTTGTTTGTTCTGATGGCTGAAGTAATTACTTTCTTTTTTATGTGTTTGGCTATTTTTGTTGATATCTTGCCTGTATATGTAATCGAGCAAAAGATACTGGGTTTTTTCTCTGGTGGTGGCAATACTAATTTTAGGGCTTTCTTATGTAGTTTTTGACGTAAAATTGTATTGATTGTTTGTTTCAGAGAACTACGATATGTTCTCTGGTTTGTTTGTGTACTCATTGTTTACTGCTATTTGCTTAATAATATTCAAATCTTTCTTGAAGTCGAATGTTACATGATTAATAGAAATTTACATGTAAAAATAAAGGTCTTAAGCAATCATCATTAAAATGTATGAAAAATAACAAATAAAAAATACAGACATGATTGTATTATTATTTGTTGTATTATTGGCTGCTTTTTTTGGGAAATAAAAGTGCTTGTAATGACAAAACATATTTTGCCGCTTTGTATAATGATGCGCATTATATTCAGTATATCGAAGAAATGCTTGGTATTCCTCGAAGTACAATAACCGGGTAAGGAAAGTACAGTTGCGTTACTGATTATGGAATCCGGAAACCAAGATCCGGCAGGAAAGAAAAAGATCATGTAAAAGACGAGGCCTTCCAGGTCAATAGCAAACAAAAGATGAAAAGAGTTTGAAGAATATACAAATGTAGACCAATAAGACTTGCAACATGGAATTTAAGAATCTTGTACCAGCCAGGAAAATTAGACAATTTAATATAACAAATGATCAGAACGTAAATAAATATACTGGACATAAGTGACGTACAATGGCCAGACACCGGCAGACTTATAGCCAAAAACGGCATGATGTATTATGCTGGAAACAACAATCCGGCTCATCGTTATGGAGTCACAATCTTGTTAGACACAGAAACTAACAAATCAGTTACAAACTTCACTCCTTACTCAGAGAGAGTGATAATAGTTCAGCTGAAGACAAACATACAAGTTAATTTAATTCAAGTACACGCACCAACAGCGGATAAAACTGAAGAAGAGATAGAAAATTTTTACATGGAGTTAGACCCAATTTTAAGATCTATTAACAAAGAAGACATTACAATAGTAATGGGGACTTTAATGCTAAAGACGGGAGAGGAAAAATTGACGATTATGTTGGGGAATTTGGACTAGGTGACAGAAACGCAAGAGGGGATAGACTTGTAGATTTTTGTCAAAATAAACATTTGGCAATAATGAACACAATGTTCCAATTATCCGACAGAAGATTATACACTTGGAGATCTCCTGCAGACAACAAAGACCGCCTAGTCAAAAATTAAATAGACTATATTTATTAGTCAAAAATAGATACAAAAACTCAATTAGAGCAGTAAAAGCATGCCCCGGAGCAGATGTCAACTCAGACCATAAACCGCTAATAGATAGAATGCACGGGAATCTCAAAAATATTGTAATAAATAAAAATAAATCAACGTTTGATTATACAACATTGAGAAAAAGAAAAATACATCAAAAAGTGATCCAACAAGTCAACTCAAATCTGACAGAAGTAGAAGAAGAAATCTTAACTTCAGAAGATGTCAATGAAAAGTGGAGCAATATTCCAAAGGCATTTTGAAGAAAGTCTACAGAAGAAAATTGAAAGCCTGAAAAGACAAACAAACAAGAAAAGTGAGAAAAGCCAAAGGGAGAAATGAGCCAAAATATCAAGAACTACAAAGTAGAATTAAAGTAAAGATAAAAAAGGCCAAGGAAAAGTGGTTAACAGATCAATACATAGACATAAAAGAGTATGACAGAAAATACTACAGCTTTAATAAACATAAAAAAAATAAAAGAACTAACAAATACCAAAAAGCGAGCACACTATGGGACACTCAAAGATGATAATGGTAAACTCATTACAGACATCAAAGATAAACTAAGATTTTAGCAAGAATACATAATGAAACTATTCGACGATCATAGAATGACATAAGAAGAACCACAGACAAACAGAAACAGGTAATTAGAAATGCAAAGACTGCAAAATTACTAGGCCCAGATCAAATACACACTGAGATAATTAAATGCATTGACGAAGACACACTGCATATACTTTTAGATCTGTTCAACAGGGGTTATACCCGAAGATTGGTTGCTGTCCACGTTTGTAACACTACTAAAGTCAGTACATGCGACAGAATGCTCCCAATTCCCAGTACAGACAATTTCTTTAATAGCCACACACTTAAGATATTTCTCAAAATAATACATGGAAGATTATACAAAAATAAAGAAGAAGATATAGATGACACCCAGTTAGGATTCAGAGGAGGACACGCAACGGGAGAGGCTCTGTTCGCTTTTAAGGTTTTCGCGCAAAAACGACTAGATATGAACCAGGATCTCTACGTCTGCTTTATAGATTATCAAAAGGCTTTTAATAGAGTATGACATCAGAAACTGGTAAAACTGTTAAAAAAAAAGAATATGGATAGTCGAGATATACGGGTTATTTTCAATCTGTACTGGAATCAAAAAGCAAAGGTTAGAATCGAAAATGTCGATACAGAAACTATAGAAATCAAAAGAGGTGTTAGACAGGGTTGCGTGCTGTCCCCATTGTTATTCAATCTTGAATGTTGTCCCCCTGACGTTGGCGATTAACATGGCGAAACTGTCTCTGTCTCGAGCTATTCTAAAGAGTTGCTCAGCTTTCCTTATTCCTGTCCATTCCCTGATATTCTTCAACCAAGAGGCCTGCTTTCTACCAATTCCTCTGCGTCCTTCGATTTTACCCATCATAATAAGTTGAAGAATATTATATCGGTCTCCCCTTACTACGTGTCCAAAATAGGCCATCTTTCTACATTTGATGTTATCAAGCAGCTCGCGAGCAGCATTTGCTCTCTCAAGGACTGCCACATTTGTCAGCATAGCCGTCCATGGAATTTTTAGTATACGTCTGTGCAGCCACATTTCAAAGGCCTCCAGACGATTAATGGTGGATATTTTTAATGTCCATGCTTCGACACCGTATAAGAGGACTGACCAAATGTAGCATTTAACCATGCGCTTTCGAAGTTGAAGTTGCAAGTTATCATTACAGAAGAATGACCTCATTTTTAAAAATGTCGTGCGGGCTATCTCGATTCTACATTTTATCTCTTGATCTGGATCTAGTTGTTCAGTATATGGCAACCAAGATAATTAAAACTGGACACTCTTTGAATTATATGACCATCAACATATAATCGTGCATCTTGATGTGCTAAACGGCTAAACACCATGTGTTTTGTTTTTGAACAGTTTATGTTTAGGCCAAACTCTCTTCCCACTGTATCAATGGCATTTAAAAGGCATTGTAGTCCATTCATGTCATCACTTAAAATAACTGTATCGTCTGCATATCTGATTGTATTTATCAGAATTCCATTAACTTTCACGCCCCATTCCAAATTATGCAGCGCTTCTTTAAATATTCTATCTGAATATAAATTAAATAACAGTGGGGATAGTATACAACCCTGTCTGACACCTCTTTGTATTTTACATATTTCTGTTGATTTTCCGTTTATGCAAGCTGTCGCTGTTTGACGCCAGTATAACTTTTCTATGAATCGTATGTCTTGACTATCAACTCCTTTATCTTTTAATATTGTAATTAATTTGTGATGCTGTACTCGATCAAAGGCCTTTTCATAGTCAATAAATACAGCAAAGACGTCTTTCCTTTGATCTCGACATTTCTGCAGTAATACATTTAGTGCAAAGAGGGCGTCCCGAGTTCCCAGTCCATTTCTGAAGCCAAATTGTGTTTCATCCTGGTCTTCTTCACATTTATCTCTGATTCTACTGTGGATGATGCGTAGAAATATTTTCAAAGTGTGGCTCATAAGGCTTATCATTCTATAATCGCTACAGTTTTTCGGACGTTGTTTTTTTGGTAGTATTATGAATTTGAACTTTAACCAATCTTCAGGGATATCACCAGTCGAATAAACATCATTGAAAAGCTTGACCAGTATTCCAATGTTCTCCTCATTTATAAGCTTTAACATCTCTGTCGGTATGTTATCAGGGCCAACGGCTTTCTTGTTCTTTGCTAACTTTATAGCATGCAGTATTTCTGATTTTAGTATTTCTGGTCCTTCACCTTCAACTAAAGTCTCCAGTTCTTCGGGTCTATCATCATTATACAGTTCACTTATATAATTACACCAGGTTGTTCGAATTTCATGTTCGTCTATTATCATTTTTCCGACGAATCGGTTATAGTATGTGGAGTTTTCTTATGATAAAGACCAGCTACTTCTCTAACTTTTTTAAACATATTAAACGTATCATGTTTTTCATTTAACTTTTCTTTTTATTTTTATCCTCCATCCATTTTTCTTTAGCCACCTTTATTTTTTGTTTAATTAGTTTCTGTTTTTCCTTATATTCTGTCTTGTTACCTTTCAGTTTCCTTCTCTGCTCCATTAATTCCAGGATTTCATCAGTCATCCATTGTTGTTTTTTGTGCCTGTGTAACGTTGTTGAATATTTTTCTATTACTTTCAAGGTAAGATCTTTAAATGTGTTCCATATTTCTGTGTTGTTTTCATTTATTGGTTTCTTTAGCTCATTGTTTAAGTCATTTTCTATTAACGTTTTGTTGGATATTGAGATATTTAATTTTGGTGTTTTAGGGCTTTCTTGGACTTTTTTGAGCTTCACTTTGATGTCAGTTATTACAGGGTTATGGTCTGAACCGATATCTGCACCAGGATATGTCGTTACTCTGGTGACGCTATTCTTAAATCTCTTGTTTACCAGAATATAGTCTATCTGATTTCTAATCATATGTAGTGAATTATCTCCTGGTCCCCTCCATGTGTATAACCTTCTTTTGTGTAATTTGAACCATGTATTTGCGATTATCATGTCATGTTCTTGACAGAACTGGTATAATCTATCGCCTCTGTCATTGCTCTCCCCTAGTCCATATTTAATCTGTACAGCGAAGCTATTTTTAAGGAAGCAATATCAGAGGAACAACAGGGTATATCAATAAACGGAAAAATCTTGAACAACGTAAGACTCGCAGACGACACCGCTGTTGTTGCAGACAGTCTAGAATCTGAAGCACTGGAACGCTTAGTAAATAGATTACATCAAGTCAGTATAAAATATGGACTACCTACAAATGAACATTAAGAAAACCAAGTGCATGATTATTTCTAAGCCACATATAGTAGGCAGGCTAGATATCAAGGAAAAACAAATAAAAAAAGTGAATAACTACATTGAAATTGCAAGACAAGTATTTATAAAAATGAAAACAATGTTTTGTAATCGAGACCTTCCTCCAGAGCTAAGGATAAAGCCTTAAGATGATACGTGTTCTCGACTTTGTTGTGTGGAATGGAAAGCTGGACACTAAAAGTGAATAATATAAAGAAGTTGAAATCATTTGACACGTGGTACTATAGAAGGATTTTGAAAATACCATGGACCCAACGAGTTATAAATTCAGAAGTGTTAAGAAGGCTACAAAAGGATTGCGAGTTCATGAAGCACATCAAAACAGTAAAGCTGGAATATTTAGGCCACAATACCAAAGGTGCGAAATATGAGATATTAAGGCTTATAATGCAATGTAAAATCAAGGGTAAAAGATCCATAGGTAAGCGAAGAATTTCCTGGTGTTTACCCAATATGTATATGTATAGAAATCTTAGGAAGCCAGACATACTAAATTTGCTAGAACAAAATCTATTCTAGTTTCTATATTTTTATCTATTCTAGATTTCTAGGGGATTAAAATATATTCAAATTATACAGAAGAAAGAAAATGGAACTAAGAAAGGGGGCCTTATGACATACAGAGTACATGCTCAGCTCTTCACATAGACACGTTATTAAAAATTTACAGTATATTTGGCAACGTTAACTATTTGGGCTCTATTTAAATTAAACTATTAAAAAAAAATTCAAAAGATGTGTTTATGCAAAGAAATAGAAGAATTAATATTTAATAAAACAATAAAAACGGTACCTTTCACTGTTTATCACTCTTGATTCGTTTGAATTAGGCCTTTTCAACAACAATAATAATAGTAAAAATATGGTTGTAAATTGGAACATTGTAAAATATAAAGGTAAACGAAATGATACACATAAATGTCAATTTAGTATAAATATTAAAATTATTGACTAAACAAACGTCATTTAGAAAAGGATAACGGGAAATCTATTGTCAACTAAAATGTTTTGCCTGGTGATTTATAGCAGTCACTACTATAACATTATATTTTCTTCTTTTTTTAAATTTCCATCTCCCCGCAAAGACAGACAATTATAAATACTAATATAATTTACCTGTGGCTCAGTGGCAAGAGCGCCTCTGCCTTTAAACCTAAAGGTCGTGAGTTCCAATCCCACCTGGGTGGAAATTTTCGTTTATTAAAAAAATTAATGAATGAAAATAATGTCTATCCTTGTGTGCTCGGTACACACCGGAGGGACCGCAGACGTTCGGATACAATTAGCGTCTCAAACACACACACACACACACACACACACACACACACACACACACACTACATTAATAAACTTATCTTGATTGAGACTGGCTGAATGACAATTGTCCAAGCCAAAACACAAACAAAAAAAAAATATAATTTACCATTTTTATTGGTAATTAACCATAATATTAGTATAAAAGACGTTTTGTATTTTACATACTGTATTTTGAGGACGATTTCCGACCTGGAAATCGAAATGTCAAAATAAACGTCTTTCAAACTAAAAGTGTGGTTATTTCTCAGTAAAAGTAGTAAATATTAATAAATATCCACAAGAGATTAGCTTCAGAAC
Organism: Diabrotica balteata; assembly: GCA_918026665.1. Classification (NCBI taxonomy): domain Eukaryota; kingdom Metazoa; phylum Arthropoda; class Insecta; order Coleoptera; family Chrysomelidae; genus Diabrotica; species Diabrotica balteata. The sequence goes on along the minus strand of OU898277.1, from coordinate 146,642,947 downwards.
TATATTGATTTCACCTAAGGATGTAAAATTATTTATTACTTCCTCAAAAAAGAAATTCAGTTAGTAGCTCGGTATGTTTACCTCAAAGGTCGCTAGAGATCCTGATACTTCCTATATAAGATCCCTACACTTTCGACATATGAGACTCAACATCAGCAAGAACCTAGTTTAATTCGGTGAAGTTTTTTTTTCCGTTATCACAGGTCTCTACGACTATCTTCTTCTAAATGTGCCTATCTTCTAGAGATATTGGCGACTACATTGACCCATCTTATTCTATTCACAGCAGCTCGAAATAGATCAGTTAATGTTAGACCAGTCCATTTCCTAAGATTTGCCAGTCAGGATATACGTTAACGTCCAGGGCCTCTCTTACCCTCAATCTTGCCCTGTAGAATCAACTGTAGAAGTAGGTATTTATCATTACGCATGATATGGCCGAAGTAAGCCAATTTTCTGTATTTTATGGTGTTAATAATTTATTTGTCTTTTGTAACGTCTCTAGACTTGATTACTTCTAGAGCTTGTAATTCATTATAAAACTGTTCGAGCTCTTCATCCGACTTTTCTGCTGTGGGAGCATATACTTGAATTATATTGATTCTAGATTGAGCTATTTTTAGTGTTACCATCATAACTCTATCCGAGATGGATAAAAAGTCAGTTACAAATTTCTGGGTAGTTTTGTCAACTAATATCGCTACTCCGTTTCATTGATTTGCGTCATTGTCATTACCAGAGAAGTATATCTTTGTTTGGCCTACTGATAGGTCACCTGAATTGTGCCATCTGGTCTCACGTAGTCTTAATATTTTTATGTCTACCAACTATAACCTACCAAATAGACTGTATTAATCTTAAGGTATTTTTATGTTGCTGGGATATACTTGTAAAGTTAAAACTACGCCTATGACTGCTTCGATGCTCCAATGATTTCTCTTTATGGTATAGTATACAGGTGGTATGCACACTAGGAAGTGTTTTTAACAGTGAAATTAATTCAAAAGATAAGTAATAAACCCACAGTAGTATTGGCCATCAAATTACGAAAGCTTGAATACCAGGACATATAAAGAGAAGCCAAAAAGTTCTATCAGACGCGGCCTCCTGCGAATGGGGGATACTTTCAAGATATTTGATTGACATGAAAATGCATACTAATTTATGTTTAGGGTCGCTGCCTGGGGATTGCCAGGGCACGTCTGGAGCCGGCGCTAGACGTGACAGTATGCGGGATGTCGGTGGCAGGGTGTTGAGGAGGCGAGTTCCTATCATACAATCAGCCCAACAACAATAACAACCACAAGTGAGCCAAACAACAAGGGCTTACTCTCTGATAGTGCTGCGTTGAAACATCAACCTATGCTTACTCAAGCGAGACGACCGACGCAGTGCATGAAATGCACTGTATATGTGTATGCAGTGTCTGTAAACGAAAACATTTTGGACTTCTATTACAAGATGATGAACCTCGGTCGAGAAATAATCGCCTATCTGCTAACTTAACGGCTAAAACCTGTATGCCAAATTTTGCAGGGAGTACTCAGAGATTCAAGTATCTGAACAGCGAATAACAGATTAATACGGGGTAATTCTAAGAAATATTATCCCAGATACTAAACGCGGTACAAGAGATACATAACCAAGAGCTAGTTGTAGGTCAAGTACCTAATAAAATCCTTAATAAGCAGATTCTTGAGCCTCTCATACAAGAGTTATTATGCAGCAGAGCAACAATGAGTTGCACGATAGTCTGGTCAGAAACTAGATACATTCCATTTACATCGTAAAAGCCCATACATTAGAATATTTGCATATGCTCATTTACTGTGCAGCGACAGCAATTGCTACTGTTTTGGGTATTACTATCACAACACTACGGCACACTAATATCAAAAGGACTGAAAACAGAACTGCATATGGGATATTGGACAAATTAAGGAATACATTCGAGGAGTAAGAAGTTGAGCGGAATCCGAACGGAAAATTGACCACAAACAAATGAAAACCGAACTAACTTCTGAGTTTGTGTAAAGAGTATGATAGCTAAATCGGTCATGTCTTAATATTTAAAATCTATTTAAGGCGTTAAATACGTACGACTGTTCCGCGCTTAGCTACTCATTTGGTATTATAAAGTGGTCACAAGTAAGGAGTAAACACTTCTGACAAAGGCACAAAAACATCATCCACGCAGTGCAGTAGAGAGAACAATATTATCGCGGTATCAAAGAAGAAGAGAACTAATGGGCATAGTTGAGCAACTGGATAAATAGGTTGATAAATTAAGAGCCTATTTTCCGATCCAAGCTGAGACCTCTACTTTACATCGAGCGATTTATGCAGTACATGACACACCACCGCTCAAACTGTGGAAACAAGAACTGCGAATAAACCATCTGACTAAGCAAGAAAAAATGCGCACCTGGTTGAATAAACCTCTGCATGGCGACATCTCAATGAAATCAGTCAAGAATATGTCGACAATGTAGCGTCAATCTATTGGTTGACATCAGGCAAGATGTTTCCCGAGATAGAGGGTTTCCTACTTACCATTCAGGATCAGGTTCTTCCAACTAAAAGTTACCTAAAATATATTGTAAAAGACCCTCAGGTTCAAAACGACCAATGCCGATAGGGACGTCAAGCCTAAGAAACCATTTAACATTTTACGAGGAGCCAGGCGTTTGTCGAAACTGATTACAAAGAACGCCATGACTCAGTAGAAAAGATTTTTTACCAAAAACTAGCTAGCTAGCAAACAGGGACTTCTCCAAACTGACCATCTTCCTCATTATAAATATGTCCATGACATAATGCTTAAAAACAACATTTATAAACTTTACTGGGACCGCACTGTGCTCACAGAACAACCAGCGGAACATAATAGACCGGATCTCATACTAGTTAATAAACTTACTAGACAGACAACACTAACAGATGTGGAGATACCTAACAATAATAATCTGAATGTTAAATACAACGAAAAAAAGTACTCAGACGAACTCTATTATTCTCTCTACTACTGGAGTTATTCCGAAGAGCATCTTAGAGAACAAAAAACAGCTGGATCTTCATAAATATCTCTATAAGACCATGCAAAATGTAGTACTATTCTCAACATCTTGATGCGTACGAAAATTTTTAGGAGATACTCCTACGTACCAAGTCAGCCAGGACTCGATAACACGGAAAGAGGTCCACCAGAGCTCAATCCTTTTGATACCGTAGGTATCTGGGATGAGTGAATTTTCCCCTTAGAGGGAGTGTGAGCCGTACGGCTAAATCTGGAGGCCAAATACTAAAAAGGTGAAGTGTGGAAAGACTAAAAATGTGCTAAAATTAATAACTTGGATGACTAGTTTGGATGCAGAATCGCAAAACTGTATAGATTGGTGGTATTCTTCAGGATACTTGACTATATCAAGAGTAATTTTGAGGAGTCATTTTCATTGGTGTAAGCTGCTCTATATATTAGAATAGAATAGAATAGAAATATGCTTTATTGTCACTGAAAATTATTGAACAATTTTATGGACAAAGCTAACAAATAAATCAGTCAAATAGTACAAAAAGGATAAAACAAAAACAAATATAGTAAAAAGCAGAATAACACAATTTTTAAATTAGTAAAATTATTGTATAACCTACATAATTTGTACAGACAACAACAAATGAGACAAATTGTAGCCACTGCTTGAGACACCCAAATGTAATTATAAACAATACTAATTTTGTTTCTTTGTTATACATTAAGAAACTCAACTGAATAATATGGTCTTTCTGAGAGATAGATTTTTGTCACCTTACGAAACTTAATGAAGGATGTTGCGGATTTAATTTCTCTTGGAAGGTGATTATAAAGTTTCTTTGCACGATATAGAATAGAATTCTTTACTAGCTGAGTGGACGAGATCGACAAATAAACGTTACAATCCGAATTTCTAATGGAGTTGCCATGGTCAGGTCTATCGGGAAAAATGTTTAGATGCTTTCGAATCAAACAAACCGTTTCCAAAATAAATAAAGAGGGAAGCGTCAAAATTCCGTGATTTTTGAAGTAGGTCTTGCAATGAGTTGTTTGTTTGAGACCAAATAGATAACGGATTGCTCTTTTTTGCAACTTAAAAATATTATCAAATTGGGCCGCTGTACTAGAACCCCAAAATAGAAGCCCATATCGAAGATGGGACTCGAACAATGAGAAATATGCCATTTTGGTAGAAGATAAATTTAGTTCCTTCGAAACAGATCTTATTGCAAAGCAAGCTGAGGCTAGTTTCTTCCTTAAGGAGTCAGTATGCAAAAACCATTTGAGATCACTGTCAATGAGAATATCTAGAAATTTCACGGAATTTACGATATTGATTTGGCTCTCATTCAAAAGCAAGGGTTGCATGACTCCTTTATAAGATAATGCTACAGTCTTATCCACGTTAAAGCTAAGTAAGTTGGAGTCTGACCAAGCCTTGATTACAAGTAAATCAGCGGTTATAATTGAATGAAGCGTTGAAATATCAGAGCTGCTCCAAGTAATACTGGTATCATCATATTGTATTATCTATGTAGGTATGTCTTATGTTCGTAGGTACATTTTTATATTTATTTGTGGTATCTTCTTTCTAATACTTTTAAATTATAACTAATCTACAGAAAATAATTAAAAATCATTGTATAGTAAATTTTATTGCACATTCGAATTTACAGATTCATTTTTACACACCTCACGCATCATATAAGTTTCCTTATTTGACGGTGTCAGATTGAAAAATTTAACTCCAAAGTTTCATCTTTATCGGTATAAAGAAGAACTGGAATAGACAAAGAAAACTTGAAAGCAAGGTATGAAACTAAAAAATACATTCGAAATACATCATTTATTATATAAAATAAAGTAAGTTGTAGCTGGGAAACAGTTAATATAAAAATATTAATAACAATTTTTTTGAAAAGCAACATATTATGTACCTCTACCGTAAGCTAAAAAAGTATAAATATATCAGAAATTAACAATGATAATCACACTTAAAATTAGGAATGTAGTCATGGAATTTTATTCGTTACCACAGGCAAGTAGAATTTATGAGATTTCGTATCCCTTGTATGTTTAAATGGGCCTTTTGGCGCGTCCACTAGTCCAGCAGGACATGGACCAATGTTTCTTGGAGAATATTCCTTTTTATATGAAGTCACGATATGTGTACTACTATCACCCAAGGTTATATTAGACACATTAGACCTTCTTGTTACACGTTCCACTTTTTGTATATTTTGTTGTTTAGTAAATTCTCCGTAGGACCTAGCTTCTGACTGTCCGTAAAAATGTCCACCCACTGAAAGATTATCCCTTCTTACAATCTTTTCTGGCCTTTCTATAACTTGATAAGTATTTTGTTGTTGAAGACTTCGTCTATTCAGGTTGTTGGATTCTTGATTAGATCGATGCATTGAACTTAAACTGTGTCTTTCTGTATTGACTACAGTTCTACCTTGATCGTGGATATTGCACACAGATTTGCGCATGTCTAGTGCTGAAGAACTAGTCGCATGAAGTGCTTCGGACGAGGTGTGAATACCCTTACGATGCAAAATTTGATTATTTATTTCCTCAGACGTAACAGAACTCTTTTTGTGATGGGAAGTTTTATTAGATACTTCTTTATTAGTTGTAGAGTGCGTATGATCTATTTGATTATTGAAAATCTGTGAAGATTTGTGAATATTCGTTTGATGGACATTAGTTTGAGACGAAGATTTTTGAATTTCGTTTACATTAGTCTGTTTTAGGTGACGTTCGGAATGCTGACTAGCTTCTTGCGCCCCTGTGGTTGTTACTGTTGTTGTTTTTATTGTCGTAGTAACATTGCCATTATGAAGCGTTTTTGTGTCAGTAGAAACATCAGTGTGTGACTTTTGAACAGTTTTAACGTCCTTTTTAGTCGCAGTATCGTCTTTTACAATATTGTTTATTTGAGTTGTATGTTTTTCTACTTTATTGATAACGTTATTATTTATAATATTATTAACAGTCTTTTTATCAACTTTTCTAATGTAAGTTTTATAATTACTTTGATTTGTCGTTTGCATGTTTGTGGTATCATTTCCCAGCATAATATGAGATTCCGTATGTTTATTTTTATTAACTATATGGCGACCAGGAGATACTTTTACTGTTTTATCAAAACTATCATGTGTAGTGGTATGAGTCTCCATTTTTCCAGTACCCACTTTTAGATGATCTTCATGTTTCTTTATTTCTGCCCTCTCACCTCTTACTACTGTATATTGAGATTTCGCTATTGTAGTATCCTGAAATTCTCCAGTCATCTTTAGGTTATCCTGCGGTTTTCTAACAGGAGCTCTTTCTCCTCTGGATGGTTTAAACTCATCTTTATTTCGGGGCGAACCAAAGAACTCACCTTCTGGTTTAAGGTTATCTGGATGCTTTACAATGTCGGCTCTCTCCCCAGGGCCGTACTTAGGTGATGTAGGTTTTTCGAACTCTCCCTCGGGATGTAAATTATCTGGATGTCTAATTGGAGTCCTACGTTCACCAGGTCCAACCCTAGATGGAGTTGGTCTTTCAAACTGGCCCTCTGGTTTCAAATTATCTGCTGGTTTTTTAGGAGTAGACCTTTCAGCAGGTGACCAACCGGGTTTATCTGGTCTATCGAAGTCACCTTCTGGATGCAAGTTATCTTGATGTCTAATCGGTGTTCTCCTTTCTCCAGGTCCAATTTTAGAGGGTGTTGGCCTATCAAAATCGCCCTCAGGCTTCAGATTATCTTGTGGTTTTCTTGGGGTAGGTCTCTCTCCTGGACTCCAGTGAACTTTGTCTGGTCTTTCAAAGGCACCTTCTGGACGAAGATTATCATCATGCCTTATGGGAGTACGCCGTTCACCAGGTCCAATTTTTGACGGAGTTGGCCTTTCAAAATCTCCTTCAGGCTTAAGATTATCTTGAGGTTTCTTGGGAGTAGGTCTCTCAACTGACTGATATTTAGGTTTATCAGGTCTTTCAAATTCTCCTTCTGGGCGTAAATTGTCCTCATGTCGAATAATTTCTGTTTTTTGGAAACCAGTAGTATATTCATCTCGTTTTCTGTATTCATTAAACTCTCCAACCATTTTCAAATTATCTTCATGTTTTATAATTTCACATTTTTCTCCTCTAACTACTTTATAATCGTCTCTGGTACGCATATCCGTAAATTCTCCTTCCACTTTCAAATTATCCTCGTGTTTGATGACTTGGGCACGATCGATAACAGTAATGTTATTATAATCATCTCTTCTACGAATATCCCACTGACCCTCCATTTTAAGATTATCTTCGTGTTTTATTATTTCATTTCGTTCCGTTACAGTCAACTTCGAATAATCGTCTCGGCGCCTAATGTCCCATTCACCTTCCATTTTAAGATTATCTTCATGTTTAACAATTTCAACTCTATCTCCTCTGACTATTTTGTAATCGTCTCTTCTAGTAATTGTCATTTCACCTTCAGGTTTTAAATTATCGCCATGTTTTATTGGCTTTCTAATTTCGGCCGGACCAACTTCTATAATTTCGGGTCTCTCAAATTCTCCTTCAGGTCTTAAATTATCTTGGGGTTTCTTCTGTGTAGGTCTCTCTGCAGGTCTGTATTGCGTTTTTTCGGGAACTTGCATTTCTCCTTCTGGTTTAAGATTGTCTTCTGGCTTTTTGGGAGTAGGGCGCTCAGCCGCTTTATATGTTGGTTTTTCAGGGCGTTCAAAGTCGCCTTCCGGACGTAAGTTATCATCATGCTTGATGGGAGTTCTGCGTTCAGCGGGTCCGACTTTAGTTGGACTTGGTCTTTCAAAATCTCCTTCTGGTCGAAGATTATCTTCTGGTCGTTTCTGCTTTGGCCGCTCAGCCGGCACATATCCTGGCCTGTCAGGTCGCTCAAATTCGCCTTCGGGACGTAAGTTATCGTCATGCTTGATAGGAGTTCTGCGTTCAGCGGGTCCCACTTTAGTTGGACTTGGTCTTTCAAAATCTCCTTCTGGTCGAAGATTATCTTCTGGTCGTTTTTGCTTCGGCCGTTCAGCCGGTACATATCCCGGTCTGTCAGGTCGCTCGAAATCACCTTCAGGACGTAAGTTGTCATCATGTTTAATTGGAGTCCTACGTTCAGCAGGTCCAATTTTAGTTGGTGTAGGTCTTTCAAAATCACCTTCAGGTCGAAGATTATCTTCTGGTCGTTTCTGCTTCGGCCGCTCAGCCGGCACATATCCAGGCCTGTCAGGTCGCTCGAATTCACCTTCTGGACGTAAGTTATCATCATGTTTAATTGGAGTCCTACGTTCAGCAGGTCCGATTTTAGTTGGTGTAGGTCTTTCAAAATCACCTTCAGGTCGAAGATTATCTTCTGGTCGTTTCTGCTTCGGCCGCTCAGCCGGCACATATCCAGGCCTGTCAGGTCGCTCGAATTCACCTTCTGGACGTAAGTTATCATCATGTTTAATTGGAGTCCTACGTTCAGCAGGTCCGATTTTAGTTGGTGTAGGTCTTTCAAAATCACCTTCAGGTCGAAGATTATCTTCTGGTCGTTTCTGCTTTGGCCGCTCAGCCGGCACATATCCAGGCCTGTCAGGTCGCTCGAAATCACCTTCTGGACGTAAGTTATCATCATGTTTAATTGGAGTCCTACGTTCAGCAGGTCCGATTTTAGTTGGTGTAGGCCTTTCAAAATCACCTTCTGGACGAAGATTGTCTTCTGGGCGTATTGCAGTGGGCCTTTCAGCTGGCCTATATTTTGATTTTTCGGGACGATCAAAGTCGCCTTCAGGACGCAAGTTATCATCGTGTTTGATAGGTGTTCTACGTTCTGCTGGACCCACCTTAGTCGGACTTGGACGTTCAAATTCTCCTTCTGGTCTAAGATTGTCTTCAGGACGTTTTTGTTTGGGCCTTTCTGCTGGAACGTATTCTTGTTTATCTGGTCTGTCAAAATCTCCTTCAGGGCGAAGATTATCTTCCGGTCGTTTTTGTGTTGGACGTTCTGCAGGTTTGTATTTTGGTTTTTCTGGACGTTCAAAATCTCCTTCTGGGTGCAAATTATCATCATGTTTAATAGGAGTCCTACGCTCCGCTGGCCCCACTTTAGTTGGAGTGGGCCTTTCAAATTCTCCTTCTGGGCGAAGATTATCTTCTGGTCGTTTGGGAGTTGGGCGGTCAGCCGGTCTATATTTAGCTTTTTCTGGTCGCTCAAAATCTCCTTCTGGGCGTAAGTTGTCGTCGTGTTTGATAGGAGTTCTACGTTCTGCCGGAGCCACTTTTGTCGGGGTTGGACGTTCAAAATCTCCTTCTGGTCTAAGATTATCCTCAGGTCTTTTTTGTTGAGGTCTTTCAGCTGGAACATAACCTGGTTTATCTGGACGTTCAAAGTCACCTTCGGGACGAAGGTTATCTTCTGGTCGTTTTGGCGTAGGACGTTCAGCAGGTCTATATTTACTTTTTTCTGGTCGTTGAAAGTCTCCTTCAGGACGTAAGTTATCGTCATGTTTAATTGGAGTCCTCCGTTCAGCTGGTCCCACTTTAGTGGGAGTTGGGCGTTCAAATTCTCCTTCTGGTCTGAGATTGTCTTCAGGACGTTTTTGTTTTGGCCTTTCAGCTGGAACGTATTCAGGTTTATCGGGTCTCTCAAAGTCTCCTTCGGGACGAAGATTATCTTCCGGACGTTTTTGTGTTGGACGTTCTGCAGGCCTGTATTTGGCTTTTTCAGGGCGTTCAAAGTCTCCTTCGGGATGCAAATTATCATCATGTTTAATTGGAGTACGACGTTCAGCAGGTCCAACTTTAGTTGGAGTTGGACGTTCAAAGTCTCCCTCAGGTCTAAGATTATCTTCAGGACGTCTTTGTTTAGGTCTCTCAGCTGGAATATATTCAGGCCTGTCAGGACGTTCGAAGTCGCCTTCAGGATGGAGATTATCTTCTGGACGTTTCGGAGATGGGCGTTCTGCAGGTCTATATTTTGGTTTTTCTGGGCGCTCAAAGTCTCCTTCGGGACGTAGATTATCGCCATGTTTTATAGGAGTCCTACGTTCAGCTGGTCCTACTTTTGTTGGAGAAGGACGTTCAAATTCTCCCTCAGGTCTAAGATTATCTTCGGGACGCTTTTGCTTTGGCCTTTCAGCTGCTATGTACTCTGGTTTATCTGGACGTTCAAAGTCACCTTCAGGGCGGAGATTGTCTTCTGGTTTTCTTTGTGAAGGACGTTCAGCAGGCCTATACTTCGGTTTTTCTGGTCTTTCGAAATCACCCTCTGGTCTTAAATTGTCATCATGTTTAATGGGTGTTCTACGCTCTGCTGGTTTTACTTTGGTGGGAGTAGGCCTTTCAAAATCTCCTTCAGGTCTTAAATTATCTTCTGGTCGTTTTTGTCTCGGCCTTTCCCCTGGAATATATTCAGGTTTATCAGGTCGTTCAAAGTCGCCTTCTGGTCGTAGATTATCTTCCGGCCGTCGTTGTGTTGGACGTTCTGCCGGTCTGTATTTGTGTTTTTCTGGTCTTTCAAAATCACCTTCTGGACGTAAATTATCATCGTGTTTAATTGGCGTTCTTCGTTCAGCAGGTCCAATTTTGGTATGCGTTGGTCTTTCAAATTCGCCCTCGGCTTGAGATTATCCTCTGGGCGTTTTTGTTTGGGCCTTTCAGCGGGTACAAATTTTTCAGGTGTTCGTTTTTCAAAATCTCCTTCTGGTTTAAGATTATCTCTAGGCTTCGTTGGAGTTGGTCTTTCAACTTGTTTAGGAATATAATCCTCTTTAGATTTTGGAGTACCATGGAAGGGTCCTTCGGGGCGTAAATTATCACGGTGAATTATTACAGTCCTGTTGAAATCTGTAACGTCATAATTTTTATACACATCTTGACTAGTTGTTGTTACTTCGGTTGTTTGGGTCGAATAGAATTTTTCAACATCGTCTTTTGTCCATGTTCTTCGTCTAACTGGGGTCTGTCGAACTACTAGCTCGCCTGTGAAGTCTGTCTTGTTTGTGGTAATATCTGAAAAATATAATAAAACAATAAATGTAAATGTAGTCAACAATAGAAATCATTTAGACGTAGTGCATAAAGGTGAGAAGGTATGTTAATTTGAAGAATTTTAGAATAAAAACAACACTACAGTATACAATTGATAAATGAATAGGTATTTAGTAGAATTACACATCCTACTAAGCAGGTTCTTATAGCTTTTAAAATGACCACAAAATTTGAACCAACAAAACTACACAAGCGAAGAAATTAAAATAGATTAAAAACCATTTTGTAATTACAACACAAAAAAATGTTCAAAAATTGACAACAAGAAGTTCTAAAACTGTAGAAAGAGGGAAATAGAGCTGTAGAAAGAGAACTGTAGAAACAAGGATTATCAATACATCTAATATGCTTTATAGGCTTTATAAAACCAGTTAATACTAGTAGTTTGTACCAATAATTAACAAACAAAAGCCAATTTAAGGAAAAGCTAACTATGCAAATATCGGCATGGCTTTAATGATTACCAGGTAGCTTTGAATTTACAGAAAAGTGGGAAAAGTTGAAATACAGAGTAAGATTATGCGCACAGTTTCATATATTGCTTCAGAGGAAAACAAATAAAATACCAAGTAATATGAAAATACTAAAAGACGAAAATAAAGAACTAAACTAAACAAAATAACAATACAATCTTAGATCAGAATAAAATAATTAACTGGATACAATTCAGCAAAAAAGTAGAGAAAAGCGTAAAATAGACGCGTTCTGGACAAAAAATTGAATATATGTCAGAAAATAATAAAATGAAGTGACCAAATGGAAAAGTAACCAATCCCTATTATTCAAGATGGTCTAAAACTAAATTTTAAGTCATAGATAATTGAGTAAGGTAAATGGTTTTTAAAAGTACCTGCACATATTATGGAATAGAGAAAATCGAAGCCTTGAATATAGTTATAAAATATTATCAATCAATGTTTTTCGTCAATCAAAGTGAAGAAACTACTAACATCCACAAAATAAGTTACTTACATAAAATGATATGAAAAGACATTGTATATTACACAATATAATATTATAAGTGTAGTAATTAACTCGAATCAATAGCAATAATCGCAAAGATATTCAATAATATGTACAACTCTGTAGAAATACCAACAGAATGGCTGAAATCTGAGTTTATTGCACTTCCAAAAAAAAACAGGAGCCAAAAAATGCGAAGATTACCGTATTATAAGTCTCATAAGTCATCTCCTAAAATTGTTCCTCAAGATAATTCTTAAAAGAATCTACAAGCTCTGTGAAAATCAAATTTCCCCCAACCAATTCGGTTTCACAAATGCTGTTGGTACTAGAGAGGCTTTGTTCTCAGTACAAGTCTTATTCCAGAGCTGCAGAGATGTCAACTGCAACGTATACGCATGTCTGGTTAATTACGAGAAAGCATTTGATCGAGTAAAGCACGCCAAGATGATATAAATACTAAAATAAGCAGGAATTAACAACCAAGATCTGAAAATAATTAGAAATCTTTACTGGAATCAGACAGAAAATCTCAGAGTTGAAGGTAAACGCACTGACTATGTGAAAATCATGCTTGGAGTGAGGCAAGGCTGTATTTTGTTTCCTCTAATCTTTAATCTGTACTCTGAAAGAATATTTATCGAAGATTTGCACGAAACTGAATAAGGTATTCTACTAAATGGTTACCGGCTAAACAACATCAGATATGCAAATAACACCATAGTATTTGCGGACAACTTAGAAGACCTACCTTACAAAATCACGTATTACAGTCAACAATATGGACTTAACATAAACGTTAAGAAGACAAAGCTTATAATAATTAGCAAGAAAAGGATAACAGAAAGTCAACTCTATGTCAACCAATCTCCTGTAGAAAGAGTGACGCACTACAACTACTTCGGCACCATAATAAATGAAGAATGGACCAACAACCAGCAGATTAGAACACGCATCGAAAAAGCTAGATCCATCTTAAATGGATGGGGTCTTCTTTCAAGAGTCAAAACCTCTCTCTTGATACAACAGTAAGAATACTACGATGCTACGTCTTCTCTGTCCTTTTTTATGGTGTTGAATCGTGGATCTTGAACGAAGATATGTGCAAAAAGCTGGAAGCATTTGAGATGTGGCTATATCGAAGAATACTTAAGATCCCGTGGACTGACCGAGTCACAAATGAGGAGGTCCTCAGAAGAATGAATAAGAACCGAGAGGTACTGACTACCATTCAATCTCGAAAGTTACAATTTTTTGGACATATTATGCGAAATAAATCCAGATATGCTCTCCTTCAAGCCATCCTGCAAAGAAAAATATTTGTAAAGGAAGGTTCAGGAAGAAGAAGAACATCTTGGTTAAAGAACCTCAGAATCTGGTTTAATGCAACATCTGTGCAGCTTTTCCGCGCTGCTGCAGATAAGATAAAGATTGCCATGATGATCGACAACATTCGTAATAGATAGGCACATCAAGAAGAAGAATTAATTACCTCCACAACTTACTGATAGTACTCGCAGTTGGTGTATGGGGTGGGAATTTGCTGGTTCTAAGACCGGATAAAGAATTGATAGATGACGCAAGCAAGATACCTCCCATAATATACTCGTATTGCTTATAAAACAGATAAAAAGCTTCCGAAGAGTATGGAAATTACGGAAACGATGCACGCAAAGAAAATGGGTAACAAAACAGAATAAGAAAAATATACTAATAGCAATCTGGAACAATAGATCATTAAATAACAGAAACCAGGAAATAGAAAAATATTTTACCTATAACATCGTCATGTGCACTTACAAATGATAAAGAACAATGAAAAAGATCAAGCGGCAGTTGAAGAAACTCAGAAAACGTTTTAATCAATGGTACAATATTGAAAAAATGTATTATTGATGAATATTATTGATAAAAACATTGTAACTTTTTATACAATGTTTTTCTCGAAAAAATTATTATTTAGGTTTTAACAACTTCATTGTTAGTCTGATACCAGAAAGCAAGGTAGTGGACTATTACTAAGAATAACATCCAAGTCAATTTACCAAGATCTTCTAATGAGGAAGACCATAGACAAGAAGTAAATTCTTTTTTATTAACTACTGAGCATAATAAGCACGTATTAAATTTTAAAAACTCGCGTGAAAATACAAGTTTAAAATTTCAAGCAAAATAATAACACCTATCATGTACTACCGAACTAACTTCTACCGATAAAAATAATACCAAATGTTCACAATGCATTACATACTCAAGATATATCGACAGCCGAAACTTCTATATGCACCAAAGGTACAAGTTCATTCTGAGTGGCCTTAATAACAAAACTTAAGGACATTGGCACTTTTCTTATGTAAAAGTGGTTTCAGTTAAATTGCAGAGAGATAGATTTGGTTATGCTGATCAAAAGTAATTAGTGCGCCAAGACTCAGAAATCAATTGTAATGGGTCGGCTTCTAGATCTTTTAAATAATACATAATTATTTGTAAAATATACGGAGTTTTAGTAAATACGTCCAACTAACTTTGTCCCCCTGTTATTCTTCTATATATTTTTTCCGACTTTCGCATTCATGTCAACAATGAATATCTTTATATCATATTTCTGTATATTCCCTATTAGGGTGCTTAGCTTTTCGCAGAACTCTATTTTGGTTTCTAAACTTTTATCTTCAGTGGGCGTATGTACATTAATGATAATTATCTTCCTATACTTTCCTCTTACTCTCTTGTTCTTATTATTCTTTTTATGTAGACATGACTCTGTCTCTTTTTCAATGCGCCTCTAGTACGTTTTCGTTCCATGGTTTTCGTGGTCTTCCTACTGATCGTCTTCCTATTGGGGACCGTCTCTTGCCATCTTTACTACTCCATTTGCTGTCATTCGGCTTCTATGATCATTCCATTCTACTCTTTTATTTCTTACCCAGTTCTTGAGGTTCTCCATCTTGCATCTACGTCGTATATGTGTACTTTTAGCTCTGTCTCATTGTGTTTTCATCCCTGTTATTTTTAACATCATTTTAATCTTGCTCTCAAGTAACATATTCGATTTGATATTGGTGGTTGAAAATTTACAACTGCTTTGTTTATTTTCTTCTCCACATAAATCTCACTGTCAAAATATCTCTTCGTCCTCCCACTCTTGAATAGTGTGCTCTTTCCTATTTTTATTATTTCATTTGCCAGTTGTTTCATTTCTTGCAGGGCAAGGATATCTATTGTTTATTTTTTTCATAATTTGGTTTAAGTTTCTTAAACCTCCCTGTCCTCTTACTTCTCCCATTCCATGTCCCAATTTTCATTATTTCCTTGGATTGTTGTCTTTTTATTTCTTTATTTTTCCGTTTTCCATAGTCGTATTTATTTTCCTTGCCGTTTCTGCATACCTTCCCAGATGTTTTTCTTCTACTAGTTGTTTGGCAATATTAGTCTGGTATTTTCTTCTAGTTGTTGTTTTTCTTTATACAGTTTCACAATGAAAAGGTGAAAATTTAACTAAAACCACTTTTTACATAAGAAAAGTGGCGTGGTCCTTTGTAGATCAAATAGAAAAATATTTATGTATCACAAAGGATCGCTAACAGTAAAATTAAGAATAAATAAAAACTAAAACATTGAAAAATTGGAAACTTCTAGAATTAATAAAAACAAGTATGGAAACAAGTGTGGTATTATAAAAACAGATTAGGGTAATGAAACAACTCTTGAAACAGTCACATCAAACAGGATAAATGGATATTTTTTTAAACTTGAAAGAACCGGAAACAGGTCTTACAAGAAATACCAAACGACTGAAGAAAGAACAGAGATCTCAGAACAAAGCATTTTCTTATGGGAAACTCTCTAAAGGAAATACTCTTATTGAAGAATTACAAGATTTACCAGAAAATCACTGTAAACAATAGAATTCCTTACAAATGAAAAACAACAATAGAAATAATGATTTTTTTTTAATAGGAAAAGACCTGAATAACTAGGAGGAAATAAATTTACTACTACATACTACTCTAAAACTAAAAAAAATGGGAAAGAACAATATTAGAAGAGCAGCAAATATACAGCAATACCGATCTTGCTCAGATGCAGTATTCATCGTAAGCAAATAAAAGGAAAATTCCTGACATATAACAATCTATTGTTTATGTGCCTAGGAGATCTAACAAAAAATGCTCTTAACCGACTAAACACACAAGATGTGATACACTTATTGTATGGTAGACACATTAGGTACATAATAAAAACATAATAAAAACGGTAGAAAAATATTTAAGGGCAACAAAGTAACTACTACAATAGAGGTTGAATGAAAAAGCCAATTACGATCGAGAAAGACATAAGACGGGCTCTCTAAGTTCTTTTTGTTTGTTTCATTTGATCATTAACGTAATTATAAAGGAAATAAAAAACAAAGGATACAGAATTGGCATAACTGTACTGAAAACTATAATACTTCTTCTTCTTTGAGTATCGTGTTGACGTCAGTGTCGGTAAGCATTGGATCTACATTACCGACCAACGCGTAACTTAACATGGTTCCGAACCTTTAGTCGTGACCGAAATCATATAGGGAAGGGGCCAACAAACACATAGACACAAAAAAACAAATATGGCGGCGTATTGCCAAAAGGACACTAAGCTTGTAACGCCTAAACGGCTCAACGTACAACAACGTGCAAGGTATCGTCGGAAAGAGGAGGGGGTAACGAATACGTTAACACATAAAACAAAGATGGTGGCGTATTGCCAAAAGGACACTAAGCTTGTAACGTCTAACTCAACGTACAACTACGTGCAAGGTATCGATGGAAAAGGGAGGGGTCAACGAATAGTAGAACGAAATTTTAGACATAGAAAAACATGCCATATGCCAATATTATGACAAATAATAATTAATATGACAATATACCATAAACACAGAACGGCGTATAGATTAAATAATATTATCGTCCATCATGATTTGCCGATATCGTTCTCGATCTTGCGCGGCATGTAATACCAATTCCTATTTTCCGTCGATCTTTCCGTTGAGTATCAAATGCATTATCCTGTATCTGATTCCTCTTATTATATGCCCCAGATATTCGAGTTTTCTCTTTTTTCTCATCTTTCTTTTGTTCCATTCTTCTCTGTTACACAGAGAAGAATGGAACGATCCATCCTAGGAATAATTCTGCGAGACAAAATAAAAAACGAAGAAGTCAAGAGAAGAACCAAAGGATTCTTCTTCTTCTTTGGGTGCCGTCTTCAATGAAGGTTGGCGATAACCTCAGCAAAATCATTTCTGTCCCTGGCTTTTCTTATTAAAGATTGAGAATCCAAACCAGTCCACTCACGAATGTTCTTCAACCAAGACGCCTGCCGTCTACCAGGACCACGTTTTCCTTCTACCTTCCTCTCTATAAGTAGCTGCAATAGCTGGTATTTCTCATTTCTGTATATGTGTCCCAAATATGAGGTTTTCCGTGTTTTCATTATTTTTAAGAGTTCTCTGTCGGTACCCATCTTGTGTAGGACCTGCTGGTTGCTCATATGCGCTGTCCAGGGGACTTTCAGCATCCTTCGAAATAACCACATTTCAAAACTTTCCAAACGCCTGAGTGAGTTGATTTTGAAGGACCAGGCCTCCATTCCATATAGTAAGGTGCTGTAAACGTAACATTTCAGCATTCGGTATCGGATTTTGAGATTGAGTGTTTGGGACGTAAACATTTGTTTCATTTTTAGAAAGACATTTCTTGCTTGTTCAATTTGCGATTTTATTTCTATGTCTGGATCTATATCTTTCGTTATCCAGCACCCTAGATATCGAAATTTCTCGACATTTTCGAGAATGTTACCATTCACGTTTAAAGCCATGGGTGGATGGATGGATGTTTTGGAGACAATCATTGTTTTTGTTTTCTTGACGTTAATGCTGAGGCCGTATTGTTCTCCGATCGATCTGACGCGATCTAAGAGTGTCTGGAGATCCTGTGCGCTCTCTGCAATTAGGACCGTGTTGTCGGCGTATCGTACATTATTTAGAACTCTGCCGTTAATTTTAACACCTTCTCTTGATTGCTCTAGTGCTCGTGCAAAGATTTCTTCCGAATATATATTGAAAAGTAGTGGTGACAATACACACCCCTGTCGTACACATCGCTTGATATTGAATATTTCTGTGTCACCGGCTTCTGTTCTAACTGCTGCAGTTTGGTTAAAATACAGCGTTTGGATAATTTTAAAATCGTTCTCGTCTAGTCCTTTTTTGTGAAGGCAATCCATCAGCTTATCATGTTTTACTTTGTCGAAGGCCTTTTGATAGTCAATAAAACATAAAAAGAGGTCGTTTTTTTGGTCTCGACATTTTTGCAGCAGTATAATAAAACTGGTTAATGCTTCCCGTGTCCCAAATCCATTTCGGAAGCCAAATTGTTCATCACTGATATCCTGTTCACATTTCTTATAAATGCGTTGGTGAATAACTTTCAAGAAGAAGAAGAAGAAGAAGAAGAAGAACCAAAGGATAGCCAGACTAAAATGGAGATGGGCAGGATACAGCTGGAATGGCGAATGGGTGATATACAAAGAAATTATTGAAATGGAGACCAAGAAAAGACAAGAGAAGAGCCAGACAAAACAAACCAGACAAAACAGACAAAACAAAAATAGACGAGAGTGGCGCAAGATAGATAAGGTTGGAAACACAAGGAAGAGGCTATGTTTAGCAGTGGACTTTTGAGGCTGGATGATGATGAAACTTATCTAACTAGACTAAACTTAGAGTTAACTATATTAAAGTTATAATAACCTTCACAGTGGCCTATACCAATGTTACAACCCTGCTCTATAAGATTTTTACATGATAATTTCAATAAAAAAGAAAAAATTCTACGTTTTCCTCAAAAGAACAATTCCAATGTAAATAAGCGACTGAAAACCAAACAATTAAACAAGTTTTAAACGTGGAATATCTGGGAATAAAATTATCTACTGACGGCAAAATAAAATCAGTGCTTAAGTTTTTCATGAACAGAAGTGAATATATAAAAGCGTGGTTAAACCAATAATGTACAAAGATCCGACCAATGCAAAGCTGAGGGACTTGACAAATGAAAGGAGATTCACGGAATGGTCAGACAATCACTGAAACCGAAAAATATTCCTAATGGTCTATAGGCAAATATGCCTGTATAGAAAAAGAAGGGGGAAGCGAAGAATAAGATATTCCATCAACACTAAAATTAACTTCAATATATTATTACCTGTAAAGTCTCCTTCGATGGTAAGATTGTCTTCACGGCGAACAATATCAACTCTTTCTCCCCGTACAACTTTGTAATCTTCTGTGATTGTTGTTGAACTAGTAAACTCGCCTTCTGGTCTCAAATTATCTTGTGGTCTCTTTACAATAGGTTTATCGGCTGGTCTCCAATCTTCCGGTTTACGTTTTTCAAAATCTCCTTCTGGTCTAAGATTATCCTCTGGCTTCTTAGGCTTCGGTCTTTCAGCTGGACTCCAATCTGGTTTTTCTGGACGTTCAAAGTCTCCTTCTGGTCTTAAATTATCTTGAGGGCGTTTAGCATCTGGTCTGTCGCCTGGACGCCATTTTTCCGGTGTTCTTTTTTCAAAATCGCCTTCTGGACGTAAATTATCTTCGGGCTTTGTTGGCTTTGGCCTCTCAACTGGCACCCATTCGGTTTTCTCTGGCCTTTCGAAATCTCCTTCAGGTTTTAAATTATCGTGTGGTTTTCTAGCTTCTGGTCTGTCACCTAAAAAGTTTATAATAAATTAATATTTTTTCTAGAACTACTTTAATTTGTATAATTAGTAAAGAATATTTTTAAACGACTTAAGTAATTCTATTAATACTGCTTTAATATTCGATATAATGTAATATTGTTTAAATAATATACTCTCAGTACTCTAGAAAATGCCGCTGAACCTCTAAAAATCATATGAACAAGCTGAATTTTGCTGAAAATGTCCATTTTGGGACATCAAAAAATATTCAAAAAGTGTAAACAATGCCGCAGACTGCTTGAATGAAACAATATGGAGAAATAAAAATATAGGGAAAGAAATGAAAGGCAGAATTTACCCACCAGTCATCAGACCAATAATGACATACGCGGCAGAAACACGACCTGACATAGAAAGGACAAAAATGGGACAGAGCTAGAAATATAGATATGCGACGTAGATGCAAGGTGGAGAACATCAAAAACGGGGTAAGAAAAAGAAGAGTAGAGTGGAACGATCATAAAAGCCAAATGACAACAAATAAAGTAGTAAAGACGGCAAGAGACGGTTCCAAAATAAGAAGATGATCAGTAGGAAGACCACGAAGATGATGGAAGGACAACTTACTGGAGGCTTACTTAAAAAAAGACAGAGTCATATCTACATTAAAAGAAGAAGAAGGAGAAGACCCCGGGCTTCCTCCAAAAACCTTCACTCGTAGGATGGGCAAAACGAAAAAATCGATTTAACAAGAATCTTTACACCGCAGAAAAAAATGTTTCAAATAAAAAATGTAGCTTAGATAACTGTGAACAAAAATGTTTAGTATCACTTTTTATGTAGAACGAATCGTTCTTTTGGAAACAACGCTAGAAGCGACCGGCGATTTTGAATGTCAGTTAAGCGCGCGAAATCAATTTTAAATAAACTTTGTATCAACTCGACGGTAAAAATTCGATATCTTTTGATGAGAGTATCATAGCGACAAAAATCAAAATAAGTTTTAATGGTGAAGAGTGTAGCTTTCGTATGCAATTTTTCTGTTTTGTCGCAAATGAAGTCAATTTTTATAAAGGTGTTACATAAATAAACGTTGCGCGATTTTTACCATTTTTTACGATTTTCATGAGATTAATAAAATGTATCATTGACCGGTCGTAGTAGAAAGCCATTCTGCAGATGTGGAAATACCAGCACCAACACTTTAAGAAGTAAAGAATGGGATAACATTTCTTAAAGATCACAAAGCGCCAGGAAATGATGGTATAAATGGAGAATTGATAAAAAAGGAGAAAACGTTTTCCTTTAAAAATTGTATGACATTATTCTGAGAGTATAGCAACAACAGAAAATACCTAGGGAATGGAATGGAAGCGTTATAATACCATTACATAAGAAGGGAGATAAAGAACAATTTCTAAACTGTAGAGGCATATCGCTTATTAACACAGCATATACAGTTCTATCAATTATCTTGCTAAAGAGGCTCACTTCGTATCCGAAAGATATTCTAGGCGGCTACCAATGCGGATTTGGTGCTGAAAGGTCAACAATAGATTAAATATTTACGATCCGACAAATATTAGAAAAAAACTGGGAATTCAACTGAGATGTATACTAAATTTTCGTAGATTTCCAGCAAGATTATGATTCGATAAAAAGAAGCAGACTATGGCTAGCTATGCTAGAAATTGGAATACCATGAAAATTAGTGTAGTTAACTGAAATGTGCGGGACACACTCATATGCACAGGTCAAGATAGGAAACAGAACATCAATGACATTTGTCGAAAACTATTGTTGGCCTTTGCTGATGATTTAGATGCAGTGGCGCATTCTACAAGAGACGTGAGAGATTTGTTCTCACAACTTGAGGAGGAAACAGGTCTTTACAGGTGGGTCTTTGAATAAATGAAGAGAAGAAGTAATTAATGATCACGACCTCGAAATAGTAAAAGAGTTTAAATATCTACGGGCAGTAATCACAGATGACAACCACTAGAAAAAGAGCTCTCAGTAAGGATAGCTGCGGGAAATACAGCGTTATCCTCCCTATCATCATTATTAAGATCTAAGCTGCTGAAAATACAATCTAAATTAAGACTGTCATTATCAGCTCTTGGCAGTTATGGCATTACAGCTCGTTATGAGCCAAAGCCTTCTTCAGAACCATCTCTCATTCGTCCCTGTTTGTGTCAACTCTTCTCCATGCTTTAACTCCGATGGATTTTAGATCATCCTCTATGTTATCTTGATACCTAAGTTTTGGTCTTACTCTGGCTCGTCTTCCCACTGGTCCTCTTCGGTCGAAAATTTTTCTGATCAAAACTTCTGTATAACTCAAACTTGTAGCGCCTTCTTGGACTCCTCTATATATTTTCCTTAGAATTTTTCTTTTGAAACGTTTAAGCAATTCTTGGTCGTTCTATGTAAGTGACCACGTTTTTGATTCGTATGTTAACACTGGCCTTATTAGTGTTTTATATATGGTAACTTTAATTTTTCTGTGTAGTTTTTGGGACCATCTGTTTATTCAAGACATAATAGCACTTATCGGCAAGCACTATTCTTCTTTCAATATAGATCGCGGAAACAAGTAAGCTGTTGGTATTTGAAAGGAAGGATCTCGGAATGATGTTTGACCCTTAAATAGATGAATTAATAGAGTAGTGAAGATCTTTAATATGAATGTAAAAACTTTAAAAATTTTCAATAACTAATGTTTGAATCAGTGTTTTACATGCTACTTCTTTTTATTTTAAAATGTTAAAGAATAATTTTTTTACTACCAATAGAGGTTGTAGGTGAAGGTAAATAATTTTTGATATTATAATAATATTATATATTTATATATATATATGTATATATTATATATATATATATGTTATATATATATATAAATTATATACTATAGTATATATTATACTATTGTATATTGATACATACATATATATATATATTATGATATATATAAATAATTATATATATATATATATATATATAAATATATATTAATATATTTATATATTATATATATATGTATGTATTAATATTTATATATATATATATATATTATATTTAAAATTTATATAATATATATATTTATACATACATAGATATTATAGTAAATATATTATATATATATATATATATATATATATATATATATATATATATATATATATATATATATTGTCAGAGAGAGAGAGAGAGAGAAATAAATATCTAGACAAACTTACCAGGTCGCCATTTTTCAGGAGTACGCTTTTCAAATTCTCCCTCTGGTCTCAAGTTATCTTCAGGCTTCTTTTGTTGTGGTCTTTCTGCAGGTCTCCATCCAGGCTTTTCAGGTCTTTCGAAATCACCTTCTGGTCTCAAATTATCTTCTGGTCTTATTTGTTCAGGTCTATCACCAGGCCTCCATTTTTCTGGCGTACGCTTTTCAAATTCACCTTCTGGTCTTAAGTTATCTTCTGGTTTCTTTTGTTGGGGCCTTTCTGCAGGTCTCCATCCAGGTTTCTCTGGTCTCTCAAAATCACCCTCTGGTCTTAAGTTATCTTCTGGTTTTCTGGCTTCTGGTCTATCACCTGGTCTCCATTTTTCTGGTGTTCGTTTTTCAAAATCTCCTTCCGGTCTAAGATTGTCCTCAGGTTTCTTCTGTTGTGGTCTTTCTGCAGGTCTCCACCCAGGTTTCTCTGGTCTCTCAAAATCACCTTCTGGTCTTAAGTTATCTTCTGGTTTCCTGGCTTCTGGCCGATCACCTGGTCTCCATTTTTCTGGTGTTCGTTTTTCAAAATCTCCTTCTGGTCTAAGGTTGTCTTCTGGTTTCTTCTGTTGTGGTCTTTCTGCAGGTCTCCACCCAGGTTTCTCTGGTCTCTCAAAATCACCCTCTGGTCTTAAGTTATCTTCTGGTTTCCTGGCTTCAGGCCTATCACCTGGTCTCCATTTTTCTGGTGTTCGTTTTTCAAAATCTCCTTCCGGTCTAAGATTGTCTTCTGGTTTCTTTTGTTGTGGTCTTTCTGCAGGTCTCCATCCAGGTTTGTCTGGTCTCTCAAAGTCACCTTCTGGTCTTAAATTATCTTCAGGTTTTCTTGATTCTGGTCTTTCTCCCGGTCTCCATTTTTCTGGAGTACGCTTTTCAAAATCTCCTTCTGGCCTCAAATTATCTTCTGGTCGTTTCTGTTGTGGTCTCTCTGCAGGTCTCCAACCAGGTTTATCTGGTCGTTCAAAATCACCTTCTGGTTTAAGGTTATCTTCTGGTTTTCTGGGTTTTTGACGCTCTCCAGGTTGCCATTCTTCTGGCTTATATCTTTCAAATTCTCCTTCCGGCTTCAAGTTATCATCGGGTCTTTTGGGCTTCGGTCTCTCTGCTGGACTCCATTGTGGTTTAGACGGCCTTTCAAAATCACCTTCTGGTTTAAGATGATCTTGTGGTTTTATAATAGGGTAACGCTCCCCTCTTACTGCATTGTAGTCATCCTTAGGCTTACCAAGGAAAGGACCTTCTGGATGAAGATGATCGTTGTAATCGTCTGGGTTATGTGGGCAGGTATGTCGTCTAAAAAAAAAAGAAAAATAAATTATTTTATTATATTATCATTTTTTTTTAATTGTATGGAAAATTCAGTACACGCATAACTTTTTGTTATTTCGAAATATAATTAATATTATACCAAATACATTAATGGAATTTTACAACCGATCGAGCAATAAAAATACGAGTTCTGTCGTTTTTTGTTGGCCTCCAATGTATGATACATGAGAACGGGAAAGTTCTAATGGTAATTCAATGGATAAGATATAGAAATGACAATGTTTTGCAGACCAGTGATCCAAAAAATCTATAGACTAATTAAGCATGCTGATAATAAAAATCGTCAAATTTGCTAAAATTGAATGTCAAAACACAAAATGGATGATAACTATCCAGTATCATAATTATTATCATCTTCAAGGTACTTGTTACCACCCTAACATATTTCGTTATTAATAGTACAGAATACGCCTCTGTACTGTACTTCTTTTCATTTTAGTTACCGCAAAAAAAATCGAGTTTTCATTAAATGTCTTAAGTTTTATTATCTTACAAATCAGACCCTTTTGTACATCTTATTTACATGCGATTATCGTTAAAAAACCAATAACCTTTTTCTATACACACATACATTTTTTGTTATTCTATTTTAACTAAAACGGTTTTTAAGGGCAGGTCGTAAAATATTTTATTGCTTTTGAATGTACAAAACAACAACGCAAAAAGATCATGAAAAATCTTCCCTCACTTAAAATCTCTATAAAATGCTGGTTCTTTTCTTGTAACACATTTCTCTTGGCATCGGTTAGGTCAATATCGTCCTCGCTAGATATAAGAATATTCTCGTCCTCAGTTAGGACAATCATTATGCAGTCTCTACGTGTACAATTACAATTATCTCGTCTTTGTCAGTTAAGACAATCATATAGCGGTTCTCAGTTAAGCCAACTTGTACACCAAGGTGATATCCAACATGTCACATACAACATCCAACATGCGATAAATGTTGCGTATTTCATCATAGAGTCCAAGTGTAAAACGCAACATAAGATAATGTCGCATATTTCATAAATAGAATACATGAGCGTACCAATACTGGAACTTCAGTATTTGAAATGTTTTCAAGTAAAGAAGATGTAATTGTAGCTTAGCAAGACGTCAAAAAAATAAGAAAATAAAAGAGAAACATGCTGAATTTAACACATTGCATAGTCCAGCAACTGTTTCACAAGAACAGTTAAACTTCTATCCTTAGAATTTCAAGGAATATTATAGAATGAACAATTCACGCTTTAGATATTTAGAGGAAACTGTAGCTCCAGATATATGGAAACAAGATTCTCATTGACGAAAGGTTTCATTTTGCTTATTGTATATCGCCTTGGTGTGCGAGCCCACTAATAGAACCATATGTCGCTTTAGTTATCGCACAAACAATTCAAAATATTCGCCAACATAGCAGATTATTGTTTATTACTATTTAAATGGGAATAAGCCACAATTAAAGGTTAAAATACTTTATTGACGTTTCAATTTCCACTTCGGAAATCGTTTCCAAAATAGAAGTAATGGATTTTAACAAGAGCTATGAGTCATGCCGATTTAGTACAGAAGTTCACCTGTTATTTACAAGGTCATAACTCTTGTCCTATACTGTAATTATAACAGTAGACCTTACAACAAAGGGGAGAGACATAAAAATAATTGGCATCTATGCACCCACGGACGACTCAGATACAAACACTAAAGACATGTTCTTTGACAAACTCTCAGAAGAGTTAAATAAAATTAAAAAAAAAGGCAAGAAATAGTCCTGCTAGGGGACCTGAACGGAAGAGTAGGTAAAGCTCTTGACAACAAAATAATTGGACAACACGGAGAAGATGTAGTAAATGAGAACGGAACAAGATGGTTGGAGGTATGCGAACAACATTCGTTAAAAATACTGAATGGATTTTACAAACATAGAGACATAAATAAATATACATGGACAAGAAAACTGCAGTCAATTATAGACTATATAGTAGTTAAACAAGAGACATCTTTCAGACCCTACGATGTAAAAGTTTGGAGAGGGGCAGAATGTGGATCGGATCACCTACTAGTAAGGGCTCCGTGGAAATAAGATATATTAAACAAAATAAATCCAAGAACAGACAAACAAAGAATCCACAGGGCTCTATAACATAGACAGCTTAAAAAATGAGTCCACACGTTTTCTTTATAAACTACCTTTGGCACAAAAATTGGACGAAGAAATAAACGGAACAGCGGAAGAAATGTATGAGACTTTGAAAATCAAAATTCATGAAGCAGCATTAGAAGCTCTAGGTACGAAAGAAAAAGTAAAACGTAAAAATTATTGGTGGACAGAAGGTTTATTGGAACTAGTAGAAGAAAAGAAAATACTGTATCTCAAATGGTTAGCGACAAAAGATGAGGAAGACCGAAAGAACTATAACAGATACAAATATATAGTAAAAAAGGAAATTAAAAACACAAAAAACATAACCTGGGACAATAAGTGTGCAGAAATAAGCTCAATGGTAGGAGGATCTAGGTCCAGACAAGCTTGGAAAACTATCAACAGTCTTAGAAAAAATACAAACGAAACAAAAAAAATAAACCCCATAGACCTAGAAAGATGGAAAAATTATTATGAAAATCTATTAAATGAACAACGTACACAGTTTCTAGACACACACATAGATAGAGTTGAAACGGGGTTAAATGAAGTGGCGATGATTACCGTAGAAGAAATAAAAAACGCATTACAAAAAATGAAAAATAATAAAGCTTCTGGGCGGGTGATTTACCTATCGAGTTATTCAAACATGCCACTGCAATAACATTAGAATTGCTTTGTAAAATGTTTAACAAGTGCCTACAAGGAGAAAGTATCCAAGAGATTGGAAAGTCTCGTACATAAACTCCATCTACAAAAAGGGAAACAGGAATGACTGCAGTAATTACCGAGGTATCAGCATTACGTCATCCACTGGCAAACTGTATGAAAGAGTTCTGAAAGCCAGAATAGAAAAAGAAGCCACAGAGATCGAAGAACAAAGTGGATTCCGACCAGGGAGATCTTGTGTCGACAATGTATTTACTCTCAAACATCAAACGGAAAAGAGATTAGCAAGAGGACTAGAACTTCATGCCACTTTTATAGATCTCCGTAAAGCGTTTGACTCCGTACCACTGCAGAGACTATGGACAACATTGGAAAACGCAGGTATAAATGCAGTATATATAAATGCCGTGAAAAAGCTATATCAAGATAACCAAGCTTATATTAAGGTTGGAGAACCAAATTTCCAAGGGTTTCACCTAAACAAAGGGTGTCAAACAGGGCTCTTGCCTCTCCCCAACCCTATTTAAAATATATCTTGGTAATGCTTTAAAATATTGGATGAGAAAATGCAGCCCAATGGGCATATGGGTAAATGACACTCCTATATACACAATCCTCTTCGCAGACGACCAGGTAGTTCTTGCCGAGGACCTACAAGATATGACGTACATGATAAACAAACTAATAGACGAATTCAAAAAATGGGGATTAGAGGTTAATACCGAAAAGACACAATACATGAATATAGGAGGCATCGGTCAAGACATGGAAACAGAAAGCGGATTAATTAAAAACGTTGATCAGTACGAATATCTCGGAGTTACACTAAGCGAAGACGGGAGAGACGACAAAGATATAACAAGAAAATAGGAAAAGGAAAAAACATGATAAAAACACTACATCCGATCCTGTGGAATAAAACTTTAACTAAGAAAACAAAGAAAAATATATATCAGGCTATGATTCAGCCGGTGCTGACGTATGGGTCAGAAGTGTGGGTCTTTAACAAGAATATGTCACAAAAACTCCTCTCAACGGAAATGATGTACTGGAGAAGATGTTCCGGGTTTACTTTGTTTGACAACATAAGAAATGAAAACATAAGAGAGAGAATGAAAGTAATGAACACAATAATGGATACGATAGCCGAAAAACAATTAAAATGGTATGGACACCTGAGACGGATGAACGAAGAAAGGATACCACGAAAGGTTTGGAACTGGAGATTTACACAGAGAAATAAAAGGGGAAGCCAAGAAAGAAATGGATATCCAATATTCATATAGAAATGGAAAATAGAGGTCTTCCTTGTCCTTGTCAAAATCCATTAACTATACAAACTAAAGTTTGTATTTTAAGAACGATTTCCGAAGGGGAAATTGAAACGTCAATAAACGTATTTTAACCTTTAATTGTGGCTTATTCCCATTTAAATAGTAATTACCTAAAAATGCCACAAAAAAATAACTTCAGAACAATACAGAGTATTTTTTAAACCCAGTTTTCAAAAAACATTGTAATAAAAGTGTTTTAAGCATAAAGCACAAAGACAGCATTAAGAAAATTTGAAACAAGATAAAAATTCCACTTTCCTTTTTCCAATTTATATAATGTGTAGTATTCTCTTATGTTATATTAAAGCATGGACTATAGCTAGTATCATAAGGTCTAAGGGATTGTACATTATCAAAATGTAGTCCTATAAGAAGGGCTAAAAATTCCGTGGGCTTATATTTATTACCACAAACACAATATTCACATGATTAAGAAGAAAAATTAGACTATCTTATAGTTTACTTTTATGAACGAGAGAGTAATTAGCATAATTTTAACTGGTATCTCCGACCACTCCATGGGCGTGCTCAAGATTAATTAAAAAATTACTTTGAATAATTGTAAAAAATAAATGAATTATTTCAGTGTTATAAAGTGTTATGTGTATGTAAACAAAAGTGACCTCTTTTATCACACACAATATTAGAACTGACTGGCCTGAAAGCCCTGAATGGGTTTTAAAAAATTCACATTTTTTTTAATTTTTAAAAATTACAAAAGAGAAAGAGTTTTTAAACCCGTCTAAGGTATGTTAAATAAATGAATAAAAATATTAATATAAAACTTACATCTACTTGTTACAAATCCAAATCAGATTCAGAAGATGAACTTTCAGAACCAAGATTTATAATAACTGGCTCGATCATTTTATCAGTAATATTGTCCAGCTTCCACATTTTTTCCTCTTCTTTAATAGTGTGATTTACTGCCTTTTCCCAGTTTTCAGGTTTTACATTATTTACGGCCTCCAAAAACAACTGTTTAACATCATGAATTTTAAAAGTGGTATTTTTTCTTGAAACTTCACTCTTTATCTGTGCCCATACCAGTTCAATCGGGTTTATTTCACAATGATATGGTGGGGATCTAAGTATTGTCATTCCACGATTTTTGTCAATTTCATCAATTTCGTATTTTTTAAGTTTTTCTTTATGAAGGGCACACAACGAATAAAGTTCCTTTCTTATAAATCCGGGATGGTACGTAATATTTTTTGAACTTAGCCAATTCTGCGAGTCTTTTTTTAACCACTTGGTTGTGGGCAGTCCTTCTATAAGTCTGGAGTGATAACTTGCATTATCCATTACTATTACACAGTTCTTAGGAAGAAGATCTATCATTTGTTCGAACCATTCTTGAAAGACATCAGCGTTCATGTCTTCATGGTAGTCACCGGTACGAGTTGATTCAAAAGTTAATAAACCACCTTCAACAAAACCGTCTGAACTGCCAATGTGTACTATTATCAGCCTGCGTCCCTTTCCTGATGGTGGGTTTAAACCAGTAGATAAGTTATTTACAAAAGCGTGCCTTGGACTTGTAACAGTTTCATCCTGCCAAAATTTATTTATTTGGTGTATGACCCTCGTTGATCCATGTTTCATCAAGATAAAATATTTTTCTTTTTTGGTTTCTAATTTCCTTTATGGTTCTTAGAAAATGTCTTCTCCATATGATAATATCGCTTCTTTCTAATAAAATAGACTTTCTGGGATTCTTTTTCCAGCGGAAGCCTATTTCTTTTAAAAGTTTCCATAACGTATTTGGACTCATTTCTGGGTAATCCTTATCATCTCGAACTGAGACAAGAACTTTATCCAATGTTGGAAATTCTTATCTAAAGACGAATTTATGCACTTTCCGTCGAAGTCCTTCTTTAAAATGATATTCTATTTGAAATTTTGGTTTCCCTGGAGCATTACGTGGCATTTGAAAACTACCACATTTCTCTTCTTTAATAACTCTGTAAATCGTAGATTTCCCAACACCAAGTGTACTGCTAACTAACTCAACGGTCTCATCAACACTTTCACATAAACGTTTGTCTGTAAATGATTTAAAACAATTAAATATTAATGTTTTTTTCATTAACTGTTAAAGGACCAATTTTTCGGCATTTACACGGCACTTCCAAATTTTCCATAACACTAGTATACACAATAAACTGCACCTTGCAACTGAAGTACCTACTTTTAGTGAACTGTTAAGAATTTTGAATACGCCACTTGGACCTTCCTACAAAATGGAAAAACCCACTATCACATTTTCTGTGGAATAAGTTTAGAAGGTAATTATCTAGTCAATTTCTGTCGTAGTTTCCTGGAATTAAAGAATTAAATGTTTGATTGTTGAAACCCTTACTTCGTGGAATGCACTCATTTCAGATAAAATAAAACGTTTTATTTTATCTAAAGAATTAAACTTTATTTTGCAAATAGGTAGGTACTTATTAAACTTTTATTGGTTATATATAACCAATAAAATAAACATCTTACATTTCTTGCAAATTCATTAGTACCTGTTAACCTCCATCACTCCGACACTGGCAACCTTATTTAGGGATTAGTAACCCTCACAACTATTGTATTCTATTCTGCTCCATCCTTTATACCTGGTGGTCATACTCAATTTAAAATTGTTTTCCTATATACTTCTGTAAACTTGTTGACAAATATCTGTTTTTCATTGAGTCACCCGTATCAACAGTTTAGGGATTTGCATACATAATTTATTGTTTTATTACTCTCTCATACATAAAAATACACTATAACTATATTATAGAAAACATAAAATATCAACTATTTCCTCCAATAATTGAAAGCAAAATCGAACGAACACAAAGTTTACCTTTCATGCAATTAGCTATCGACGTCCTTTCTAGGAATTCGTGACACTTGAATGATATATAAGACGCGAGCTAAATAATTAGGCGGTAATTTCTAATAAAACAAAGAAATGATCCTTTTATAAAAGGCAAGGTATAATTATTATAAATTAGTGTTTATAAATATATTTAATATCAGATATGATAAATTTGGTTAGATCTTTTTTTAATAAATATGTACGTGAAAAACCTTGTACTTCCTTTTTTACATGTTAAATAGTGATACCATATACAATTGACGGGTTCGCCAACGCAGTGATTCATAAGTTACAGTTAAATTTCAATAATATTCTTCCTACGTACACCTTGTAAAATAAATGCTCCGTAAGAGGTGGGTTCAAGAATCTGTCAATTTTATTCTGATTAATAAAAAAAATACCTATACTTTTAGGATATCAAGTTTTACGGACGATTCAATATAAACTTTCAAAGAAATGATCAAATATATCTCGCATATTTTATGACTCAAATTTACGTGAAAGATTGTGAAAAAAGAGTACAAAATTTAAACTATGAGACAACATATTCCTATATTAAGAACAATCTTGTAAAAGAATAACAAAAAAAATGAAATAGCGCTTGTACCAAAATAGTTTTTCATATATAGGAATAATTAAATCAAAAACCAAACAAGTTTATCGTTTGCATATATTTCTTTTAAATATTCTTCTACTATCTAATGACGAGTTTGCATAATGTCTAACGGATAAACGTGCCCTACAGTCACTATAAAAATAATAATTCAAAAGCTCATATTTCTATAAAAGGAACACACTTTTTAACCCAAAAAAATTCATACAAAGAAAGAGTAGAAATATAATGAAGTCTAGCAAAAGGTCCCGCAAAATTAAGCAGACGAGTGAAATTCCAAAGTTTTCTCCTTTCAGTTTTGTAAAATTGCCCTGTATAATAATTAAATATATTTATCGAAATATAAGTTGCGTTTACGCAGTCTCCTTTTTAAAAAATTTATCATTTCTTGTGACATTCACGAAATTTTTTGTTAAGGTGCTCTCGATAAATCGAATATTTACTTATAAAAAATGCTTGTTAAATTAACTATTTCTTTTTGGTGTATTGTTGGCTGCTTTTCTGAGAAATAAAAGTGATTTTAATAACAAA
Organism: Diabrotica balteata; assembly: GCA_918026665.1. Taxonomy (NCBI): domain Eukaryota; kingdom Metazoa; phylum Arthropoda; class Insecta; order Coleoptera; family Chrysomelidae; genus Diabrotica; species Diabrotica balteata. The sequence goes on along the minus strand of OU898277.1, from coordinate 146,610,459 downwards.
GAATCATTTATAGGAGATAATGAGACCAGAAGATCAAGTAGCGCAAATTGTTGCTATACATAATAATCGATATTCCATTTGGAGTTTCTCGAAGTACAGCATCCAAGGCTTTACGAAGATTTCGAGAAACTGGTTATTACTCAAGAAGACCTGGACAGGGAAGACCAAGAGAAACAAACTCCGTGGAAGATCGGTGGTGCTTCAAGGACGCACAATTACTAGTACAACTTTGACTAGGAGACTGGCAGAGGTTCGAGGTACCATAGTTTCACCTGATATCGTACCATCGAGCAAAAAGACAAAAGAGGAATCTAATCCTTATCAAAGTGAGACCAAAAAAGTGGTCTCTGATGGGGGACATATCCGGAAATGCGAATGGGCCAAATTTAAATTTTCCGACACTTATTAATAGTAGCTATATAATATTTTTCAGAATGTGTCTTAAACGAGAAAGTTAATTATTAACGATAATAGTCTAAAATGTGACACAATTGTTAAAAAACTTCAATATAAATAAGATTTCATGTGACATTTGGGACAAACAATAACATAACCCAACTAAATTTGATGTGAAACAAGGAGAGAGAGACTCTCTTTCCTTGTTTAATGTGGCCTCTAAAGATCGCACTTCGTGTCTAACAATATTTTTGCCCCCACTACCCTTACATTCCCTCTTTTGTCTTTTTGCTTGATGTACCGTACACAGAAGATTAAGTGAATAGAATTTATTATCTTATGTAACTGCTACAGATCCTTTATTGAATGCAGCTCATAAAAGGCAACATTTGGAATTTTCTCGAGCTTATGCAGATTGGGATATGGAAGATTGACGAAACGTTCGGTTTACAGACGAGTCTTGTTTTACGAGATATTAACCTAATGGTCAACAAATAATTTGGATAAGGTCTGGAGAACATTATTGCTTCTCCTCTAGAATGCAAATTGGTGATGGAAGTATTGTATAGAGCGGTATTTCTTTGGAAGCGCCTACAGATCTTGTTGTGTTAAGAGTGTTACGCATATCTTAGTGATATTAAATATTAACTAACAAATTATTTACGTATAAATGGTACTACGCGAAGGAACACATATTGTTTTAGTTGTTTAAATCAATGGTTTATTATTAGGCCAAAGTAGGTTTAAATGTTCGAGCCGCTCTTTTGGAAGGTGAACAGTTTCGTTTCGGAATGGAGAAGGGACATTTTTAGAGTGGAAATCACATTTTTGGCGCTCAACGTGGGGCGAAGGTGACCAAGGTCTGTCAATAGTGTGACACAAGCACTTGGAACGTGCATAGGAATCGCAGCTCCTTTTATTAATTGTCTTGATGCTTCTATGTATGTTTCGAAAGAAACCTAACTGGAATATGCTATCGATTTGTTTAGTGTTGTTGCAGTTGCATCCTTGGCACTGGAAGTTTTATTCCGCCAGCCTTTATTTTCGGAAAAAGGAATAAAGTAGGAGATAGAATGTTAAACTCTGGACCAGTTGGTAGCGCCGCTTAGTGCAGTGATTCTGGGTAAATCAATGCAGACCTATTTTATGAATGGCTGAAGTTCTTTATTAAAATAATTCGATTATCTAAACAGCACTATGTGCTTTTAATTTTGATGAACAAACACGGTTTGGTGAAAACTGCCCTGGAAAAGAGTTTTACCTCTCGAAATATGATCTCTGGGTTTTAAAAATGTGGCATTTGCCCATTTAACTAAGAAGTATTGTCTCACCTGGACTTTTCACCATCTGAATTAGAGTATATCAAAAAGGAACCCCTCGGAAACCCCTAAGAATAAGGACACAAGTAGATAAACTAAAGTACAGTTGTATCCTACTGAAAACTAAATTAGATCCATAGAAGGCACAGAAGAAAGTTCACTGCAGCACTCCTGCAGTAGAGATATGCTAGCAATATCTCCAATCATGGAAAAAAATTGCCACTTAAAAAACTTCTTACCTTCTCCTAGAGCTAAAAGAGCTACTGAAGTCTACGGAGTAAATGCAAACACATGGTTTAGGTAAAACAAAACATGTTTCCTTTTACCCCAAATAATTTGTTGTATATGTAAAATCTTGCAGATGCCACGAACTTATGTTAAGAAGAAACCAGCGAGGCCATATTCAGCAGAAGACTTACAAAAAGTAGTGGCTGACATTTCAACCAATAATTTAGCATATCGGCAAGCTTATGCTCTTTACGGAATACCAATTTCTAACAATCTAATTCCTTTCAATAGAATAAAAGATCGTAAACAACTTGCTGATGGAAAACAAAACTAGGTAGTGAAAGAAATCCTATTCTGACACCTGAAGTGGATTATGATATGTCTCATCGAACGATCGAAAATAGGCGATCCTTGTTTAAAAGATGAATTACTTTAATTGCTGCAGAGCTACGTGTTACATATTCAAATAAAAACGAGCTTTAAGCATAGAAAACCTGGACACGATTTGTATATTGGGTTTGTGTCCCGCCACCCTAAGCTAACCTTAATGAAAGCTGACCATCTCCAAAAGTCAAGAATGCTAGCAAGAAACCCAGAGGTAGTTTATGACTTCTTTGATATACTGGAGGAAGTAGTTTCAACTTACAATAACCTACCGTCATTTACATTTAATGCTGATGAATCTGGATTAGTTCAAATCCCTCAAAAGTTCGCGACATAGGCATCAAAGCAAATACCTTGAGTCGCGTTAGCGGGGATTCAGGTCGAGAAAACACCAAAGAGTTAGCATTTATGGCAGCAGATAGCACACTACTTCCACTTCTGATTATATTCAAAGAGCTGCAGTCTAGGCTCAATGGACATCACCCACTGCTTACCCTGGTACAGTGTACGCAACATCGTGAAATGGATGAATGGAAGAACCACAGTTTTTTTATTGGTTACAAACTTGTATTATACCCCATGTCCGCAAGAAACTTTCTGAGCTGGGACTATCGGATGCAATCGCACTACTTTTATATGATGGTCACAGAAGCCACATGAGTCTACACATAATAGAACTTGCTATGGAGACTAATATTAAAATTATCAAATTTCCTAGCCATCTCACAGACCAAATTCAACCCCTTGACAAACGTGTATTTGGTCCAGTTAAAACAGCATGGGATCGAAACTTGGTGGAGTTTTATAAGACCAATATTGGAGTTGGAACGGGGCGTTTGCAAAAGTGTGATTTTGTTGAACTCTTGGGATTAGTTTGGGCAGGAGCTTTGACAAAACCAAATATTGATGCAGGTTTCATGACCACGGGAATTTGTCCAGTAAATGAAAGGCATTTTCCAGAAAGTTTGTTTAATCCAATAGCGCTTCCGGCTATAAGTGATGTCGACTCTGTAATCAAATCTGCTTCAGAAATGCAAGAAGCTGGAAATTTAAATTCATCTGTTGGTTTTGTTCCGAAAACGGAAGGACCTGGCCCTTTAGGTTCATCAGCATCAGAAAAGGCTGGACCTTCTGAGTTACCATCATTAACAGCTACTGTTATTGATTCTTCTGTTCCATGTTCAACCTCTGCAATTGTTTAAATCTTTGCTGAAGCAATTCGTGAATAAATATCCTTGATAAGTGAAATCCAAATTGTTAAAAAATCAATACCCCTTTTAAAGCAGCTGCGGTACGGAGAGGTAGTAACGACGGAAGAGGTGGCTGCTTGTTCAAAGAAGCTGAGAATAGGAAAATAAAACGACCCAAAACAGTTCAGAAATCAAAAACTAGCAAAACTAACACAGCAGAGAATAAGTTAAACAAAAAATCTAGAAGTTCTTCCGATGATAATTCCTGTGACACGATGTCTCTTCATGATAAATCCGACGAGTCTAAAATTGCCAGTTCAGACATCCAAAAAAGTTCAGATGATAATTGAAGAAAGTCAAAGTTGGAGACTTTATAATTGTGAACTTTATTTACAATCTCCGCACTAAAAAACAAACCCAGAAAAATTTTGTTGCCGAAGTAGTGTACTTGGATAGTAATATATCCCAGTCCATTGGCCAAATATTAGCTTTAATAGAACCGTCAAATATTACGCGTGGTCGATATCTTTTCCTCAATATTTTAGAGTAGGTACCGTCGTTGCTAGGGACTTGTTTTCATATGTTTATTACTAAAAGTCTTAAAATGTACTAAAGTGGGTTACTTAGGTTTTATTCACATTTATTCCTTAAACTTAATAATTCTCTTTTCTTTTATTTTTCTGATATTCGTTGTAAATAACAGCTTGTTTTTTTTAACCCCAATATTACGGATAAATGGAAACATTCATGGGGTAAATGGAAAAACTTTAAAAAATCTGTAAGTAAAAGGTTTGTATCGTTTTGTGTATATTCTAACGAAAATCCCACGGCATCGCGTATTCCTCCAGGTATTTTGTGTACTCCAAAGACTTTAACAGAAGGATTGTTGCCTACCAAATCCACTGCGTTTTACGAAGCTTTTGAGCTTTTGACTTTTACACTTTTGTGCCTAGACATAAAAGTGCTTCAAGTATTTCTAAGCGTAAACTGAACATTTTTATATTGTCAATCACGTCACAAAGATGAATACTTTTGTGACGTTTGAAAAAACTGTTTTTGTGTGTTCAAGTACAAGAAAATAGAATAGAAGTAGGTTCAACAGATATACTTAGTAAAAAATATAAATACCAACAATTCACTCTATATTTTAATTTGATAAAATTTGTATATTTTTTATTCAACAGATTCTTTTAATTCATAATTTTTTACATATCCTTTAAATAATTGTTCAATCTACGCATGTCTAGCAGGTATTTTATTACTTATTTAAAAGTTTTCGCGAAACTTTTCCGGTTGGCTGTATTATATTTTGAAAACTACTAGTACACATAAAAAATAATTCAATACTAACTTTAAAATATTTTAATTAATAGTAGTACCTACCGCTTGTATTGTCGAATATTTCTAACTGAGACAGGTCTCAATATTTTATTCATACGTTGATACCCTTACAAAAAACTAAGCTATAATATTCTCGTTGGAATTCGGTCACAACAATACACATTCACATAGTTACGAACTTCGTCTTTGTGTCTCTATTATTAGATTATTAAGAAAACTTATGACACCTTTTCACAAAATAACTTCCGAAAATAATGCCGAGGCATCATGAATCGATGTCTAGGTCATCTCTAGACTCAATCAATATGTTTTAACGGTAAGGAATATTCCAGCTAGATAAATGTTAATTCCGTCTACTTTAATACAAGCGTGCTCTATTTTCTAAGGTAAACTAAAGCGTCAACCTGTGCTTGATATGGTGGCCTACTTTATCCTGTTAGAGTCAGAGAAGGTATAAAGCATAATCGATCAACGAACCGTTTGTTTTTATAGGTTTTTACCTTTGCTACTGCCAAGTGTGATATAATTGTGGGGTAACAATGAAAAAAAATTCATCGATATGTCATTAAGGAAAGTACACAAAAATTCGGGGTAATGATACTAGCTTTTCTACAATGTATTATCAATAAAATATCAGAAGTTTTAAAAATAGTATGTACAGGGAATGCAGAAAAATGTAATTACCAGATAGAATATGCAGGACCAATAACTGAGTATTATTGTTTACACTTTTATTTTAATTCTATTTATTATTTTTTTATGTTTTTTTATAAAAGAGTGTACAGTGAAATTCACACTAAGAGTGCAGTATGGCTAAGATAGGGCAATGCTTTTCTTATGGAGATTAAACGCAGTAGCGCACCTAGAATTGTCCTCTGGAGGGGGGGGGGGAGTTTGGTTGGGCACCGATATTTTTTTATGCTACCTCCACCATTGCGCCACTGATTAAACGCACAGGATTGTCGGGGTATTCGCTAGCTGTAGATTGCTCACTCAAAAGCGTCAGACAATACCGGTATGGATAAAACGCATTTCCCGGCAGTACGAGTATATTTTATATTATGTGTATAGTAGAATAAAAATACATTATTAAAGTTATTATAATAATTGCATACTCCACAAAATGTATAGATAGCTTGGAAATTTATAATTTTTTTTTTAATTTTTGTACTTGAAGTACCGATTCTTATATGAAAAGTTAGAATAGTTTAAAGGTAAATTTACAAAATTAGACAAAAATACTGAAAATAGGTATGTACAAATATGTAGTGATGTCAAAAAATTGAATCATGTATCGTTTATAAGTGATATCATTTAATGAATTTGAATAATTACTGGAAATATGCACCTAACCATTTTTGTGAGTTACTGACAACGAAAAATATGAGTTTTGCATATAAAATGTCAACGTTGATTGTTCTAATTAGCATATTTATAATAACCTAAGAGCTACTAGAAAGCACATGCTTTTAAGGATCAATACATAAGTATATTCTTACCAGTGGTATTTATATCGAAGAGAAGACGTGCTAGAATGTATTCTCATATGTACCTCAAAAACTGGCGAAAACTCTTCTTATATTTGAATTCAGACTATGTACTTTACATATTATCCTTAACAACAATAATTTACTCCCATATAGCCATTTGTTACGTTTAAGATCTCCTTTCACTATAATGTATTGGTGAACTGTGAGCGAGTCTTCATTATCAAACAAAAAGTGAAATTTAAATATTTGCACAAAATACCTATATACCATTATACAGTGCTAGTCAAAAGTCCGTTCCCCCCTTCTTATCTTTTGAACGGTTATTGTTATAATGGTGATATTTGGAGGGAAGTAATAAACAGACGTAGGCTTCTCATCTAGTCATAACAGATGACGTAATAGTGACAGATGACGTTACAACGCCACTGTGACAGATAATTTTAAATGGGACCTTATGGCAAGTGATACCTCGTTTGAAAGGTATTAAAAATATCTATTCAGTCATAATAATTTTATTTGAGGTTAAGCTCATTTTGATAAATAAATTAAATAAATACTAAAATTGTAGTTTCGCATTTAATTAATAAATATTAAAACCTCCGCCTCTGGTTACTTGTCAAAAAGTTGACGTTCAATCTCTTCAATTGTTTTTACGTCAACGTCAACTTTTTTGACAATTAACCAGAGGCCAACGTTAGAATATTTATTAATTAAATGCGAAACTACAATTATTTTAATATACCTATTCAATCATACTAGTTTTGTTTATATTGATTAAATGCGAAACTACAATTATATTAATATACCTATTCATCATTCTAATTTTGTTTGGATTTAAGATGCTTTTAACGAATAAATGAAATAAATACTAAAATTCTACTCGGCATTTAATTAAAAAAATTTCTAACGTCAGCCTTTGGTTATTTGTCAAAAAAATTTGACGTTTGTCAATTCTCCAGTTGTTTTTAGTTTGCAAAAGCCTTTATAGCCCAATATTTAATTTCTATTTCTACTTAGTTTAGTCGATTTAAGTTTAGTCAAGTTGTTTTTAGTTAGTTGTTCTTAGTTAATATTTAGTTTAGTTAGTTAGTTTTATTATTCTTTACAAAGGCAGAATGGTACGTACTGTATCCGATAAAGTAGCAACTGTATTACTAATTGGTGAATGTGGAAATAATTTCCATGCAGCGTAACGTCTTTTTAATAAGAGGTACCCCGATCGCCCTATATCGTGATCTTATTTGAGAAAGCTTCTTCGGAAGTTTAAACAAACAGGTAGTGTTCAAGATGTCAAATGATCTGGTCGACCAACAATTAGTGATGACAAAAAAATTGACATAATATCAGAAATGGTAATGAACCCTACTTCTTCTACAGCCCAAGTTGCATCTATCTATGGAATTAGTCAAAAGACAGTACACCGAGTGTTGGCTGAAAACAAATTTCATCCATACAAATTAAAAATTGTGCACCAACTTTCAGATGATGACCCCGACCGAAGACTAGAATTCTGTGAAAATATGTCCAATAAATATAACCAACAGCCCAATTACATAAAAACAATTTGTTTTAGTGACAAAAGTACTTTTTCTCTCAATGGACATGTTAACACACACAATTTGAGGTATGTATTGGAGTGACACAAATCCTCACGTCTTTCGTGAAACACATACTCAAGTTCCAAAAAAAATAAATGTTTGGGCAGGTATTTTGGGAAACCACATAGTTGGGCCTGTTTTTCTCAATACTAACTTAACCGATGAAGTGTATCTGGAGATGTTACAAAATGCAATTGAACCATTAATATTTGAAATTCTGGAGGATAATCCAGATGAATTCGGCAACTTGGAAATAAGTAAGACGTTACCTAGATGAGGAAAATCGTGGTAGATGGATTGGACGACGAGGTACGATAGAATGGCCAGCTCGGTCACCGGACCTCACACCATTAGATTTTTTTCTGTGGGGATACTTGAAATCTAAAGTTTACGCTACAGCAACCGACAATATTGACATTTTGAAACAACGAATTGTTGAAGAATATAGGTCAATTTCCACCGACACATTTGAACGAGTACGGCAAGAGTTTAGAAATAGGATGCATTACTGTCAGGAAGTAGATGGAGCACATTTTGAACACTTACTATAAGAACTGGTTGTTAAATATTTATCAATTAAATGAGAAGCTACAATTTTAGTATTTATTTAATTTATTCATCAAAATGAGCTTAAACTCAAACAAAATTATTATGACTGAATAGGTATTTTCAATACCTTTCAAACGAGATATTACTTGCCATAAGGTTCCATTTAAAATTATCTGTCACAGTGGCGCTGTAACGTCATCTGTCACTATTATGTCACCTGTTATGACTAGTTAGGAAGCCTACGTCTGTTTATTACCTCCCTCCAAATTTCATTATTATAACAATAACCGTTCAAAAGATACGAGGGGGGGAACGGACTTTTGACTAGCACTGTATATTTTAATGTGTGTTATAAATGTTGAGTGTCAATGCTTATATAAATAATCTCAACGACTAGTAAGTTACACTGAAGAATTGTGATATTTTTTAAATATTTAAATATTTGTCTTATTACAGTGTCTTGAAAAAGGAATAAAACCATTCCGAAAGCTCGACAAAAAGTCAAAAGAGTGTTTTTTTAATATCCCGGCCAATATTCTGACTGCAACCCTAATAAACTGTGTTGTTTGTTTATATCGACAGTCACTAATATCCAGTATTTCTTATCTATATATATATATATATATATATATATATATATATATATATATATATATGATGTGTTGTTTCTGTATGAGCTATGAGTAAATTTGAATGATATATGTAAGTATAGGGTTTTTATCGCGGTTCTCAAAGAATTAGTTTGTAAGTACTTTTTTAAATTATCTTTATTATAACTATTATGAAACAAACATATCTATCTAATATAAGCAATATCAATTTAAACAATCTATCTAAAATTTGAAATTCTTACAATTATTAAATTATTAACAAAATTTAGTACCTTTCTGTCACTGAACGCCTAAAGTCTTCCACAATCAATGTTATAATCACCACTAAATATCTTCTTACTAAGCCTTGGTTATCCAACAATGTTCATATGTTTCTTCTTAATTATCTCCACTCACCATATAAATATATAAATTTAAATCCTTGTAATTTCCATATAATGTACTTTCAATTATACTGGATCTTGTGGTTGTACTATTGAATGCTTACTTCAATGAATTAACTTCATACTGTCACTATATTACTGTAGTAATAATTAATCTTCAACTGTATTTGACTTAATTACTTCATTTAACTTAATCAATGCCTTCTTTTAGCTAATAATCTCTTCATAACCTCATAAATTCTTCTTAATTCTTCTTTGTAATTAATAATCACATGTAACTGACTTAATAATCTTTGAATTCTTTAATTCTTCAAACTAATTCACTTAATAATTGACTGTAACTTCTTGTAACTTAACTCACTTCACGAATCAACTCTAACTGACTTCATAATCATCTGTAATTGACTTAATAAATCCCCTGTAACTTAATGCCTTGAATTCTTCTAACTAACTCCTTAATAATCTTCTTGTAACTAAATTCTTGAATTCTAACTTTACTAACTAACTAACTCCTCTCCTGCTCCAAATTATATATATCTTTTTCATGGTTCCAGAATAATCTAGCAATAAATAAGGTTCGAATCGTTCTATTTTTTCTATCTGAACATTCTGGAATAAATGGAATGGTTTTTGTTTATGTAATGGACTATGCAAATGGTCCTATTGACGTTTCTAGAACTTTCTCTGGTCTACATGTACAATTTAACTGACTTTTAGGCTCTCAGATCAGAATTACACTATTATATGTAACTTAAACATTTATATGAAATATATTATCACTATTTTCAACCGTAATTATATTTTAAATTAACATTACGAATAAATAAACCCCTTTTGACTTTTGACACTACAGTGTATATCTGGTTGCATATACATATGGCTGACTTATATATATATTTATAATTATTAAAAAAAACTTTAAACATTTATTATATGCTAGATTCTTAAAAATACCCTCATATAATTATTTTTTAATAATATTATCTAGTTTATAACTTATAAATTATGTCTTTAATTACTATTTAAATAAATTTATTAATTAACAGTGTATATCTGGTTGTATATACACATGGCTGACTTAAATATATTTCTATGCTAATTTATTGTATTTCTGTTCTCATTACAAATATATATATATATATATATATATATATATATATATATATATATATATATATATATATACTATATATACAAACTAGACCATAACCATCAAAAAACAAAAAACTATTGAAAAAAAAACAGAAATCGGGATTATTCATAAAATATTTGTAAAAGCATTCCTATGAAGGCACATGTAGAATGTCGTAAATATTAATAATGGAAAATAACAAATAAGAAAAAGAAAAAAATATGAAATTGACACATTAAGAGGATGGAACAAGGATGAGTGGTGATAATCGTTTGTGATAAATCACTAGTAGGACATAGTATCGTGAACCGTCTTCAAAAGAGGTGAAGTAAGCCTACCTACCTAAATATAGGTAGGGCAGAAGTAACTTGCATTATGTCAAGAGAGAAGAAAAAGATAGCATATATTTATTATTAGCCAAGCAGCGATAGTCAGTACGAATAAAGCAGCATACAGTAAATCTAGTAATCAAACTATCACTAAGCAAAACTTAGAGCGTTTTCTTAATAAACTATAAGTTGGAGGAACGACTCAATCAACTGTAATATAGTACCAAAGGAGCCATTCCAAAGCAGAAAAATGGCTAAAGAATCCTACAATAGCATGCTAATGGACTGCTAAATTATAAACATGAATGACAAACAGTCCTAGACATAGAAAAAGTGGATATATACTTAATATCTAAGACGCACTTCACTAAGGAATCATTCATTAAATGTAGGGGATATGCAATATACCATACTATCCACCCTGATAACGCAGCGAGAGAAGGAAGTGCGATTATAATTAAATACAGCATAAAAGATCATTAAGAAATAAGATATTGTAATGAAAAAAATCAAGCTTGTATAGTTAATATTAAGACAAAAAATTGAGAGATTCTAATAACAGCAGTATACTATCCTCCAAAATATGCTTTAAAGAAAAAGCAGTATGTAGACATTCTAAATAATCAAGTCCAGAGATTTATCATTGAAGGTAATTTCAATGCAAAAAACGTACATTTGGGCTCTAGGCTTACAACAAGAAAAAGTGGAGAATTGCTAACTGTATGTAGAAAATTAAAATGTGAAACTATATCCACAGGGAAGCCAACGTACTGGTCAACTGATCCTAACATAATAATAGATCTAATAGACATTTTCATAACTAGAAATTTTTATGACCAATTGTTTCAAAACTATATGAAAAAAATACTACTTAAAAGAATAAATCCTATCATAGACGAAAGGAAATTGATACCAACGCACCAATTTATATTTAGAGAAAAGCACTCAAGTATTGATCATGTCGACCGAATAACTGAGCTAATAGAAAAAGCAATATAAGAAAAAAATTATATGCTTTACCATATTCCTAGGCGTTTGACAAGGTATGGCATGAAGGGCTTATGTATAAATTGTAATTATCACTACCAAAACAATTATCACTGTTATTATAATCATATATTACAGAGAGAGTATTTAGAATAAAACAAGAAGATGCATATTCAAGTCTCAAAAAAATCAAAGCAGTGCCACAAAGAAGTGTACTCAGTCCGCTATTGTACCTTATATATACAAGCAACATTTCTCTTTTAGGAAACAACATAATTGCTACATTTACTGATGATACTGCCATCTCAACAGTAGGAGAAGATAGAACGCAGCAAGAAAATTACAAGCGTCAATAGACCATCATAAATAACTGGACAAATATATGGAGAATTAAATTAAATGAAACAAAATCTGTACACGTAAACAATAAAAAAACAGCAATATATACCAATTAGAATCAGTAATGCCCATGTTCAATACGCTCACACTGAAAAGTATTTGAGTATTGTACTGAATACTGGACTTTGATGGAAAGCTCCTGTCAAAAGAAACGGGAAGAACTCGAAAACAAATACAGAAAAATGTACTGGCTGCTTGCTAGAAAATCCGTGTTGTCAATATACAATAAATTACTTTTGGACACATATGGTGTTGAGCTCTGGGGATGTACCAATAAAGCAATATTATTATGATACAAAATTTAAAAAAAAAGTGCTGAGGAATACTGTAAGTGCTCCCTGGAACACTAGAAACAGTGATATCTACAGAGATCTAGGGATGGAGATTGTGGACTAAACTATAATCAAATGTACCAAAAGTCACCAGCAGAGACCAGCTTCTCGACAACACAAACCATACAGGAAGACTCAAGCGGAGGAGTTGGTGATGTGATCAGTTTTCAAAGCAGAGCATTGTGCAGCTTAATGTATTGTTAAGTTCGTTACTAAGGAACACTACTAAGTGAGTTTTTAGTTTATATCATCATCATCCAGCCTCAAGAGTCCACTGCTGAACATAGGCCTCTTCCTCATGTTTCCAACCGCGTTTATCTTTCGCCGCTCTTATCCAGTTTTTATTGAGTCTTCTTAAATCGTCAGTCCATCTTGTAGGTGATCGACCGACGCTTCTCTTGTCTTCCCTTGGCCTTCATTCCAATAACCTCGTTTTCCATCGCCCATCTGTCATTCTGGCTATGTGTTCTGCTCATCTCCATTTTAGTCTAGCTATCTTCTCGATGATTTCAGTCACTCCGGTTCTTCTCCTGATGTCTTCGTTGGTTATTCTGTCTCGCAAAGTTATTCCTAACATGGACCGCTCCATTCTTCTGTGCGTGACTCTCAGTTTGGTAGCTGCTGCTTTTGTTAAGGTAAGTGTTTCTGCTCCGTACGTCAAGGCTGCATGTGGGCAGCTCACTTTTAAAAGTTTCTCTTATTTTTCCAAATGCTGCCCGCCCAAGGCCGATTCTTCTCTTCAGTTCATGAGTCTGGTTATCCCTGCCAATCATAATTTCATGTCTCAGGTATTTATATCTATCTGCGAGTTCTATTTCTTTCCCACCAATACTGATGTTCTGGTTGGGTACCAAATTGGTCATGATTTTTGTTTTCGAGATATTTATATTTAAACCTACATTTTCTGTAGCCACAACGAGTTCCTGTACCATCTCTCTTGCCATACCTAGATCTTCAGCTATTATAAGTATATCATCGGCGAAACGTAAGTTGTTTAGATATTCTCCATCTATTTTTATTCCCTTTGTCATCCAATCCAAATTAATGTAATAGTAATGTAAGTTAGCACATAACTTTACATTGATCAGATGTTGTGATCATATTGTAGTAATAATACCCGCCCCCTGTCAATGTATTAATTTAAATTGAAATTTAAGTTGTTATTTTGCACTTTTCTAATCTAAAGATTTCTATTACTTTTTTTTAATTTGGGAAATTTTCTTTTAGGAAATACTTTGACAATAGTTTGCTATTATCATATCATGGTATATTATCTTGCTATAATTGCCAGCTAGCAAACAGCATGCAATTTTATAATCAGCGCAAATTGTCTGGTTTTTTCTTCTCGCTGATTTTGCTTCCTTTTATTTTACGTTCTATAAATTTCTAAATTTCTTTTAAATAATTATTTTGAATATAATTTAGGCAGTACATTTTTTTATTAATGCTACATGCAGTGCTTCTAATGTTTAGTTTTTATATGCATTCTAAAAATAATTATTAAGTAACTTAAATGTTTACAAAGCACACAATATTTGGTAAAATTTTAAATCACAGTAAAATATTGACATAAGGGGTGATAAGAAGGTCAAGTAGATAAAATTATTACCTATAGATATGTAAACATAATTTAATAAAAAAGTTGGTTTACCAATATGTATATATATTACTTCCAAAATAGTAATCTTCTAGATACTATTTTTACATTGTTGCTTAAAAAGATAAATTTTGATTGATATGCAAAGTGTCATTTTGTATTTGATAACGACAACAAAAAGGAAAAAAAACTAATAATATAAATGAATCTGTAACAAACAAATATTTTTGGATATAATACAAAAATTCCGAAAAATACGCACAAATCTTGTTTTACTTTTGGTATATCTGGCCAACAATTTTTTTGAGAATTAATTCCCAATCAATCTTACAACTTTGTTGTCAATTCAAAACCCACTGGTGTAATGTCATCGCTAATCATTGTAGATGATATTTGAATAAGAAATTATTACGAAATAGGTATATAAAATGTACCTGGAAATGTTTCTAGTACCACTAGGAAGTTGGTCAACCATTTAGGATCATGGGCGTGATGGTTGTATTGGGTAACAAACTAACCTTCAGCTTTTCTTAATTGTATCAACAGCTTTTCTAAACAGTTTGATGGATAATATTCCGATTCATTCAGATTTTTTAGCCATGTTTTTTGTCGTCCTCTTCTTCTTCTGTTCCCTATTTTATCGCGCATGTTAATTATGTTACTTTATATCAATTACTTATCATTTCGCTTCATTTGTCGAAAATAAGTTGCTTTTTTAGATTTTGCTAATATTAAGATTTCTAGTTATTTCCAAATTCACTCTAGAATTTCGTTTCATGATTCTATATGTTCAAGATATTGCTAGCATGAAGCTATAGCTCCACATTTTGCGCGATTGCAGGTGGTTGCATGAGTAGTCAGTCAGAATCCAAGCGTCTTACATCTAAAAGTCCTTATTCGTAATTACACATTGAGCCTCATATTGCAAAGTATATTTCCCAATCAATAAATTTTTAGCTTTTTATCGTCAAATGTTGATTTCTTAAGGGTGAATCCATTTCTCAT
Source organism: Diabrotica balteata (assembly GCA_918026665.1). Taxonomy (NCBI): domain Eukaryota; kingdom Metazoa; phylum Arthropoda; class Insecta; order Coleoptera; family Chrysomelidae; genus Diabrotica; species Diabrotica balteata. The sequence continues at coordinate 146,595,189 of OU898277.1, read as the reverse complement.
TGAGTATTCATCCCATGTACCGTCTAATTGGTATAGAATAATTTTATTGGTTCTTATAATCTTGTTGTTTTTTTTTTAGTACAAGGATGTGTATCTTCTTATAATACGTATCCTAAAATTCACGCAACATTTAAACTTGTCGCTATTTGTGCAGTAAAGAGTTTGAAACAAAAAAGTAAAACAGTTTAATTGATGACAGTTTAAGATTAGCAAATCTTTGAGTCGCTCAAAAACAAGTAGCTTTACTATCATTATCAAAGCAGTACGTGAGAGTGTACGAACTGGTGAAAGTCCAGGAACATTAATTCAGCGTTGTGGACAAGAATTGAGAATTTCAAGAAGCTCTCTAGAGCGTATACTCACAAGATCTGCATATCCATGTTTACATAGTTTAATTGACACAAAAACTGAAGCCTAAAGACTATACAGAGCGAAGATATTTTATTGAATGTATTATTGAACATTACTAAGTAGATGCTGATTTTTCAAACAAAATCATCCTAAGCGATTAAGCACATTTTCACCTTGATGACTTTGTTAATGGTCAAAACTGCCGCATTTAGGGTTCTGAGAACGCACATGTGACTGTCGACAAAAAAATGCCTCCACAAATGAGGCTGGCCAAACAGAAACTGCTACTGTATTCGATATCGCGACATTATAACAGATCCTAAATTGAATGATATTGATGTGGAAGACATGCTTCAACAAGATGCTACATGTCATACAAACCGTGAAACAATTCAATTCTGCATGATACATTTCCTGGGCGTGTACTTTCTCGTTTCGGTGCTCAGAATTGGCCCTCTACATCATGTGATTTAAAGTCAAAGATCTATGCTAATAAGCATACAACCTCCCATGCATTGAAGGAGGAAATTCAACGCTACATCAACGAAATTCAGCCACATTTATGCAAAATTATAATGGAAACTTTTGACAAAACTATACGTGTGTGTCAGAAAAGCAATGGAGGCCATTTGTCTGATGTTCTATTCCGTGCATAACCCTATCCTATCTACTTTATGAGTTAATAAAAAAAATTACAATCTAAAGAAAAAAACAGTCTTTTCTATTAAATTCAAATCTAGCGTAAATTTTGAAACACCCTATAGGTCATGCGTACAAGAACATTTTTCGCAATTGCTAAACAGTTTATTATATTTTGTTAGCATAATCGACTATTAGTACAGCGTCCTTTGGGAATCTAAAATTGTTGATTATATTGCCATTACTTACTATATGATATATAAACCACCAACGTTTATATTGGTGGAGAATCAAACACTTGGCGATAAGAAACAACAAATTGCTAAACACAACTAGATGGCTTTCCGTTATAAATACTGTTTATGCGTAATAAACAACATTACCACCATCATCACTCCAATAGACGATAAAATTCATAATCCTAAGACAAAGATGATATCCTCGATTCTATGAATCTCGAAGGGTTTTTTAGTCAGTTTTTTAGTCAGGACATTTAGTATTCCATCTATATGGAAGACGAGATGCTTTTGTTTAAACAAATAATAAAATCTCACAAAGCAAATGAGGTATTTTATGTAATACATGAACTACACCCTAATATAGGTGACAACAGAAATATTGGCAGAGCAATAAGAAACAGCTCTAACAATGTCTGACTCCGATTGAGCGACTGTCAGCAGCGTCTGTACCCTAATTGCTATCATCCCTTTATCATGTCAGATTTGAGAACAAAAGAGTTACCCCAGGTAAGTAGAATAAAAAATTCAGAATCTCACACCAATAGAGTATAAGTCAGTCCGACGGATTCTAGAGGGGACAACAATCTGACATATTTAAGCTAACCATCTTATAGATATACGAGTACATCACTCAAAATTGCAACTTTAAATGCAACAATCCTACTATCAGAAGAAAAATTTATCGAAAGTGAACCAAAAAGATCAATTGGGACATAGTTGGTATCAGAGGTTAGAAGGAAATAAGAAAGCCTAACCACTTTAAAATCCGTCACATTTTCTATCATGTCGAAGAGAACGATGGAAAGGGAGGTATTGGGTTCTTCATTAGTAAAAAATTTGGTGACATCATCATATCAGTACATCAAAATAGTCTTCACAAGAGTTATACTTATTATTAGGTAAACATCCGTTACTCTATAAAAACTATAAAGATTATTCGAGTCCATGCACCAACATCGAGTCACACTGAGGAAGAATATGGTATATCGGACGAGTACCGATCCTCCTAAATTGATTTTTTTTATAATCTTCCGCCCGGATTCGAACTTCCGGCACCAGTAAGTTAAAGCCCTTACCACAGCGACAGACAAACATTAATTCATTTTCTAAAGGTTTTTTCATCAACAACGTCATTCTCTTTAGCATATTATGCATTATATTTCCAAGAAATTGATTTTTCATTTAAGCCGACGGTGGAAATGGTCTATTCCCTTTGAAGGATAAATATCATTTATTTAGGTATCAGTGAAGGTCAAATCTAGAGCGGAAGATGCTAATTAAATTATTTTTATTATTAAAGTATATAAGTGTAAATTTATCTTGGTTTTATTATCTTGTTTTCTTTGACAATTAGAAAATTTCGTTTCACTAATTGATTAAAACCGTCAGAATTTTGCGTGACGTAACTTCTTTACAATGGTACATGAAGCGTATTTATTGCTCCTCATTCTATTCAAATTGTAAAGTCTATGCATGTATAATTTCATTTAGAACGTGCACGAAGAAGCAATTAATCAGTTTCTTTAAGTGGGTGATCGACGAACGAGCCATAATACCGCGGTTTTAAGATCGACGGTTTTACTCGCGGCTCGTTGGTGCTGATCGACTAGCGAGTAAAACAGTCGTGTCAACCGTCTACAGAAAACATATCGTCTCAACTGAAGTTTTGTGTTACCTCCCTATAGACTACATCTGTTCACTTCAATGGTCGCCAAAACCTGCCGGTTTGGCTCGCCACCCCTGATACACGCGCGGTTTTAACCGACGAGCCAAGTAAAAAATAAAACAAACTGACGAGCCGCGAGCCAGGCTCATAAGTATATAAAACCGCGGTATTGCAATGATAAACTGACGAGCTTTACCGACGAGCCACAAAACCGTAGTTTTACTCGAATGTCGATCAGGGCCTTTACAAATATAAAATTCGTTATAAAAACAGACAGCTTTGATGTTGATCATGTTTTCTTAAAATGGTCAGCAAACTGCAGTAAAAGTTTCGTAAATAAAAGTTCATTACGTGCTCGCCGAGCCTGTTTTTTATTGCTATTGTGTAATCGATGAGGATGAAACATCTCCTCTTTTGTTAATTTAAATTTCATTCCAAGAAGTTGACACACCGGTTAAGACATGGCCGTGTCTGCTATAATTTCACAATACATTCAATCGTTTTTTCAGTATCAAATATTTTTTATATATTTACATTTGGAATTCTGTTACAACGTTTAATGATTGTTACTAATTATTATTATCAACCATTTTCATCTATGTATATGTTACGGTTTTTTTAGTTTTGCATACCATTGTCATAAAACTAATGATATTTTCTGAAATGAATAGTCGGTATCAAGTTGATTTGATCAACATGCATTTCATAGCTGATGGACCATTTCATTTCATCTTTGTATATCAGGATCACCTTACAAAATTCATGCAATTAAGATCTTTAACTTCAAAGAAAGCAGATCAAGTAACTACACATTTGGTAGAAATTTTCTGTTTTTTTTTAAGCACCTTCAATACTCCAATCGGATAATGGCCGTGTGTTAATTAACTCAGTAATACATTAATTACTATTTAACTGGGAATAAGCCACAATTAAAGATAAAAATACGTTTATTGACATTTCAATTTCCACTTCGGAAATCGTTCTCAAAATACAAACAGTAAATTAAACAAATTTGTTTTTTGTTACATAATGAAAAATTCTTCTAATAATTTAATTTTATCTGACTCATTTATATTGACAATTCAGACATACATTATGCATTTTAAAGTAGACGACTTTAAAATGATATTGCCAATATTGTTGAGTTGCGCTCCTGGGACGACTTTACTTATAAGATAGTTCATTCGATTACATGAAATCAACTTTAACTTGAGAATATCCGTCAGAAAAAAATCATAGCATGTAATTCGTCTTTAAAAAGACAAACACATGACATGATGATAGTAAAATTCTCCTGTTAGTGATTCCATAGTAAATTACGAGGGAAAACCCAGGAAAAAAACCTCATAATACTATCCCGACATGGTAAGTATTTGTTCGTACATTTAGTTTACCTTCAATAAACACCAAAATTCTGATTTTATGTTTCGTTTTTTAAAAAACATAAATGATGTATCCTCTATATGTTACTGACTTACTAATACTGATATTTTCTTATTAATAACTTCCTCTTTCAATATTGGTAACCAGATCTTACTACATTCTGCCGAGGAATTTGCGACACAATTGGCCTCATTTAGCATAATTAGAGCCGCTTCTTTGATTTTTCTTTTTTTACCATCTAAAAAATGCGTCGTGTTCGTCTTATACGAACCCTGTGGCATGAGCGATTGTTCACCGCACACTAGTCGATTCAGTTTGCTGTTTGCTCACATCTGCTAACCAGGAAGAACGCATTTTTTATATATCCATATTGGCATATTATTTCATTTTATAATTATGCAATTGAGGGTATTTTTACACTTCCTCAACGAATTTTATATTTAACATCTAAAAACAGAAATTAAATGTTTTCCAAATTTTACATTACAAACAATATATTTCTACAAAGCTAGTAGTACTACAAACAACAAACAATCGCATGTGACGAGAGTCGTACAAGACGAGGAGATTTGCAATTCTAGACGACCACTAATCGCCCCGTCTGCGGAGCTCAATGCAACAGCGAAGGAACTTTGGCGGTGGGGAGAGACCTACGCGATTGAAATCGAGTCGACCACATCGAGCGTCGACCCATGTGCGGACGGCCTAAGACCGTCCGCACATTGGTCGATCGAAGCCATGCGTTCATGCGTCGTGCTCGTCTTATGCGAACCCTGCGGAATGAGCGATTGTTCACCGCACACTAGTCAATTTAGTTTGCTGTTTGCTCACATCTGTCAACCAGGAGGAACGCATTTTTTATATATCCATATCTTCCCCAACGAATTTTATATTAAACACCTAGAAACAGAAGTTCAATGTTTTCAGAATTTTATATTACAAATAATATATTTCTACAAAGCTAGTAGTACTACAAACAACGAACATAATATCCGTCGATCTTAAAAAAAATTATTTTTGGGCAAAAAAACAATAAAAAACGAAGAAAGCAAATATAATAATTTTATCCCCATGACTGAAAACGTGCGTCTCACTCGAACTTTCTCGTGCGCTACCAATCGCATGTGACGAGAGTCGTACAAGACGAGGAAATTTGTAATTCTAGACCACCACTAATCGCCCCGTCTGCGGAGCTCAATGCAACAGCGAACTAGCGAAGGAACTTTGGCTGTGGGGAGAGACCTACGCGATTGAAATCGAGTCGATCAGTTCGACCGTCGACCCATGTGCGGACGGCCTAAGTGTCACGGAAGTTTGTCATGTTTAAATAAATAGCAGGTATTTTTTATAAAATTGGCAACGTTGTATTATTTTCTAACACATTATTCAACATTAACCAAGGAGAATAGTTAAACTCGACATTAACCTGTTAATGTAAATATATCTGAATTTCGTACAACATCAACATTACATTTCGGTTAAAGTCAAGATTAACTTTTTTCGCAGTTTAACCGTAATATACCGTATATATACAACATAGACATACATAGCAAATTTGTAAATACACACCTGAAATGTATATTATTATAGTATTATAACAAATAGATGGAGATCTAAATGCTATTTTGTAAAGTCATCAAATTACTTTCTTTTTAGGGAGATAATACGCTTGGATGTCAACATAAAAAAGTAGGTAAACTGTCATATTTTGGAAATGTTTGTCAAAACCATTATAGCCGATATTACTCCAGTCGTCAGAGATTAAAATGCCACTGAACCTTTAAAAATTATACGAACCAGCTGAATTTTGCTGAGAGTGTCAATTTTGGGACCCCCAAAAAGATACAAAAAAAGTTTTTACCACTCTTACCCCCGGTTTCCTTCTAAAACGCCACCTCGTATGGGGGAAACGAAAAACAAACGGTTTACCAAGAATCTGTATCGCTTACAAAAAAATATTTCCAATAAAAAATGTAGTTGAGATACTTTTAAACAAAAATGTTAATTAGGATTTTTTTAAATGCCAATTACGAGAGATCAATTTTAAATAAAATTTGTATCAACTCGACGGTAAAAATTTCATATCTTTTGGTCAGAGTGTCCTATTGGCAAAAATCAAAATGCTTTTAAAAGGTAAAGAATGCAGCTTTCGTATGCACTTTTTGTATTTAAATGGAGTCTTAGTTTTTATAAAGGCGTTAAATAAATAAACGTTGCGCGATTAATAAAGATCAATCAAATTTATCACTTTCATTGACCGGTCATTATGAAAATTCTATTTTTAGATTATAATCTTCATAACCTATAGTTATCGATTTTTTGTTTTTTGTTTTTTCTAAATAAATTTGAGACATTCGAAATTTGACTGAAAAACGCTGAATTTAAACTTTTGCATTACAAAGATATAAAATGTTTAAAGCTGCTTTTCTTTATTGCACAAGTACGTTTTTTGAAACTACACAAGTTACAAATCCCACCTAATATTGCCTTCGTAGAGGCCTTTTCCGTGATGTGTGATAATTTTTACTTTAAAAGTTTAAATTCTGCCTCTTTAGACATATTTTAAATGCCTCCTATTTGTTGCCAAAACTTAAAATCAAAATGTCATAATATAGGTTTTGAAGATTGGTTTTAAAAATGGAAATTCCACTACGACCGCTCAATGAAGGTTATACATTTTATAGATCTCATGAGAATCATAAAAGAAACTGACTTCATTTGCGGCAAAGTATAAAAATTGCATACGAAAGTAGCCCTCTTCACCTTTAAACTAAATTTTGATTTTTGTTGAGAGGAGGCTCTGATCAAAAGGTATCGAATTTTTAATACAAATTTTATTTAAAAATGATTTCGCGCGCGTTTCTGACATTTATAATAGACGGTCGGTCGATTCAAGCGTTGTTTGTCAGAGAACGGTTCATTCTACACAAAAAGTGCTAATTAACATTTTTGTTTAAAAGTATCTCAGCTACATTTTTTATTTGAAACATTTTTTTCTACGGCGTACAGATTCTTGGCAAAATTCAGCTTGCTCGTATGACTTTTATTTTTTAGAGGTCAAATCTCTGAAGAGTGGACTATAATGGAAGGAAGCATCAATAAGTAGCTTTTTGGTTAATTATGATGTTTTTTAGTATTCCAAATAAAAACAAGAGGACCAAAATACAGACTATCGATGTTTTCTAAAAAAGCCCACGCAGTAAGAAGAAAGATTTTTTAATTTAATATTCTCATAACATATTGATTGCATAATATGAAATGATCATGTTGCATTTCCTGCTACAAAGTACGGTACGCCATTGGGCACACATTTAACATATTAGTCTGAGGTGATGTTAGTTTGTTACATAAAGGATCGAAAGCGACGTCTCGATTCTTTCTAGGAGGCTACTAATCTTCGAGATTGGCCACTTTAAGTAGAATGTCATTTTTCAATTCTGGTTTGACCGTGAATACAATAACACCAATGTTTTCTATATCTATTTATAGACGTGACAGAAGACATAAAAAACCTACACAAATAATTGCTTCTAATGAACAAGCATGTAAATTCACTCTGTGCTAAATATTTATTCTACATGGTGTCTCGATACAAAGGTGAATTTCATTAACATTTCATTATTGCACAAGGTGTGGTCTGTACACTTCGTGTTTTTATAAAAAGTTATCATTACAGCATTTTATGCGCTATCAACAAAAACATAATTCATTTTTAATACAAAATGCCTGTCTACATCTTTCAATATTTATAAGTTTTGGTTTCAACTTTCGGTAGGAAAAGGTAGCGTATTTTTTATTACACGGCTAAAACACTTGGTTTTTATACCCCCATTACATGCAGCCATTGCTGCTACTACGCGCGTTACCCCCTGCCCTGTCCGAAATAATTCCAAGGCAGTATTTAACCCAGCGTCACCCAGGTGAAAAATGTGTGTTTAATAACCCAAGTGGGGTATTATTGACCCCATTTAAAATTGACTGGAAAAACTCAACATTTCGAACACGAATGTATTTTTTTAAATATCTTATTGGACTTTCTAAGTTTTCATAAATAACATCAAGTTTTACCCGCGTATTAGGTAAAATTTACAAAATAATAAAATTGCTAGAAACAAAAAACACTAGATACATAAAAAATTCACAAGAAAAAGATTGATGGAATTTTCTCCGATTTCCACCAATTGTTGTGGGGAAAGCTTATTAAATTCCTTTCCCCGTGCGTGTACAGTTCCAAATATTTTAGGACCATGGACTGTACAAGAGTGTTTCCTTCGATATATACAAGCAGAACTTCACGGCGCTGGTTCTTTATGTGTTTGATTTAATAGGGGTTGTACTAGAGAAAAAATAAGCGTAATTAATTGAATCTACACATTTAATAACAAGAGAATATTTACACAAGCACTAATACTAATGAAAGAGTTCGCTTTAAAAACATTGTCCATTATTATATCGGCGTTTTAGGGGCGCGTGAGCTATCGCGAAAACGAATACACATTTCACTGCATTTTGGCTGCGAAGAGAGAGATTAGTCGCTAGGTACCGGCGGTACCGCACAGTATGAGACTCTAGTCACATCTGCCAGAGATTATGAATTTAATCTTTACCTAAAATTTCCGACAAGGTCGGCGTCAGTTTTATCACTTTAAACAACCCTTATAAGCTATTTATAGCACAAATAGTTTGCAGGCAAAAAGTACAGTCTTTAACATAAAATCCAAACTAATATTTGTGAGAACTAAAAATTATACTAAAATTAATATAAAATGTTGTTTTTACAACATACTCGCCCCCGTTGAAGCGCTGGCTTTAACACAAATAAACAGATAATATTACGACAAGAGAGCATGGGGAAGAGAAAATACACTACAATTCTAATCTTATACTAACTTAATTTAAATCGTCATTGGGTAGAGGACACAATTTGGTAATAGAGCGCTTGAAGACTCCATCTTTAGTTTTGACCGAGGCAATTCTTACTCTCCCATCCTTTCCTGGAAAGACCTCAATCACTCTTGCTAGTACCCAATAAAGAGGAGGAGTATTGTCTTCAATCAACAAGACGAGATCGTTGGGTTCTAGGTTCTTATGCGGAAGAAACCATTTGGGGCGATTTTGAAGTCTGTTTAAATAGTCGATAGACCATTTTTTCCAAAACACTTGTTGGAGTTTACACAAATGCTGCCATAAATTTAGTCTGTTTTCGGGAATGTGGATCACTTCTTTTTCAGGGAATGAGGTGAGAGATTGTCCAATCAAGAAGTGTCCAGGAGTGAGATAAGTAAAATCAGAGGGGTCACTTGAAAGGGAGCAAAGAGGCCGGGAATTGAGCACAGCTTCAATTTGAACGAGGACTGTGGTGAATTCTTCGAAAGTAAGCTTAAGATTACCCAGGAGTCTACGCATATGATGCTTTGCGCTTTTAATAGCACTTTCCCAAATACCACCATGATGAGGGGCTCGATGAACTATAGTTTTCCAGCGAATATGGGACGAGGCCAAAAATTCTTGAATAGAACGGGAGCTTTCCTTTTCCTTTAAAAACTTATAGAGTTCAAACAGCTGGTTACGAGCACCAAGAAAGTTCGTAGCGTTGTCACTGAATATTGTCTGAGGGAGGCCCCTACGACTAATAAAGCGTTTTAGAGCGAGAATAAACATCTCTGTAGAGAGGCCAGAGACGACTTCAATATGAACAGCTCGAGTCGACAAGCAAACGAAAAGAGCAATATACGATTTTATTAAAGGAGCCTTGCGGAGTTTGGAAGCCTTTATCTGAAAGGGACCGCCAAAATCTAATCCAACATGAGTGAATGCTCGAGAGGAATTTAAACGTTCCTTTGGCAAATCTGCCATAATCTGGGTAGCGGGTTTGGCACGAAACTTAAAACAAACCATACATTGGTGAATGACCTTTTTGACTTCTCGTAGTCCATTTAAAGGCCAATATTTGAGACGAATTTGGGACAGAGTATTTTGAGGCCCTGAGTGACAAAGTCTGACATGTTCTCTGTGAAGAATGAGACGAACTATACGATTTTTTGAGGGAAGGAGAAGGGGGTATCTTTGATCAAAGGTAACGTCTGAGTTTCCAAGGCGACCTCCTACCCGGAGCATTTCATTCACATCCAAAAAGGGGTTTAGGGGTAACAGACACTTATTAGTTAGAGTTTTACCTTTCTTAAGCTCAGAAATCTCACTCGAGAAGTTGGAATACTGGAGCATTTTAATAATCTTCAGTTCAGCGTTTTGAAGTTCGTTGACTTCAAGGGTATCCGTTAACTTGCGAGAAAGCGGTTTAGCATTATTAACAAATCTGAAACATATAGGCTAAAGTTCTTACAAACTTTGAAAAATTAGAGAACCTATCAGAAAGGGAGGTGAAAAAATCTATTGTATCATTTCGAGCATGAAGAATGACTTTCCTTTCTTCAGGCAACTTGGAGGTATAACCCTTTGGGTTGTATTTTAATAAATCCAAACGCAGTTGATTTAAAAATGGAGGACCATGAAACCACAAGGAAGAGTTTAATATCTCAGAGGGTAACATTCCTCGGGAGAGTATGTCGGCAGGATTCTCTTTGGATCGTACGTGCCTCCAGTGAGCATCAGGGGAATTATCTAAAATTTGTGCGACCCTATTTGCTACAAATTGGGTCCAACGCGAAGGATGTGAACGAAGCCAAGCGAGAACAATTTCTGAATCCGACCACATATTTATAGAGTCTAATCGAGATAATTTTTCTTTAACGATGTTAGCAATCCTTGCTGTGAGTTTACTACACAATAGCGCACCCATGAGTTCCAATCTTGGAAGGGTCAAGGGTTTTAGCGGAGCAACGCGACTCTTAGATGCTAGAAGGGAACAAGATACCTGTTCTGATTTATAGGTCACACGTAAGTAGATACAAGCTCCATAAGCCTTTAGACTTGCATCTGAGAATGAGTGAACCTCAACACCAGTGATTTCTTGATTCAAAAAGAGACATCTTGGTATACTTAAGTCCTTAAAATGAGAGAGACTGCTAATAAAACTTAGCCATTCATGTAACGTATCTGCGTCAAGTTTAGCGACAACTGTAACGGGATTAATAAGACCTTGAGGATCAAATATTTGGGCAATCATTGACAGTACTTCTCTTTTGGTATATGAGTTCTTTAGGGTGAAATCTGGAAGAGAGATTGAAAACGTGTCAAGAACAGGATTCCAGCATAAACCTAAAACCTTATTAGAGCAATTATCTGCAGCTATGACATAAGAAGAGTTCGAAGAAAGAGAAGAAATATTTTTTAGAAACAAGTCCGAGTTAGAACACCATTTATGTAGAGAAATACATGCTGTTCCAAGCAAACTAGTTATTTCCTTATGAGCTTTGAGAAGAGTTTGCTCATCATTAGCACCATAGAGAATGTCATCGATATAGCAACTATTTTTAAGAGCGTCACTGGCCAGGGATACTCAGTTTGATGAGTATTTGCCAGTTCCATTAAACAGCGAGTACTCTGAAAACTGGCGCTTTTAGTTCCATATGTAACTGTTTGCAGTTCCAGGCACTCAATATCTTTTTCCGGGGAGTCACGCCAAAGTATGTTTAATAGAAAGGTTTGATCAGGATTGACTTTAACCTGTCTGTACATCTTTTGTATATCCGTTGTGAAAACAAAGGAATATAATCGAAAGCGTAGCAAAATGTCAAAAAGTTCCGATTGAAGAGTAGGACCTTTGAGGAGGATATCATTTAGCGAATAACCACTAGAACTTTTCATCGAACCATTGAAAACAACCCTAAGTTTGGTTGTTAAGGATTCTTCCTTTAATACACAGTGATGCGGGAGAAAATATTTATTTTCTAAGTTTCCATTAGTAAGAGAGAGAGGGACTATTCTAGCATGTTCGAGAAGAAGATATTCACTAATGAAAGACTTATATTGAGCGTATGTATTTTCATTTTTTAAGAGACTATTTTCTAAATTAATAAATCTCTTTAGAGCTATTTTAAAAGATTCGCCTAATCTTTTATGCGCATTTTCGGAGACAAGTGGAAGATTTACTTGAAAACGACCCGAAGGTAAAATACGAGTGGTTTTATTAAATATTTGTTCAGCCAATTCCTCATCGGGGGTTAATTTACTAACATGCGGAACTTCTTCAATCTCGAAGAATTGTTGAATTAATTTGTCTAAATTATTCTCTTCGGATTCGGACTGAACAAGGAGAGAAACATTTGACTGAGAAATAGCCAAATTTGAACTACGATGAAAGACATGAGGGGGAAGAGTACCAAAAATAACATAACCCAAGTGGGTATTCTGAAGAATGGGAAGATTCTTTCCTAAACGTATGAATCCATCAGTCAATAATTCGCTGTAGATGTCACCAGCTAGAAGCAAATCAATTTTACCGGGAACAGAATACGAGGGATCTGCGAGAGTGAGATTAGGGGGAACATTTATTTTGCTTCTATTTAGGGTAGCTTTAGGAAGTCTGCAAGTTATACTATCAAGTACAGCAAAAGAGGTTTTGAAACTTCTATCCTTCACATTATAGGGAAAAAATTCTATGTTAATCATTTGATTTGACAATGAGGTGTTTTCGGATATGGTTGATATCTGTAACTGTTTAAAATAAGGGGTGAGGTTTAACTTCTCAACCAAATCACGAGAAATAAATGAATGTTGACTCCCATTATCTAGGAGCGCTCTGGCATGCATAGGTCTGCCATCTTTAGAATACACTGTCACTAAAGCGGTAGCCAACAATACATCAGTTTTAACTGATAAAGCAGAGAGAGAAGTGGCTGTGTGAGAATCTGCAGTGTTTTGTACTTCTAAAGGAGGTTTAAACGAACTGGTAGAAGCTTCATTTTGGGTATGAGCACTATAAGGCGGAGTAGGTATGTGAGCGACACGACTGGAAGAACCTTGAGAATGTTTGGGAGCTTGAGCGTTGCGATCAATCGGGAAAGATTGCTTATTCGTGTTCCTAGAGGAAGAGACATTTTCGGGGGTACTATGCAAGAGCGAGTGATGTCTTTTCTTACATATACTACATGAGCGTGTAGAGTTGCAATCTTGAGAAAAATGTTTATTACCCAAACAATTCCAACAAAGTTTCTTACCTTTTACAAAATTAAATCTTTCCTGTAAAGAGAGACATTTAAAATCATTACATTGATAAATTTTATGCGAATTACTTTTGCAACATATACAACTAGTATCTGAAAAAGAGTTTGTTTGTGAGTTAACTGATGAAAACAAAGATGTTTTTAACTGAGGCTTAGTAAATTTTCTATCATTATCAGAAACGTTTAATTTTTCTTGGATATCACACTTTTTTTCAAGAAAACAAAAAAACTGTGAGAGAGTAGGTAAAGCCTTTGAACCTATTTCATATTCAAATGACCGGTGAGTAGCGAAATCTAATTTTTGTAAAAATACTTCGATTAACAATAAATCCCAATGTTCGATTGGTACTGACATATTCTTGAGTGCGAGTAAAGTCTGTTTGCAAAGAGTTAAAAATTCTCGTAATGATTTTGAGTTACTTTTAGCTAAAGATGGAGCCTTTAACAATTTTTGAATATGTAAACTAATTACACGCGATTTATTTTCGTATCGATCTTTGAGCGTATCCAAAGCGATCTGGAAATTTTCTTCTACAACTTCAATGTTTTCAATTAAGTGCAAAGGTTCATGTTTTAAGAAGGATTTAAGATATATAAATTTTTGCACATTGTTCAGCTCCACATTATTGATTATCAGCGTTTCAAATAGCTGATAAAACGCGTTCCATTCGGCGAAGTTTCCAGAGAATACCTGCATTGTAATTTCCGGCAACCTAACTTTAGCAGTGGCTACAGTTGACGGAGTATCGTTTGAGCTGAGCGAGTGGGAGGGTAACTTTAATGCTTCCATCTTATGCTGCAGTCCAGCTAGTGTAGAAAAGTATTTTTTCTCCATGAGTGCTCTGTCTTCTGTTTCAGAATCGGTTTCATCGATTTCTTCAATCTGATCCATCACCTCTTCATACTTCAGATAACATGATTTCAATTCGGTGTGTCTGAGTTGAAACTGGAGACCGTCAGTTTCTGCATCTGCGTTTTCTAGCAGCCAGTTTACTATTCTAGTAATCTTGGCCTTCAGCGGCTTCCTCTTCTTCTTGAGATCTTCCATTTCGACTTTCAACCAAAAGTGCTACTCCAAAAATAACTGTCTACGGTCGTGCAAACACCGAATTCTTTAGAGAAATTAATGTTTCTATTATATAATAATGCGTGTATCACACAGCGAGAATAGAATGAGTAATGTTTATCGTATATAATAACATGTATAGCACACAACGAGAATAGAGTAAATAATGTTTATATTATGTAATAACATGTATAGCACACGGCGAGAATAGAGTCAATATTTATATCATATAATAACAGGTAGCACACGGCGAGAAAGTTTATTAAAACGCGGTAAAAGTCTTAAATCACACATGAGAGTTTATTTTTGCAATTAAATTTTTTGCACACCCGGTAAATGTCTACAAATGCCTACAGATAAATTTTTAAAGAGATAGTCTTTTTGAAAAGCGATTTGCCCTGTGCATAAGCGAAGTTATAATATGGAAAAATCTCACCCAATTTGTCCAGTGGTTTGCAGGAACAGGCACAAACACTATAAAAACTTCACTACTGTCCCTTTGTTTCAGAGTTTATCGCGACACCTTAGTCTTTTCGAGAGTCTTTTAAATACATTCATCTAAATATCCGAAACTAGTTAGTACAAATGCCAACATCAAACACAAATCCGTCGAGTAAGGACCACAAACAATGATGGAATTTTCTCCGATTTCCACCAATTGTTGTGGGGAAAGCTTATTAAATTCCTTTCCCCGTGCGTGTACAGTTCCAAATATTTTAGGACCATGGACTGTACAAGAGTGTTTCCTTCGATATATACAAGCAGAACTTCACGGCGCTGGTTCTTTATGTGTTTGATTTAATAGGGGTTGTACTAGAGAAAAAATAAGCGTAATTAATTGAATCTACACATTTAATAACAAGAGAATATTTACACAAGCACTAATACTAATGAAAGAGTTCGCTTTAAAAACATTGTCCATTATTATATCGGCGTTTTAGGGGCGCGTGAGCTATCGCGAAAACGAATACACATTTCACTGCATTTTGGCTGCGAAGAGAGAGATTAGTCGCTAGGTACCGGCGGTACCGCACAGTATGAGACTCTAGTCACATCTGCCAGAGATTATGAATTTAATCTTTACCTAAAATTTCCGACAAGGTCGGCGTCAGTTTTATCACTTTAAACAACCCTTATAAGCTATTTATAGCACAAATAGTTTGCAGGCAAAAAGTACAGTCTTTAACATAAAATCCAAACTAATATTTGTGAGAACTAAAAATTATACTAAAATTAATATAAAATGTTGTTTTTACAACAAAGATAATGATTTAAAATAAGAGATTTTCCAAAAAAGTTTTTTCAAAAGGTTCAAATAAAAATATAAAAAAGCAGCACATTGGATATCCAAGCTTGAAAAAAGTTAAGAGTCCAATAACTAGATACTGGATAAGACGATCTAAACAATAAAAATTTTGGCATTGATCGCACGTTTGTTTAGTTTTCCGGTCAGATTTTCTGGAACACTTTTGACACCGTCCACGTCCAGTATGTTGCTTTTTTGGTGGAGCTTGGTCACTTTTACCCAAAACTTGAACTATTTTGGATCGTAAATGTTTTGTAAGTCGCGGATTACTTTTTCGTTCTTCCATAATTAGTGTAACTAATGCTAATCCCAGATCTTCCAGGAATATACGACGTTTCTTTGAATAGTCACTAGTGTTTGTTCTGTAAATTACCTGGTTGTTGATTCCAGCTGTGTCCATTAGTGAAAAAATAATCTTAGTGACCACCTTATACAATTACGAGCTACACTGTAACTTTTTGTCAACTCATTCACCGTATCAACCCCTCCTTTTGTAAAGTTAAAGAAACTTTCTGGTAAAAAAATTGTTTCTGGTAAAAATTTCTCGCCGTTAGATTTATCTATTGAGTGATGATAATAAAATCATGTTTTTCCCTTTTTTTGGTACAACGAATACCATAGTTATATGTTCCTAAAATTCAAATACCGAGGACTGTGGTTGTCTGTTTTTAATCTGTATATATTCTGGGGGAATCTATCGCTTGTTTTTCCTACTGA
This sequence comes from Diabrotica balteata, assembly GCA_918026665.1. Classification (NCBI taxonomy): domain Eukaryota; kingdom Metazoa; phylum Arthropoda; class Insecta; order Coleoptera; family Chrysomelidae; genus Diabrotica; species Diabrotica balteata. The sequence goes on along the minus strand of OU898277.1, from coordinate 146,578,697 downwards.
GTTCCTACTGAAGTTAAACTATGTCTTTCACGCAAAATTTTCAGAAATTTGTAAGAAGTATACCAATTATCGAAAGTGATATTTCGATTTTTACCAGAAATTGGTGCTATCAGTCTTTGCACAATATCAATGGGTTTATTGCTTATTTGGTACGGCTCATCTGGCTGGGTCCCTGCGTAATTTTCCATATTAAAAACATAAAAAGTACGAAATTCTACTAGGGTCTGAATTTTTATTTCGTATTTCGCGGGCTTGTTCGGAATATACTGCCGGAATGAGCAACGCCCGCGAAAACACTCTAACTTCTCGTCAATAGACAAGTACTATCCTGGGTAAGTTTAAAAAATTTAATTTAAAAAATATTTAAATGTAAATCTATTGAGTGCCATCACTGAACGAAATATATCGATTCCTGTACCATTTGTTTGTAAAAGGTCTTTTAGATTACGATCACTATTTCTATATGCACCCGCTAGGTAAAGGAGGCGAAATAATGCCTTTATTTCAACAATATGGGTCCTGTTACAATATGCTTTATCTTTGAGCTGAACGAAATATATCATGTAGTATCATTTTAAAAACAAATGAGGTAGAAAAAAGATGTCGATGTCGAAAAAGACGATGATGGATGACAGCGACTCTTGTCTTTTATTTGGATAATAATCTGAAAATGGGTTCAAACATTTTTTTACAGAGGAAATATCACAAATTTTTTCAATGGATTTGTGAGGAATGCAGGAAAAATTTTTTACAGACTAATGTACGAATTCCAATACAATTAAGAATACGCTTGGGTATTTTGGGTTACTCATTATTGCAATAATGCTTAACTTATTTATAGCACCAGTTGCTATCACAAGTCCTCATAGATACTTCGTCTAAGGACTAGCAACCCCAATGGAGTCCTACATTGCCATGTGATTAATTCCTTTTATAACTTAAACATCATAGTTTTTAAATAGCAAAGATGTAATTCAAAGTTAATCAAAATACATTTAAAAGGCTTTTACCCATATATATTGCGCTCCAAAATTAACGCATAATTTTAAAATTCTTATTTTGAGTTGTAACGAAAAAAATTTTGTTTGTTCTTTTCTGCTTTATGGTTTTTTTAGAACATCTTAAATAAAACTATTCTTTTTTTACAAAAAATGTATTGAAATTAACAATATAACATCCTAACATAAATTATAACATCTAAACGAACTGATCTAAACAAACTAACATCATAAATTAATGAAGAAAAAGTTTTTAAAGTTGAAGAAAATACTACTACCGTGTACTAGTATCGAGTATTGCCTCCTCTGGCATTTATTACTGCTTGACAACGATCTCTCATACTGAGAATAATCGTTCTGATTTCTTCTTGATCAATTTGATCCCAAATTTCAACCAACCGCAAAAACAGTTCATCTAATGTGTTTGGTGCATTAGGTAGTTGTCGTAGTCGTCTGCCTATGATGTCCCAAACATGTTCTATTGGGTTAAGGTCAGGACTTCTCGCAGGCCAATCCATGGCAGGAATTCCAACCTCCTGACGATACTGCTGCACAATTCTTGCCGTGTGTGGCCTGGCATTATCTTGCATAAGCATGAAATTATCCCCAATAAATGATACAAATGGCACGACATGCTCTTCTAAAATGGCGGTTATATACCTCTGCGATGTAAGCCGACCGTGATTTATTTTAACTGTGATGGGACTTTTGCATTAAATAGAAATGTGATGAAATCTTTTCCAGGAAATCACGATATTGGCACGATGAACGAACATTTAACTACAGACTGTCAAGCAGTTATGTAACTGTTGAAAATACTTTTGGTGTGTTGACATCTACTTTTAGAGTCTTTAAAAAGCGATAGAATTCGAAGTAAGCAAGTTACCGATAATAACATTGAGTTGCATTTTATTATTATTATTATAATTTCTTAAGAAAAGAATACAAATTTGTACACACCTCCTGGTATTTTCATACCCTTCAGAATGGGGTATTTATTGAAGGCTCTTGGAGGCAACAGAATATAAGTGTATCTGTCTTAAGAACTGTACAACCTGTCGCCAGATGAGCAGCAACTACCTCTTTACAAGTTTATAGACAATTAAAAAACTTAAAAATAATAAGACACCAGGTAGCGATGGTATACCCGCAGAGTGCTTAAAACATGGAGGAGAAGCATTGTATAGTGCTATATACAAGCTAATTTAAGACATTTAACGAGAAGAAACAATGCCATATGAATGGAAAGAAGAAGTTATAACACCCCTAAACACCACCTACAAAATGCTTGCAAACATCCTGCTAGAAAGAACCAAAACATACACAGAAGAAATCGTTGGAGATTATCAATGCGGATTTAGACCGGGCCCCTCTACTATTGACCAGATATTCACAATAAAACAGATAATGGAAAAATGCTGGGAGTTTGATCGTGAGCTTCATCAGATGTTCATAGATTTTAAACAAGCATTTGATAGAGTATGCAGGGACAGACTGTGGACAGCGATGCAGGAACTTGGCTTTCTAAAAAACTAGTCAGGTTGATACGGATGTGTATGGAACGGTTACGATGTAAGGTGAAAGTTGGACAACAATACTTGAAATTAACAATGGACTACAACAGGGAGATGCACTTTCACCACAACTCTTTAACTTAGCTCTGGAGCACATAATTAGAAGTGCAAGAATCAAGAACCGAATACAGTATTTCATCGAGAAGGGCCAAACTTACTACTGGCATTTGCAGACGATATCGATCTAACAGGAAACACACGATTAAGGATAAAGAAGGAGACTTTTGTGAGGTTTGAGAAGGAAGCAGAGAAGATGGGGCTCCAAATCAACCAAAATAAGACAAAATATATGTATATGAGGCGCAATAACGAAAGCAGAGACAGAATCGGTCAGAACATCACCATCGATGACTTTAACTTTGAGCGCGTTAGAGAATTCAAGCATTTTGGAAAAACAATAACTGAAGACAATAACGGATCACATAGAGATAAACAACAGGATTCATGCTGACAACAGATGTCTTTTTGCCCTCCAAAACCTTATAAAATCGAAACAACTAACAAGACGTACGAAGATACAGGTCTATAAAATAATCATACGACCCGTTGTGATGTATGGAAGCGAAACGTGGACGATAACAAAGGCAAACGAAGAGAGACTATGTGTTTGGGAAAGAAAAATCCTAAGGAAGATCTTTGGTCCTCTGCTGGATGAAACATCAGGCAATATAGGATAAGAAGTAACAAAGAGCTCGAAGCACTCTACCCAGACGCCAACATCATAAAAGAAATAAAGTCCAAAAGACTCCAATGGACAGGACACCTCAGAAGACATTCTGACGAACGAACATTAAGGCTGGTGTGGGAGAAAGTCCCAACTGGAACGAGACCACGCGGACGCCCTCGTCTCCGGTGGCGAGATAATGTAGCAGGAGACCTAAGCACTATAGGCGTGGAGAATTGGATGGAGGTTGCTCAAGACAGAAAACAGTGAAGGCATGTTGTCGAGTCGGCTAAAACCCACGAAGGGTTGTAACGCCACGGAGTAAGTAAGTAAGTATTGCTGTTTAAGATCTTCTAGTAGTAATATTATTTTTATTCTATATTAACTTTAAATTGTATCTTCAACCTAACCTAGCGCTAACGTCTTCTTTGTCGTTATTGTAGTGTACAACTTTCCAAAGTAGGTTTCAATTTTTGGTTTTTGTATTCAGTTTTTTAGATTAATACAGTGGTAGTAATTAGATAGGGTTAGATAAAAGTCGTTCATCAAAAGGTATATAAACGCTTTACTTACATTATTATATCATTGTCAGTTAGTGAAAGTGATTTATTAACAAAAATGGAATAAATTAAAGAAGTATTGACATATGCTAACTAGTTTATATAAAATGTTGGTCACATACTCGACCAAGTGCCATATTTAGCAACGTATATAAATAGAGTATGTCAGTGAAATTTTAAAATGAACTTCAAAGATTTTAAAGATATTGAAAAGAAATTTGTTTTCTAGAAACATGACGAGAATTCACTATTTTTGACAACGATACGATTATATCAACGATATATTATAGTACTGCAGCTAATTGGCCTATTGTACATCTTCCATTCATCTAACCTTCTGACTTAGGTTCTAGTTATTAATGCCTACTTTCACAAATTAAAAAAATATCTGTTTAAGAATGAAATAAGGCAATTGTTTAACGTTTTTACGATATTTCGGCGATCTAATCATCAAAAATGGCGCAAGGGTACCATTTTATAATTTAATTTTGAAGAGGAAGCAGACATGTCATAATTTTTTAAATTGAATTGAAAACCTATTTAAATTTTTGTCAACAGGAGATTCTGATCAAAAGCTATCGAATTTTTACCGTCCAGGTGATACACATTTTATAAAAAAAATTAATTTCGCAAGCGTAACAAATTTAAAATCGCCGGTTGCTTCAAGCGTTTTTTCTGAGAGAACACTCATTCTACAGAAAAAGTGCTAATACAATTTTTTGTTCAACTTTATCTCAGCTACATCTCTTGTTTGAAACGTTTTTTCTACGGCGTACAGAACTCTTGGTAAATCGGTTTTCTGTTCCCAACACCCTTCGAGTGGCAGATTTATTGTTTGTATGATGTTTAGAGGTTTAGTGGCATATTCGTCTCTGACGACTGCGACTGGAGTATTCTTTTCCTGTACATTTAGATATACCTATACAAATCGCTGCAAGCATCACAATTTAACGAACCATATCATGGTTACCGTTATTCCGAGAATATTTTACAGCAGACTATTTTAAAGTACAGAAAATAGGCTTTCTTTTTTATTTGTTAATGTATATACCCAAATGTACAAGAAAAAATGTTGTAATGAGAAATTTAAAAAAAAGTTGTCAAAGTAAACAAAAATCGTTAAAACTACGAGTAGAAAACTTTGAAGAACCGCATCTTGCTTAAAATAAGTCCTAGAAACTTCTACGATAGATCACTTTAAATGTAATTGAATTTTCTTTTAGTTAAATGTATATATAGCTAAAACTGCGTAGACAAAAGTTATAGAACAATGTTTGCTAAAAAAATAGGGAAAATAGCTAAAAAAGTATGAGTGGCGAACTTTGAAAAGTTGTATCTGGGATACTGTCAATCCTATATACTTTTACCAAACCTCATTTTAAAGAGGAAGGATAGAAGTTTTTTCTGTGAATCAGTTGCTGTATCTATACCCCCGTGAAAAAAATTATTGGGCAAAAAACAAAAATCGCGAGTGGTGGAGAGTATAAATGTTACTGATGACAATATTCCAAGTTTTAACAAAACCAAATCATAAAAATTTTCAACAATTTACGGAGAACCAGAGAGAAAAGATTATACTAAATCTGGGAAAGGGATATAGTGAATCAGGATTTAAAAAATCTTCGATTAAAAGCCTGAAAATGGTTGGACGAGATACAATCGGCTGCACGAAACCATGCCACTTTCCAACCCGAAGTATCTTGCAGATGTGAAGCTTGAGTAGAAGTTTCTTCGTACCAATTATGCTTTTTAAGTCCAATCACTGTCGGTTTTTGTTTCTATTAATACTAAACTGTCATAAATAACCGTGTCTTAGCAGTATACATCTTCTAATGATAGACTCTCTGAGAGTGAAAGAAAGACATTCTTCGTGTAAGAATTAATAGAAGAAATAAAACAAAAACCATATATATGTTTAAGCGAGGATGTACAGCATTAAGCATTGGTCTCCAATAAACGCCGTACGCTGTGTATAGCGATAGGTTAGGTTAAGTTAGGTATGCATCTGTATGCTTGTACAGCAGATGCATGCTGAGCTCAGCTTACAATAAAAACCGCATCCATTATTTATTACATGAAGGGTCCGGTCGTAAAACATGTTAAGTAACATTGCCTAAGATTTAAATGTTTTTGCATGAAAAAGTTGTTGTGTAACCATATACGGATTTCAATTTTCAAAATTGGGTATTTGACTCATAGATGTCACTACCTCACATCGTCAAAATCTGTTAACTGTCAAATATTATATTTTTTGCATGTAAAATCTGTGAAATGCAGTGAGCACACTATAAATTTACTTAACAAGTTGTCTGTTTTATTTTGTTTTATGCTTAAAAATGTCGATAAATAGTGATGTTTCTTCAGCAGAAGATCCCTTTGAGGGCTCAGGTTCGGATCCAAACTATAGTGACGAAGAAGGTTTAATCGAAAGTTTCGTTTCCGCGAGCAAAGATACCACGTTTTATTTGCTATTAGTAATATTTATTTATTATATTAGTAAAATCTGTTAAGTGAGATAATACATATAACATGTTTTACTTGCAGAAATAGCTAGTCATATTACTTAGTACTTGACATTATTTAACATACTAAATTTACATTTTTTTAGAATATTAATGTAAAGAAGGGAATAAAAAGAAAGAAACAGATAAACAGACAAAAGAAAACAACAATGTTAAAAGATTCTGGAGAGAAATATTAAAAATACAGAGGAACTGGTGGTGAAGTAAGCAAGAAAGCAGTTGGGTCTCCATTATATGTAAAAGAAAGTGTTTTCAGATAATATCAGCATATAAGCGATCCAAAATAGTTTTTAGGTTCTGGCAGCTCTCAAGCTAGGATATACAAAACACTTATCTATTTGGATATATGCGTAGAAAAAATATAAAACGAAAGAGCAGAAAAAAGGATACGAGGAGGACTTCTACTCTTCAGTACTACTCTATTCAATCAAACAATAAAAGTTTAAAAATTTGCCAAAATGCACTTATTTCTTTGCATGGAATCGGATGAGATCGAGTGGAATATATTATGAATAAGCTTAAGAAGGGTGTTTGAATTAATTGTTTCTACAAAAAACCGCAGAGGTAGACATGGAAACCAAAAAAGAAAGTATTTGCAAAACGATATTGACGCAGTTCCTAGTTTCATAGACTTTTTACCTCGATATGAAAGCCATTACAGCCACCTAACAACACGGATAAAGAGTATATGAGCGTTGATTACAATACTGAAATATTATTTGAAAAGTACATAGAAAGTCGTCACGCACAAAAGCTTGAATTTGTTTCTTTAGACAAGTTCAGAAGAATTTTTACAGAGGACTATAATATATCTTATAAAACTAATAAATCTGACACTTGTGCAAAGTGCGATGAGTTCCAAATTAATATAAACCATTCTAAAGAAATTGGTGATAATAAAAAACATAAGGAACTAGAAACTTCTGAAGAGTTACACTTAAGAAAAGTAAAATCTGCAAGAGACGTTCTTGAAAAAGCAGTGGAAGAGTCTAAGATGACGTACGTGTGATAACGTTTGATCTACAATAAGCTTTTCCTACATCTAAATTAACTACCGGTCCATGTTTTTATAAAAAAAACTTTTGGTGTTACTTTTTCCTTTGGGACGAATCCATTTCTAAACGAGGATCCGATGAAATTGCTAGTTGCCCAAAGAAATATTTTGATATGTTTGATGGTGACACACACGTGAATGATTCATGGTGACATACTTTATGCTGTATCTGATAACTACTGTGGTCAAAACAAGAATCTGACTATCGTAGGATTTTGGCTACAACTCCTGGCATCTAAAAGGTTTAAAAAAATAATTCACGTTTTATATAGTGATAGAGATTTTGCATTAGTGGAAAAATTCGCACAAATGGGAAGATGTTCTGAAAGGAGACAAAAAGAAAAGATCGTTTATTGTAACATCTCTTAACCAAGACGATTTTTAAAATTTTTCTGAATTAAGAGAAAATTTCAGCAAATCTAATTTTGGAATAAGCAACTCCAAGAAGCTGGAGTTTAAAATTAATAATCCTTATGTCATGCTTTCTTATAATACATACAATGAAATTCCACAATCCATAAGTCTCAAAAAAAATGGGGTAGATCTAGTCTCTCACTGGAAGAAGATTTTAATAGAAGTTTGACTCAAAAGTATCCAGAAGCATTGTCCATAGAAGAATCAAAACTAGGCCATGTGATGTCATGCCTCCAGTGGATTTCACCAGTACATCATTCTTTTTACTATCCCAAGATTTAACAGTTAAAAATTATTTTTTATGTTCATTTGTTATTTAAATTATGTTCATATCTTGTTTTCTTATAAAGTTTGCTTAAATAAAGTTTCAAGCTCAGTCAAGCTAACTTGACCCAGTGATTAATAACCTGTTAAGTGCCTTTATAGTTTCTTAACAGATTTTTATTTCCTTCACTAAGATGCATAAAAAACTTTTTTCTAAATTTCTTCTTGTTAAAATTTGAAAATCTAAATGTGATATATCATTTTTTTTTTATTTTGTCACTTAACAAGTTTTACCACCGAGTCCTTCATTATATTAAACATACAGAGGCGACTTATGGCGTAAGGCCATACGCTGCGTAAGGCGTAGGTTGGAGACAACCTCCTAAAAGAAAAAAATTAAAAATGTAATAATCACACACCGACGATTCAGATAATGTAAATAATAATGTATTTATTATGCTTTTGCTTTCGTGCTGTACGATTACTATATTTTATTGAAGATGTATACAATCATGTTTCTTTTAGCAGGTCAATAATTTATTTTGATCCTCTGCCAAAACATTAAATATAAAGGGTTTATGCGGTAAAAAGATTTAACGGTTTAGTTATTTAATGTTATCCAGTCGTTTCAACAAATTTTGTAGTTTAACACGCAAATATAGCACGAAAGCAATATGTATATATCAGCGCATTTACATTATCAGTTAATTTACTACAAATATCATAAAAAATGAACGAATTAAAACGATTTTAAAACAATGGATATGCATAAATATTATGCAATCAATAAAATATCAAGAAATTATATGAATATAAAATTTTTAATAAATTATAATTTATTTGAGGAAAAGTGTACTTCCAGATGCACCTTCAAGTTAGATATAGTATAGAATACGTTATCGCACGGGATGGCGGGTCTATCCCGGCAGGGGATAGATCTACTTCAAGAATAGCACACCTGCTTACGCGAGCTCATGGAATTCCCCAGCCTTTCATCCCTGGGGAAACCATGTAAAAAACCCAATGCATTCCCATCTCCACCCTTTTCTTCCACCACTTCCAAACCAGTTCGCCAACACGCACTAGCCAAGCATGGCGTTTTTATGGCTTAAAACCCCAAAAGTTATTTTCCGTGAAGGACGAAACAACTGAACGGCCATCAGTCTCCGGCGGCTCCAACACTCCCAACCAAGGTAGCGGTTGGAACAGGTTTGGAGCAGAGAGTGCTAAGAATCCCCTGAAAAAATCAGACTACTACGAAGAGCGACAAATGCATATTACTTCTTACAATGTTAGAACTCTTATATCAGACCATAAGATGATGGAACTGGAGGAAAAGCTGAAAAACATAAAATGGGATATCATCGGCCTCAGTGAAATGAGACGTTGAGAGAAAAACCAAATTACTCTTAAATCAGGACACGTATTTCATTTTAGAGGTGAAGAAGATACTTCAAATGATGGATTAGAAGCATACATAGAAACCACACACAAAATATAGTTGAAATTATCAGCATAAACCAAAGGATTGTATATCTCATCTTCAAACTAAATGCAATATATAACCTTAAGTCAATCCAGACATATGCTCCAACGACTACCCACTCGGATGAAGAAGTTGACAAATTTTATGAGGACCTAGAAACAGCGTTACATGCACACCAACATATTACACAATAATTATGGGCGACTTTAATGCGAAAGTAAGGCTTAAACAAGATGATGCAGAAGTAGCAATGGGTAAGTATGGCTATGGCGAAAGAAGTGTACGAGGGCAAAGGTTGCTGAACTTCTTACACAGGGAAAATTTATTCATGATGATTGATGCACTCTTTTTTCGATAACAAGCCTCAGCGTAAATGGACACGGATCAGCCCAGATGGCGGGGTCAAAAATGACATCAGTAGACTGATACTAATGATAGAACCAAAATCCTTGAGGTTATAATGATGTGAATGTATAAGAGCATCGACGAAAGGCAAGATCCAAAATCACAATCCAGGGATCAGAATTAATTCCAGAAATAACTCCAAATGACGGAGTAGTGATCGAAGCGATCAAACTAGGTGGAAATAAAATTATCAAGGCTTTGACCAAGCTTTTCATCTACCAAGGAAAAACTCCTTTCCATCTACCAAGGAGACATAACAGATTTAAAAAACTACCGTCCTATCAGTTTGCTTTCAAACGTATATAAACTTTTCACAAAAATTATCAAAAAAAAACTGGACGCTAAATTAGACTTCTATCAGCCTAGAGAACAAGCTAGATTTAGATCGGGATATAGCACTAACTACCACTTACCAGTGATAAAGAACCTAATAGAGAAGTCTGCGGAATATAACAAACCATTGGAACTGATATTTGTCGACTACGAGAAATCATGCTATTGGAAAATGTTAAAAGTATTGACAGAATGCCGAATAGACCATCGCTACACTAACATAATCAAATATATCTACCAAAATGCCACACCTAGCGTAAAACTATCTGAACAAGAATCAAATAAATTCCGTATACAGCGATGAGAACTGCAAGAAGACACAGCCTCTCCAAAGCTATTCACGACGCCTTTAGAACACACTTGAAAGAAGGCACATCTAAACGAGCATGGTATCAACATAAATGGAGAGAAGATCAGTCATTTGAGAATTGCGGATGACATCGTCTTTATAGCCGATCGTATGGATAATGCAATAATAATGTTTAAAAAATTATATCACGCTTCCTTGGAGGTCAGACTAAAGATTAATATGACCAAGACGCAAATAATGACTAATCTGATGCTAAATCGAAATATTGCTGTTGATGGAAGGGATATTGTGCAGACTACATCGTATATGACTACACCTAGGATATGAAATTCGGTTGGGCAGAGATAACCAGACATGTGAGCTCCCATGTTGCATAGGATTAACGTGGGCAGCATTTGGTAAATTAAACTATGTATTTAAATCGGGTCTACCCATATGCCTCAAAAGGAAAATCTTTGACCAATGTGTATTACGGTCCGTCCCAAACCCTTTTTTCAGTGCGTCATAGTTGTTCGAATTCTCTCTAACGCATTAAGCTAGAAGTGACAGAAAAAAACGTGAGTCGCTTATTATTATACATAGAAATTAGAAAATTAGGTATCGTTTACGGGTATTCGCATATTAAAGCGAATTCTACTTACGAACGTATAATTGGTTGGAGTTTAGAATATGCTAAATAGATATCCAATCAATTATGCATATAAATATAATTTGACACAGATGATCTTGATAATGACAGTGACAGTACTTTCACAACAACTGATAAAATGATAATTGCCATTCCAGGTTAGTATTTTCAGACATTTTAACTACAGTGAAAATTAAATTCTGTATTTATTGTCATAAAAATATTTTAAATATTCCGAGATATACCGAGAATGAAAAAAGACTAATATTAAAATTATTAAATTAGTTTCAATTAGAAAATGAGGCTGAGTTATCTTTATTTCAGTTTCTGTCGCTCGCGAATCAGATTGTGAATTCCGGAATGATATTGAGGAAATATCTTAAACTAATACCTTTATGGATATTTATATGTATTAAAGTGGTTCTTTTTAGAACCACGACATTTTCTTGAAATGTAGGATATAATTGATACCAGCCACATATCTAGTGTAATCATTGATTTTCAAGAATCAGATTCTGAATGGGATTATAGATTGTTTGAAATATAATATTCATTTTTGTTATTCATAAAAAGAAGGTAAACTTACATTCTGTATCTTGTTTTTTAACTAAACTCCATTAACACGATTTCATCTGGATATCGGAACTGGTAGATTAACTCAAGAATCAACTGCTTCACTATTTAAACTATTTATATTGTTTTTTTAACTAAACTTTATAACCTTCTTTCATTTGCACACCAAATCTGGTAGAATAACTCAAAAATCAACTGCTTCACTATTTAAACTATTTCCACTATTTAATGACAACTCTTCACAAAATTAAACTATTGGCTGCCACACAAACTTATCAGAAAATTCCTTATCCAAATATGACTGATTTAAATCGATATTATTTTATCGCAGGAATGTTTACTTTGATGCCTTGCAATTGTCAGTAATTTTTTTTACCTTGCAGTCAACTCTTAAAAGATTCTAGGAGGAAGCGTTATTTTAAATAAACAAACCTTCCAATTCCCTAGTGTTTGTAATAAATAATAATAAATCCATAAACAAATCTTAGCTAATTAAGCACTTTCCATGGAATGTATAAAATAGAACAGAATAGAATAGAATTATGACAAACTGCTATGCATTAAAAAAAATAACCTTTTCACGTTTAGCCGATTACGATCCTGCAACTGTCAGATTTAACTAAAATGTCATGCAATAATTCTCGACATTCTTAAAATCCTATATGACGTCAAAATTAGTGACGCACTGAAAAAAGGGTTTGGGACAAACTGTACCTGTACTCACTTATGGAGCGGAATCATTAACACTCACAAAAAGGTAGTAAATACGATTCACGTGACTCATATGTCTATGGAGCACCAGATGTTGGGAGTCTCTGTGGGAGACCGAATCCCAAAGAAGAAATACGTCGTAGAACAAAAACAACAGACGCTATCGAAAAAATCGCATCGCTAAAATGGAATTGGCCAGGATACGTCGCCAGATTATCAGACAACCGATGGACAAAACGTATTTTAAAGTAGAGACCAATCAAGAAGCAATACGGAGCAGAGGACGCCCACCAACTAGATGGACTGACGACCTGAAGCTATAACTGGAAGTCATAGCTAGCTATAGCTGGTGTTAGCAATAACTGGATACCAGCCGCACAAGACAGAGACAGATGGAAAGAGTTGAGGGAGACCTATGTCCAGCAGTGGAAGCATACAGGTTAATGATGATGATGATGATGTTATCGCAAGTTTTCGAATGCTTGTCTTAATTAACTCACAACAAAATTCTTGTCATACAAATTTAGTCACAAATGGAATATTATATAATACAAGTGACTGAATTTCTGTAGTATATAAAATAATAATGAATAATTTATTATTCAAACCAGTTTTATATATTTATCAATCTTGAAAAAAAAAACGTCGAAAACCTAAAATATAAAACACGATTTTTATAAAAGTTGTCATTTGTAACTTTGTTCCAATTATTATGAAATTACACAAAGATTTTCCAAGGCGTGATGGGTGACTAAAATGTATACCTCTATACACCAGTTCAAAACCGGAGTAAAGTAAATTTCCTTATTTAAACTGTCTCGAAGTAGGCCATTGAAAATGAAAACAGTGAGAAGAATATTAAGTTATGGTAAATAACCAGTTAATTATCCGTATGCATATATATCTGACCACATTTTCAATGCCACATTTTATTTAAACATAAAAAGAGAGGGTAATACTTATTGCAATAAGATTTTCGAGACATTACTGACTTCAAAAACATATGGTTGGAATGATTAAGGAGATCGAATTGTTTGGGGAAAGACTAGGATAAGTAGTAGAAGAATTGTAATAGGTTGGCTCCTACATTTTTCTGGAAAATGGGACACTAGATCGACAAAGTGTTCACAGGATACAGGCTAGTTGGTTTAATTACCTGTTCTTGCCTGTGTACGTAAAATCGGTAACATTTCCTCATACGAGATAATTGTAATTCTCTAATCCCCTCTGACACCCTAGCATTAGTCTCCTAGACAGAAAACAAGAAAACGAAAACCATTTAGTACCACATAACAACGCAAGGGATATGCATCTACGTCAGTCGATTTTTGTTTTACTAACGTATACCTGGTTTATTTTTTTATAACATAAACTCGATAAAAATACACTGACCATTATAAAGCGGTGCATTTGTATCGGTTTTTAATAATGTGAACAGTCTCTTGTGATTGAATTAAAAATAAAGGGCATTTCTTTAAAAAGATAAAGCAAAAAATATACTCTTATTGAAAATAAAAAAAAACCTTATAAAATAAGAAAGTATTCTTTATGCGCCACACAAATTATTCAAATATTTGACCTTCTACGGCTGAACAGTATCCCATTGTCACAAAAACTTCTACGGACAGATGTAAGAATTTCTGCTGTAACAGAATTGAAGACTTCTCTTATTCGATTTTTTAATTTACCCTAATTTTGGGCTCTAGCCTTAGGATGACCGTACATGATGTTTCTTAAATATCCCCCAAAAAGAAGTCCATGGATGTAAGATCTGGACATCGTGCATGCCACTTAATATTGCCTGTTCCACTGATAACTCGATTCGGGAAAGTATTGTTTAAGTACTCCCTAATTATTCGAGTGTTGTGAACTGAACAGCCGTCTTGATGGAACCAAACATTCTCCAGATTTACGTCAGTAAGATTGAGAATAGCGGGAAGAACATGATTCTGTAACAAATCGAGGTATACTCTACTATTCAAGTTGCTCTCCATAAAAAGTGGACCTGTTATGTGGTATCTTAAAATGCCAGTCCAGACGTTAACTTTTTGAGGACGTTAAGTTCGGTAAACAACCTTCTGTGCTGGATTTCCCGCGCCCAATACCTCGTAATGTAAGAATTTTATCATTAGTCTTCTTTATTAGAGTTTCACAAAACTCCATTCTTCGAAAGTAGTCGTCTGGATAAAGTTCCTGCGTTTTCGAATATTTAAAATTTTCGTAACCATGCTTTTTCCATACTTTCGTTACAATAAAAATGCCAAGATCTAATTCTCTAGCAACGCGTCTACTTGAACGTATTGAATCTACCTCGATTATTGCACAAATTTGTCCCGGTATTCTCTTTCCGTGACTTTCCAACTTTTTCTGGTGACACTTCTTAAGCGTGACATTTTCTGCAATTTTTGAGACAATAACAACTCTCAAATTGTTTAACAATATTATGAACTGACTATACCAAATAAATTGTTCTCACCTCAAAAAACACAGAAAATAAATCTATACACTGTTGTCTAGAATTACCACCATAAAACCATTTTTTACCAGACTGACCAAAAACTTACATCGGTCAAACTGGTAGAACTTTTAACAAACATATAGCAAAACATAAAAGAGCTTTCAATAATATAAAAACAGATTCTGCGTACGCATTTCACCTTCTATTTATTTATTCTTAGACCATATTTATTCTTTTAATGACGAATTTCAAATTTTTCACATTAAAAAAGGCCTTAAGCTATCTTTACTAGAATCTATGGAAATTAACAAAAATAAATAAAAACTATAATAAATTTTGTGGAAGTTTTGAAAATAAAAGTTTTTTATTGTTTTATTGTTGAAATTCATAATTCATAAATCATAATTTAAGTTAATGAAAAATCGTAGAAAATAAATTACGGTTACATTGTGTACATTCGATCTATAAAGAATATCTAAAGTATAATGTTTTATGATCAATTTTATATCAAAATCGTTAAAAAAACTAGTAAAAGTCAATCGACTGTAATCTGACCTTGCAGAATCATTAAATTTTAACAAAATATATGCCTTGGCTCCTTGGCATTTTGGTTTTAATGTATTTTTAATTTGTTTCTAAGAATATTTTTATAAGGAATCCTGCATTGTATGAATGCATAATAGAACAGAATTCGCACTATAAAAGAATTTATGTACTGTTCAACTACATTCAAATTTATGAATATAAGTTTAAAAAATGTCATAGCCTTCAGCTGTTAACTGTTTATAAAAGGTTACAGCAAAACTCAAATCAAAATTCAGGTCGGCATTAAGGTTTATTAGCTGTAGTAAGGCTGGAAATAATATCCTAAGCTATGCACATGACCAGATCAGGTTAGCCAATTTATCAGTTTTGTCAAATTTAATGGCACAATCACATATTAAATAGAACATCCTCTGAATGTCGTTACAGAATTATTTAAATTGTAGAACTTAATATAATGTCGTGTAAGGCCAAAATCATAAAATTTACGAGAAGGAGGAATTTAGAAGGATTTGGTCCTATAAAACTGACTGGTACAAATCTTAATCTGGTGAGTGAAGTAAAGTATCTCTTACAGCGGAACCTCGATTATCTGTCTCTCTATTAACCGCCAGGGTCCATACATAAGTTATATTGACAACATAAGTAAAAATATAGTCATCAATTCATTTTGTTTGCAAAAAATTTTCCACCAAAGACGATTCTCATTCAATTCATTTTGTTTGCAAAAAATTTTCCACCAAAGACGATTCTCATTTTGGACAATGCACCTGTCCATCATAAAGCCGGTATGCTGCTGAGTGACGATAAAAATATCACGTACCCTTTTCTGACTGAATACAACATCATTGATACAACCAATGGATCATTCGGTCATTAAAACATTCAAAACAAGATACAGAAAAAAAAATTATTCAAAACCTAGTTATGGAAAAGTAATATTCTTTGCCAGAATACTGGAAAGCATACCATTTAAAACACGCAGTCGACAATGCTGTGGATGCTTGGGTTGATGTTTCGGAAGTAACGCTGAAAAGAGCGTGGAATACCCCCTTAATGAATATGCTCCCCTTAAATTAAGTTATGGCTGAATCAACTGTTTTGATTTCGTTGCCTAAAGATGACATAAACGAATGGTTAATTTGTGATGTGTAACAGAGGCGGACGAAACTGGTTCAGAAGCTGACAAAGACTTTGATGGTGGCGATGTTGATGATGTTATTCCAACTCACAAAGATTTGCGTAAAGAAGCTAGATTTGATGATTTTATGTCGATTAAGAAATTCAGCCGTTGCAAAATGTGAAGTAACAATAAAACAAAGATTTCGGAATAATTTAAATCAAATTGATTCGACTGTATTAACATAAATCCCTCTCATATTGTCAAATAAAACATACAAATAAAATTTAAGAGTTATACTATGAATTTTTTTTTAATGTTCTGTTAACCGTCTTTTCGATTATCCGTCATACCCTTGGTCCGGTGTCCTGGCGGATAATCGAGGTTCCACTGTAGTAAATAAACCATCAAGAGAGCGGTGACTACGTTAATGGTAGATAATGTAGGGTACCAGATATATTATATTGGATTTAGAACATGGTGGTAAAAAATAATAATGTATGATTGATATAAGGTTGAATGCTCGAATAAATGAACTTTGATCAAATAAAAGGCAAATATCGAGCACAGTTTAATTAATTTAATCTTGCCCAAGTACTTTCGATCCCTAGATCATCTTCAGAGGCATTTCGTCAATTACGGCCTATCCGACAAGAATAAAATGTTATAAACATAAAATGGTACATCACACTACCCTACACAAGGACAAACAAACACTTTAAAATTTTTGAAAAATAGGCGAAGCTACATTGTGTACAGAAGCCAGAGACAGAATGAATTCTGCAAATGTTATAGACTGCAAGGAAAGATAATTAACGCAATCGTTAAATCATAATATGGCAATATCATAAATGAAATTATTGATACCGCATGGATGATGATCACTATGATCCCCTTATACCTAAAGTATCTAAAGTACTTTCATAATCCTTGAGATAATATAAAATATTAATAATCTATTGTTTATAATTATATTATTAATAACCAGCATTTCAACTTGCATGATCGATTATCCAAGATAGGAATTTAATAAATCAAGTTATCTCATTAAACAATAATCTCTCATTATGATGGGTATATGCATCTTAATATTATTATCGACTACATATTGATTAGAAACAGATGGAAGACATGTTTTACAAACGTATGGGGCAAACGTTTTACAATTGTTATGGGCTTGCTTCAAGATGCAGCTAAAAAGAACAATGCCGCAACAAAATCAAAACAGGCTTGAGATTTCAAATCCGAAAACATTTAGAGGTGCATTAAACAAAACTAGTATGTTGAACTCACAAAACAACCCAGAAGAAATGTGGAAAGGTTTCAGAAATGCCATAGAAACCTCTGTAGAAAGAACCAGAGCCGAAAAAAAGATCATCAAAAGAAAACACTGGATGACAGACAGAACGCTGCAACTTCTCAAAGAGCGAAGGAGAATCAAATCTCTCATATATCAAAACGACAGCAACAAAAACGAATTAGCAAGGTTAAATAGAGAAATTAAAAGAGCATATAGGGATGATAAAAATAAACATATAAATGAAGAATGCGAAGAACTAGAGAGACATGCAAACCGGTATGAATCCCATGGGCTATATAACAAAGTCCGATATCTAGCCAGGGAATTTAAACCAATCACACAAACAATAATGGATCAAAACCAACATATTATAAATGACGAGAAAGGGATTGCGGAGGTATGGAGAAAATATTCTCAAAGTCTATATGCAGATGATCCCAGAATGCAAATCACGATGAGTTTACTGCAGAGAGAGAACCAAACATTCTAAAGTCAGAGGTAGAAAAAGCAATCAATAAGTTGAAAAATAGAAAATCTCCTGGCGCAGACAAGATCACCGCAGAAGTTTTAAAAGAGACTGGAGATGTTGGAGTAAATGTTATGCATATGATCTGCAAAAAGATTTGGGAAACCGGAGAGTGGCCCAACGACTGGACAAAATCTACTTTCATCCCTATATTCAAAAAAGGAACTCCGCTAAATTGCAGCAACTACAGAACAGTAACCCTAATATCCCATGCAAGCAAGGTTCTACTTCATATAATACATGAAAGATTAAAAGCTTTTCTATTGCCTCAGATATCAGAAGAACAAGCGGAATTTGTCCCAGGAAAAAGCACAAGAGAACGCATCCTTAATGTCAGACAGCTAATCGAAAAAACTCGTGAATTCAATACTCCTATGCTTATGTGCTTTGTGGATTACACAAAGGCCTTCGATAAAGTCAAATGGCAGCAGCTATGGTCCATACTAGCGGAAATGGGAACACCCCACCACTTAATTCAACTAATTAGAAGTCTATATGAAAATAATAAGTGCACAGTAAAAATAAACAAGACCCATTCTGATCATTTCAGAACAGAGGCAGGTGTCAGGCAGGGATGCATAATCTCGCCAACTCTGTTTAATATCTACAGCGAACACATTATGCGAAAGGTACTAGACAGATGGAAGGGCGGAATATCAGTAGGAGGTCAAAAAATCAATAACTTGAGATATGCTGATGACACTTTAATAATCGCGGCAAATCAGGAAGAAATGGAAGACATAATGAGATGTTTGGAGGAAAAAAGCAAAACATATGGACTAAAGCTAAATACGAGTAAGACAAAGATCATGATAGTAGACAGAGCTCGGAATAATCTTCAACACATTAAAGAAATTGGAGGCTTTGAAGTAGTAAATACTTTCATATACCTGGGGTCCCTAATAACAAATGACGGAGGGTGTGACAGAGAAATACGTAGAAGGTTGACTATTGCTAGAACAGCCATGATGAAACTGATAGCAATTTGGAAAAATTCTAGCATAACAATACACACAAAACTAAGGCTGGTAAGGGCGCTCATTTTTCCATAGCCACATATGCATCCGAAACGTGGACCTTAAAGAAAGCGGATAAAAATAAACTGGACGCTTTTGAAATGTGGGTATACCGCCGCATGTTGAGAATATCCTGGATTGATCATCGCACTAACGTATCGATACTAGAACAACTTAAAGTAAAGGATAGATTGCTTAAACAAATACAACAGAGATATTTGCAGTATTTTGGACACATTGCTAGAAGAACAGGCACGATGGAAAAACTGATAGTCGAGGGTAGAGTTCAAGGAAAAAGACCTAGGGGAAGATCTCCAAGCCATTGGGTAGATCAAACAAAAACATTGATTAACCAAGGGTTACATGAAGCCGAACAACTAGCCCAGGACAGAGAAGGATGGAGGGAAATCCTAAAAAAAACTGTGAAGGCCTGATGATGTCACCACATCCCAAAAGGGATTAGGACTGAGGAGGAGGAGGATTATTATAGAATTACGTTGGCTTTTATAACATTAAACTTTGTTATTGATTTTACAAATTGATACTTTACTTTTGTTACTAGGTCATACTTTAAAACAAAGTTTAATATTGTTGTTTACTGACAACAGATTTACATTTTTAATTATCCTTAAGCTAAAGTTTGCGTGTCTCTAATTCCAATACATCGATTAAGTATATCATGGAATTTTAAAAAATAGTGTCATCAATCAGTGTTTATAGTGTTTATAAATAGTTCTTACTACTAAATTTTGTAATGACACAATGGATAAAAATGTAGGGAAAGCTATCAAATAGAGTCTTTTTTATGGGTATATTACTGCTAGGTAACCGAGAGAAAAACGAAATATTTATTATATTTAGCCCAAAAAAGAAAGGTCAGGTTCAAAATCGCTTGAGATGTTTGTTTAGATGCTAACATATTGTAAGCTGGATGCTACTTTTTATTTGTTTTATTAATAAGCTTGTCATTTATGGAACACTGTCAATCACATTTATTATTTTCTGTCATTTTAACATGGCTTCATAAGACGCTTTTTGAAGTTCCTTACAAATTTTTTGAGATTTAATCAGTATTAAATACAGTTCCGTAGTAGTTTTCATAGAAATTAGACGAGCAATAATTTACAATTAATATTGTGCTTTAAATTGTGAAATTTGTAGCGTTGGCTAACAACAATATCGCTTATTGAAACCACCTACCGTATGAGTGTCAATAGCGGGGGGAGACCCCCTGACCCCAAAAAACCCTCAAAACCAGGTATATCTGGAAACATATTCGATAATCAAAGTGATGCCGAAATGGATCTTTCTGTAAGTACTCCAACACCAATAAATTTGATGAATAATGCAAATACAACCCTTCTGAATGAAACACAACAAAAAGTAACAAAACAGGTAAGACAAGCATTTTTATTTAATAGTAATGATCTAGGCCCATATCATGTATATATCGAGAATAGCTCTATGGAGTTTAAAGGTAAATTAAATCCTCTAAAGATTGGTGAAATTATTTTGTCTAACTTTCCTGAAGCAGACAATATGATTTCAAGTATAGACGCCATTGGCCGAAATAGAATTAGAGTCAAATGCAAAGATTATAAAACTGCTAATAACCTCATTAAAAACAAAACTCTAGAAATATTTCGTTTAAATAATTTAGATTTGTATATTCCAAAATTTATTTTACACAGACAAGGAGTTATTAGGGATATAGACGCAGATTTATCGGAAGAGTATATTAAAAATAGAATTTAAACAGTATGATAGTCTAAACTCAAGAACACCAATAAAAGATGTCTGGCGAAAAGTTAATTGTTTTAAAAACCGCAAACAAGCCAACAAAGTACCCATTGATCCAGAAGATAGATGGTTGCAGGAATTCCATAGAAAAATTGCCCCTGCATGGGTTCCAAATGACGACACTGAACAAGAATATATCCAAACGGTACCCAGACAAAATCACAATTTTGACGAAAATTTTCATTTATGGGAATTGCATCGAGCCCTTGAACAAAGAAATAATACTTCTCCAGGTATTGACAATGTGTCATACTCACTGTTATACAACTTACCTATAGAATATAAAAATTCACTAGTACACATTTTCAACAATATTTGGACAAATAAGACACCAGTACCGAATAGTTGGAAAGAGTACCTGATAATTCCGATTAAAAAACCTGGCAGACGAGAACGTGATCCAAGTTCTTACCGACCTATCTCCTTATCTTCATGTCTTTTAAAAACATTTGAGAGAATAATTAAAAATAGATTTGAACATTGGCTAGAACACGATGGTATACTTCCAAGTTCCCAATATGGTTTTCGCAAGTCTAGGTCCACTCAAGATGCAACTACAGCTCTAGTTACTTCAATTCAGCTTAATTTTACGTCAAATAAGTCTACAGCAGCTGCGTTCCTTGACATTTCTGCTGCTTTTGATAATGTCAATTTAGACATTCTTTACCGAAAAATGTTGTATATTGGAATCCCTAGATCATTTGCCCTCTTTTTAAAATCTTTATATTCTAACAGACTAACTTTTTTAAAAATTAATAATGAGGAATTTTCATACCCCCGACTAACCAATATTGGATTGCCACAGGGGAGTATTTTAAGCCCGATTTTATATATCCTGTACAACATAGATCTTGAAGTTAGTATACCCAACCATACAAAAATTCTTCAATATGCTGATGATGTTGTTTTATATACAGCAGGAAAATTGTTAAGTACCTGTGAGGATAATTTGAAAGCCACATTAGAAATCGTAAATCAGTACTATGAAGAAATAGGATTATCAATTTCTGACACAAAAACTGAGGTGTGTTACTTTTCACAAAAACATAGAGTTCCACAAGGCAATCTTAATGTGGGAAAATTTAATTTTCCTATAAAAAACTGTATTAAGTATCTTGGTACCTATCTAGACAGAAAATTATTATGGAAAGATCACATTCATCAAATTGTTAAAAAATCAGAAAGCTCATTAAACATTTTAAGAGCTTTCTGTAAAACAAATTGGGGAGCAGACCCAAATATTGCTTTGATGTTTTACCGTAACATGATCAGGCCAATTTTCGACTATAACTGTCATTTATTTGGATCAGCGACCAATACACATCTAAACAAACTTGAAGTTCAAAAAAATAAATGCCTGAGATTATGCCTAGGTTATTTAAAATCCACTCCAGTCCAAATAATGGAAATTGAAGCGGTGGAACCTCCATTGCATTTACGCCGCCAATTCCTTAGCGACAAATTTACAGTCCGAATTATGTCCAAAAATTGTAAATACCTGCAAGATCTTAATGAGCTATCAGTTTTAGACCTCACTCATAGATACTGGAGAACTAAAAAATCTATACCTTTGGTAGAAAGCTATCTAAGTACGATTAAATATAACGATATTCTCTATACAAGCCAAATTCCGCCCTACTACGGTGAAATGGCAAAAACACTATTTTCTAAAAAGGTTAAAATATGTTACTTAAACTCACATTTACTCCCAAATATGTTTGATATAATTATTAAAGAAAAATGGACAAACTATCAGTACATTTTTACTGATGGGTCAAAAGATGCAAATTAAACGGGCTGTGCAATGTTCCACGAAAATAAAAATTACCATCACCAGTATAGCTTACCCAGTGAATGCTCAATATACACAGCAGAAATGATGGCAATAATGTTTGCTCTTCAGTATGTAGTACTGAAGCCGTCTAGCAACTATGTTATATTTACTGACAGTAAAAGTGTGGCCGACAGATTCAACAACATTCAAACAGCCAAACATATAAACCACATTGAACTGAAAATTCTAAAAATTCTTTCTGAAACTATACAATTAGGACTAAATGTAATAATTACATGGATCAAGGGCCATTCAGGAATAAAAGGCAATGAGATCGTTGACAATTTAGCTAAATCAGCATATATGCTTGGAGAAAAAGTAAACAAAAATTTAATTCCAGCGACAGATATTGACACCGTTAGTAGACAAAAACTTAAAAATAATTGGCATTTACATTACAGAGAATGTAAGACGGGCTTAAACTTTTATCATTGTAACACTAGGATACCCTCAAGAAGATGGTTTTACACAGAATCTAATCGACATTTTATAAAGACCATTAATCGGCTGAGAGCAAATCATGCTCTTACGCCATCTTACATGAATGGAATCGGCTTATCAAATACTCCCAATTGTATTTTACTTGCGGCAAAATAGGCGATCTAACACATATTATATTAGAATGTGATTTACAAATGAATAATATAAACGAACTTTATAAGGAACTAATAAATTCTAAGTGTTGTTTTCCAATAAACCTTAATATTTTATTATTTTCAAATAATATGGAAATTCTTCATTGCATTTACAAACATGTTAAAATATGTAAATACAAGTTGTAAATAGTATATAGTCATAATCTGTTAATATGGTTTGAAAAAATAAAAACAAAAAAAAAACAAAAAAAAAAACAAAAAAAAAACGTTACCACAAATTAATAAAAAAAAAAGAATTAAGAAAATAGAAATAGAACAAAAACAAAAGATAAATACAAAAAAAATAACAAAAAAAAAAGAAAAAAACAATACAAAAAACAAAAAAAAACCAAACAAAAAAATTAAACAAAAAAAAAACAAAAAAAAGAGAAAACAAAAACAAAAAAAAAACTAGAAAACAAAAGAATAAAAAAAAAACAAAATAAAAATATATCAAAACAAAATTTATGTATCTATAAAAATATTAGGTATATGTAGTAATAACATTGATAACTGATAAGAAAATTTTGACTATGAATCTGCAATCTATAATAATTAAAATTCAGTCGATTTTAACAATCAACACAAACAAGTCTGGCTAATTGGCTCTGCCAAAGCCATTTTTCAGAAAAAAAAAACATGGCTAGCGCAATGTTCCAATTCCCAATTTACTTCTAAAATTTCAAGAACATTTCTTTATCAATGCTTTAGATGTCATAAACCTCTACTGCTAAATACCTGATCAGCTAAATTTAACTCAAAACTCTCTATTGCAAAAGAAAAAAATTCCATATTTTGCACAGTTTCAATGCCGCAAGACGGGATTATTATGAATTATTAGGAATAGGTAAAAATGCTTCAAAATCTGATATAAATAAGCTTTGGCTACAAAGAAACAAATCAATTTATTTATGAATATATTAAGATCACTTCCATTATCGAATATGCAGTACACAATAAAATATTTTGCATATCTTGAGCAATTATAAAAAGGACCAATTGGCAAAATCGGACAAATCGTAACTGGCAGTATTTGAAAGAAAGGTAGGTAATTCAATATATTTTTGGTAGTGTATGCAAAAACGGCATTTGAAGGAGACGAAACAAGTTCGAATTATATCGAACTTACAGAAGACCTAATATGGTAAAGCTTGAAAGATAGGTGGATGGGTAATGTAGTTATGCATGTAGTGCATAGAATACTCTGACCCAGCAATAATTATAACTACACAACACATGGTGGAAAATTGAAAAACTGCCAAAATTATATATGGACCAAGTACAGAAGAATTAGAAAGAACTGGGACTAGAAAACAGAGAACGAAAGCTAGAAATAAGAATAATCGAAAGGATTAATTGAACGGGCAAAGGCTCAACCTGGGTTGCGGAGCGAATCGTGATGATGATGATTTACGATATCGAAAAGCAAAAACAAAATTTAATTACATTGTTCTGCAAATAAAAACGCGAAAAACAAAAACAGGTTAAATAAAGCAAAGAAGTAATTATATAACTAAATTTAAATAATGACCTGTACGATCCATTTTTCATTTAAAATTACCGTCTTCCTTACTATTTATGCAGTGTAACAAAAATCATTAAAATAAAAACATAAACCTTGAAAATATGAAACAATGGTTTCATAAAATTGCAACCAAAGAAATACAACACAATGCAAATTATATCTAAGAATAGTGATGGAGTCATTGGATCTGGTTCAGTAAATCAGATTTGAATCTGAAACTTGCGATTAAAAATTATTATTATACTTAGATTATTTTTTATAATCATCATCATCTTGGTACTACAGCCCTTAGAGGGCCTCGACCTTCTCAAGCTTTCTACGCCATTCTGTTCTGTCCCTTGCTTGCATTTTCTAGTTGCCGACTCCGATCTTCTTGGCATCTTGTGTTACCCCATCCATCCACCTCAGCTTTGGTCTACCCACCTTCTCATTCCCACGGGTTGCGCTGTTAGAATCTTTTTTATCATGTTTGATTCAGGGGCCCGGGCTACATGTCCTGCCCACTGCAAGCGGTTTCGCTTAATTATAGTGGTAATAACTTTACCACCAAACGTATGCTTGTAGATATTCTGCAGTTCAAAGTTATATCTACGCCTCCATATTCCGTTCTCACAGACCGCTCCGAATATCTTGCGTAGCACCTTTTTTTTCAAAAATGGATAGAGCGGATTCATCTGTTTTCGTTAGCGTCCGTGCCTCTGATCCATATGTGAGAATGGGGACTATCAGTGTTCTATACAGCCTTATACGAGTTTTTTTAGACAGACCTTTGTTAGCTAAGTACTTTGATAGACCATGCTAACACCTGTTTGCAATTATTATTCGCCTTTTTATTTCCTCAGGTGTGTTATTATTGGGGTTAACCGATGTCCCTAGATATATGAACTCTTTGACTGCTTCGAAATTTTGGTCATTGATGATTAAATCTGTGTCAACATTTCCAGCTCTTGTGTTTGTGTTAGTCGCCATGAATTTGGTTTTATTTTGATTTACGAGGCGTGTTTTTTAAGTAAGTACCGTTTTGGAATTAAAAAAAGACGTGCAAAGATATGGCAATAATTTTATTTTTACATGAAAGCCTGTGCCTTAATCTACTTTTCTACATAATTTCCGTGAATATTGAGGAACTTGTCATAACGTGGCACCAGTTTTTGAATACCCTCCTGATAAAATTCTGCCGCCTGACTTGTTAACCACTGCATCACAAATATTTTGACTTCATTCGTTCTGCTGCTGTTACTAGCTCGGTTAGGATTTCCGCAGTTCTCGCCCTAGTTCTGGTTCACGTCGTCTGCATATGCTAGAATTTGGACTGATCTATTAAATATTGTTCCCTCGCTATCTAAATTAGCGTCTCGTACAACTTTTTCTAAGGCGACATTAAAAAGCTGACACGCCAGCGCATCTCTCTGCCTTAACCTCCATGTATTTGAAATGGGGTTGATGAGTCGTTTTGAATTTTTACTGCTGATAGCATCTTCGCTACTTTTATCAAATATTTGAGTTTTTTTGCAATTCCTAACTCATTCATAGCGTTGTAAAGACTTGGTCTTAAGACACTATCATATTCCGCTTTAAATCGACAAAAGTATGATACATATATCCATGTTAAACTCTTGCGCTTTTTCGAGGATTTGTCGTAGTGTAAAGATTTGGTTAATGGTTGAACGTCCACGCCTGAATCCTGCCTGATATTCTCCTAGAAACATTTCAGTTTCCTGATATTCAACTATTGTAATGATAAGGAAGGTAACTTACTTACCAACAAAGAGGATATCGTTTTACGATGAGTAGAGCACTTTCGAGAGTTGCTGGAAGGGGAACCTACTAACAATATAGAGCTGAAATACCGAAATGAGTAACTCGTGGAACCCCCTCGGTAGATGAAGTGAAAATATCTATAGAAAAATTAAGGAACCATAGGTCCCCAGGTAGCGATGGCATCCCAGCAGAGTTATTTAAACACGGTGGAGAGCAGCTCACCAAGGTGATGCGAGAAATTGTTTGTAGAATTTGGTCTGAAGAACAAATGCCTGAAGAATGGAGCTTAGGCTTAATTTGCCCGTTACACAAAAAGGGAAACCAACTGGAATGCAATAATTATTGCGGAATAACTCTCCCAATTTTTTTATAATACAGAAATAGATTATACAATTAGTAAAACGCTCAAACTCATTGAAATAGAAAATCTCATCGAATCATAAGGGTTCCTAACCAAACTAGTAAGACTTAGTAAAGAATATGGCCTAACGCCCAATACAAAGAAAGCTAAATTCATGATCGTATCTAATGAAAACTTAGTCTTTTCAATATCTACGGAAAACAGTAGTCACGCCTTCCTCCAAATTAACATTGAACAATTTAAAAAAAATTGAAAAATATAATGATCTGTGTGTGTGAGTGATTAGGCAAAAGAAATTACAGTAAAAATTGAGAAAGCAAGAAGCACCTTAATGAACAGGAAAAGAATATTATCCAACTCCAACAGAGACAGAGTTTTATAACTAAAAGTATGAGTACTAAAATGTTACATATATTCTGTCCAGCTGCATCTCTGCGGTATTACGATAGACACATTCGGATTACGGATTTATTAGAGATATATTAAAAATATTCTGGATGGATAAAATATCAAAGATGAAAGTACTCTCCCTCCCAGATAGTCGTCCTACTGATAACCCTTCTACTGGGAAATGAACTATTGCTGTTGTTGCAGACGTCTACATACAGACGGTTATTCTATTCCATTATTTTTTTATCCATCCATTAACGTTTTCGATACCATATCTGCGTCTAGGTCTGCGCTTCTGGCTCTATTCCTAAGTATTTTTTTATCAACTCTTTTCTCCTTATTTGTCACATTTATATACCATTGTATTCGTGAAATCCTATCACGTGGCATCTCGCATATCTTTGGTTAGGCATGGTAATTGGCATTGGCTTACAATGCCAATTTGGTGCAATGTCTGCTGTTTCAATACCGTTGCACTATGGATAATCTTCGAAACACGAACAGGCCAAAAGAAGACGACTGAAAAGTTGCAAACAACAGATAAGAAAGAAGAAGACAGATGACAGATAAGAAAGAATTGATAGAGACACTAAGAATTAGCAGATGACAGACAAGAATAAAAATTGACAAACAAAAAGAAGTAGTCTACGATATGACAGACGACATACAAGAAAAAAAGGAGAAGACGACACGAAAAAACGATTTGACAAACGCAAAATGACAAGAAATTACAAACGAAAAGAAGGCGATTAGAACACAGAACACAGAAATGACAGGTGGCGCCAGTTTCAATCCAGAAAAATAGAATAATAAGGAATATATATAAAGATAACATAGCTATGGTAAGATGTACAGGAAAACTATAGCAACCTATCAAATATGAAACTGGCATTAGACAAGGAGATTCGCTGAGCCCATTAATATTTAATCTGATAATGGATAAAATCATAAAGAAAATGTAAAAAGAAGAGGATATAGAATGGGAAAAAAGGAAATTAAGATAATGCTACGCCGATGACGCCATAATAACAGCCGAAAATGAAGATGGCCTACAAAGATTAATTAAAGAATTCGAAGATACGGCGCTCATATACAACATGGTGATCTCAACAGATAAAACTAAAGCGATAGTGCTATCAACGGAACTGACACGATGTAAAGTAGTAGTAAATAACAAAATAATAGAACAAGTGATGGAAACTGAATACTTGGGAATAAAACTGTCAAGCTACGGAAAAGTGGAAGAAGAAGTACAAAAACAAAAACACATGGCAAACAGAGCAGCAGGATGTCTCAACAACACAATCTGGAGAAACAAACAGCTCACAACGGAAACGAAAACCAGGATATATAAATCAACAATAAGACCGATAATGAAGTACACAGCGGAAACAAAGGCAGAAACGGCGAAAACACAAACACTGCTGGAAACAACAGAAATGAAAATCTTACGAAAAATAACAAACCAAGCTTTAAGAAACAGAGTGAGAAGTGAGGAAATACGAGTGAGATGTGGTATAGAGGAAATAAACGCGTGAACCAACAGAAGAAAAGTGGAATAGAATCAACACATCGAAAGAATGACAGAAAATAGAATAGTACGAATGGCAAGAGACAAATCACCAAATGGAAGAAGATCATTGAGACGACCGAGGAAAAGATGGTCAGACAACGTCGATTGAGGCTAAAAACCAAAGTAAAACAGACATTAAGCCTATTTATAAAGTAGAAAGAAGAAGAAGGAAGAAGGTTGCTTTCTTTAGTCCACGATTACATTATAAATGTTACTCTGCCTGTGGAGGGAGCGTGGTTAACAATGTACTGGGATACAAAATGTTTCCTCTGGTTTTCTGAGCAACCTCTGGTTTCTTGTATTCTCTCTGTTCTTACTGTGTCAGTTGGGTTTACACATCATAAGTATTTATCGATCTAATTGAAACAATTGTTTCGTAAATTATTTTTTTCCTCCATATTATATCATTCAGACATCACGCGGTTCGGTTTGACTTATTCATTTGATCTCTTAGTTCGGTTTTAAGATTTCAGTGCTTATGTCACAGAATAATAAACAATCAGAATGTCCACTCTGCTTAAAACAATAAGTACGAGCATCTCGTTCGCGCAGATGGAATCAGCCATGATTTAAACGGAACCAGTACTGTTCAGTGACATTTAATCTGGTGTGCATAGACAAATTAACCGGTTTAATTTATTTACGGCAACTACAGACATAATATGCACTATTTTATTCGTACTTTTAGTTGAAGATTATTTCAAATGCACTAAATTATTAATCTCTAAAAATTTAAATTACAGTTCTGTCGTAGCTTGTCCCAAATTTCTCAATTCGAGTCTATGTTTCCGTCTAAAACATGGCGTTGGCGTTGGCGTGCTGACAAACTTGAATGGCGGCATCTGATAGTGGGCATTCTGATTGTTTATTAGTCTATGCTTATGTGTTTAACCTCTACCACGTTTTCTAGAATTTTTCCGCCTACTTCGACTTTGTACCTCAGCTGGTCGGTTGACACAACTATGTTCCACAACATAGTACGATGAACTATTTGAAATTGAACACGAATCTCTGTTATTTAGAAAAATTCCCGTGTTCTACTAGATTCGAATTTGCAACTCACCATGCGAAAGTTTGATAAATTAGCACATTACCCTCTCACATATCGGTACTAAGTGAAACATAATGAACTGTCTGATAAAAATTGCAATCTACGGTCATGTTCTAATCGTGATCTTCTTAGTAACCGGATCCGTGGACCAGATCTCAAAAATTACACCAATTTCCCATCGCTATCTAAGAATCACATATTTTTCATAGCTATTTTTAGTCGATTATACTACGGTGTAGATTCATCAGCATTAAGAATATTTTATCTGTTACTTCAGTTTATTTTAAACTGGCGTATGTAATAATTATTATACTCACCGGATATATAGAACAATAGCTAAAACCACTACTGTGGAAACAATTTCGCACGGCACAAAAACTGGCTAATTGAAATTCATATTAGATAGTTGGTTTTAATAAAAGAATGTTTTCTTTTTATTCTTTTTCACATGCACAGTTTAAGTCGATCATTTTTTGCAAAACAATTTATTTTGATCATTTGCGCGTGATGGTTTCATTACAATTATGTCTTGTGTCCGTGTCGACAAAAAGTTAACTTCTTAATAAGTTAATATACACTTCGCTGCAGAAATGAATAAAAAGATTCATTCATACATACAGATACAGGGCGCTCCAAGCATCCTACCAGCAGATAAGGGGAATGCAACTGTGATAATGGATAAAATTCAATACGAAAACAAAATTAAAGATCTAATAATAAACGGACCTTACACAAAATTAACAAAAGATCCAAAGCCTTTGGAAAACAAAATATATAGAACTTTATTCAAGTTTAAAGATTTTTTAACAAGTTATCAGAGAGGATTAATTACACCTCATTACAGTAAGACTCCTCATTTTTATGGAGTACCGAAAATTCATAAAACGAATATACCACTTAGACCTCCTTGTAGTGAACTATCAAAATTTGTATTAAATATTTTAAAACCATTTACAAATAAAAATGACACATTCATAAAAAATACACATTTTTTAAATAAATTATCAAATATTGAATTTAATTCAAATAATACTTTGGTAAGTTTTGACATAAATAGTTTATTTACGAATGTGCCATTAAATAAGACTTTAAGTATAGTCAAGACAAAATTGAAGAGTGATGATTCATTGGCAACTAGAACAAGACTAAACATATCGACTATAATGGACTTATTAACATTGTTTACTGATAATACATGTTTTCAACTAAATAATGAATTCTATAAACAGAATTTTGGTCTAGCAATGGGCTCTAGTTTATCTCCATTCTTAGCCGATATATGTATTTATGGAAGATTTTGAAACGAATATCATTTCTTAACAAAATTTAAAACCCACAGTATGGTGGAGGTATGTAGATGATGTATTCTCGATATGGCCTCATGGATCAGAGTTGTTGGACACATTCCTAAATGATATAAACGATAAAGAAGAGACAATAAAATTTACCACGGAAAAGAAATATAATAACACGCTACCTTTCCTGGATGTTTTAATCTCTAAGAACGATACTGGATATGAGACTCAGGTGTATAGAAAACCAACACACACCAATAGATATTTAAATTTCAAATCAAATCTCAATATTAATGTAAAAAAGGGAATAATTAAATCCTTATACGATAGAGCCAAAATTACTTGTTCTAACGAAAATTCGTTCTTGGAGGAGAAACATTTGTTAACATATGTCTTATTAAAAAATGATTATCCTTTATCGTTTATAAATAAGGAATTTTCAACAATTGATCAAATAGAACAGAACAACTTAGAACGAGATCCTACAGCATACACAAGGAATAGTACGAGGAAAACAACAATACCGTACATAAAAGGATTATCAGAAAAACTTAAAAGGATAGGCAATAAATTCAACATTTCAACAACATTCAAAACAACAAACACTTTGAGATCTATTTTGTCCAAGACCAAACCTAACAATGAACAAGAAAGGACAAAGAATTGCATTTATAAAATACCTTGTGAATGCGATCAGTTTTATTTAGGTGAAACATCAAGGCCATTAAATGGTAGAATAAGCGAACATCAATCTTATATTAAAAATAGAGAATTTGATAGATCTCAAATATGTAAACACGCATGGGATAATAAACATAAGGTTCAATGGAATAATTCAAATGTAGTCCTAAAAGAGACGGATGGTAAAAAAAAGAAAAATCAAAGAAGTGGCTCTAATTATGCTAAATGAGGCCAATTGTGTCGCAAATTCCTCGGCAGAATGTAGTAGGATCTGGTTACCAATATTGAAAGAGGAAGTTATTAATAAGAAAATACCAGTATTAGTAAGTCAGTAACATATAGAGGATACACCATTTATGTTTTTTAAATAACGAAACATATAAAATCAGAATTTTGGTGTTTATTGAAGGTAAACTAAATGCACGAACAAATACTTACCATATCGGGATAGTATTATGAGGTTTTTTTCCTGGTTTTTCCCTCATAATTTACTATGGAATCACTAACAGGAGAATTTTACTGTCATCATGTCATGTGTTTGTCTTTTTAAAGACGAATTACATGCTATGATTTTTTTCTGACGGATATTCTCAAGTTAAAGTTGATTTCATGTAATCGCATGAACGTATAAGTAAAGTCGTCCCAGGAGCGCAACTCAACAATATTGGCAATATCATTTTAAAGTCGTCTACTTTAAAATGCATAATGTATGTCTGAATTGTCAATATAAATAAGTCAGATAAAATTAAATTATTAGAAGAATTTTTCACTATGTAACAAAAAACAAAGTTTGTTTAATTTACTGTTTGTATTTTGAGAACGATTTCCGAAGTGGAAATTGAAACGTCAATAAACGTATTTTTATCTTTAATTGTGGCTTATTCCCAGTTAAATAGTAATTAATTTAAAATGCCACCAGAAAATAGCTTCAGAACAATAATAAAATTCTAACAACGAAATTATAATTAAAGGCACTGAGAACAAACTTACGAGATGGAAAGTTACAAATGAATATCCAAACCATAAAGAACAAATATGGGGAACAAATATTATTATTTATTCATAAAATAACACAAATGCCTACATAAAAAAATAAACAAATAAAAAAATTCTGACATAACTACACAAGAAGTAATTCATGCAATAGACAATAGAATCGACGTGGAAAGACTTAAATTACTTGCAGAAAATAAAAGCAAAAGTCTAGACATTATAAGATTACAAATCAGGTAAAATATTAGGCTGAACAAAACAAGGCAACATCCGGAATTGTAACAAAAAACTAAATCCTTAAAATGCGATAACAACAATACATACAAGAATTTACAGGAAATGCGAATATCAGATAGATAACATTCACTTCGGATTTAGAAGTGGATTGGGAAAGCGAGAAGCGTCTCTATTGTCGTTGTTGATAAAATACAGGTAAACTATATAGAGGGTTGGAGGTCAAAGAAATGAAGATGCAATCAACACATATTGTAACGCAACATATATTAATAATTATTCCATAATAGTTAGCCTGTAGACCGAAAACAAGTAGATAATTTAAGAAAAAAAAACGAAAAATATATTAGAGTTCGAGAGAATATTTAGGGTACATTGGTTTTCGTAAGATGTTCATGAAAGATTATCATGTTGAAGAAACTAAAAGTTTCTATCAGATTAGTGATGCCCAATGGCACTAATGTCCCAATACAATTGTTGGTTTGTCAATCTCACTCTCAATTAATGTTATAGCTGCTCACTCAATTCGTTATTATTTCGTATCATTTATTGTATTTCAGTTGTTTATTGCTTGTTTTATGTTGTTTTAGCTTTTAGATTTTAATACATGTAAAAATAACGTACTGAGGCCTAATGATAGGGCACATATTGTAAGCCTTGAAACCGGTCCAACTTTAATTCACCAACTTTATTAATTAAAAACTACTTAAGATTGTTAGTATTGACTCATTTCGCATATATTAGTGCTTTTTTGTGCTAAAAATTGCAAAATAATTAAAATTTACTATTTTTACTAGGAATTAGCCACAACTTAGCTTTAAAATAAGTTTATTTTGACGTTTCAGTTTCCACTTCGGAAATTGTTTTCAAAATACACAACATTCATAAATTAAACAGATTTTATTTAACCTAACGGAGATGATACCTTCCTGTTACTTTTATTTCACGAAACTGTATATACATATAAGAAAGTCATTCCAAGAACACAAATAAAAAATTTCTGCATAAGCGAGGTCTGATGAATATTGTCATATAAGTCTTGTTACGCCAAAAGGTCGAGTTCTTGAAAACAACATGAGGTCATCCACTACCATATAAATACAAAGAGAGTCAAAACCTTCGAATATACAATTAAGGAATTAAAGAATAAACGATGGATGAAAAACTGAAGATAGAAATTATATGCATATATGTTAAATTTCTAAACTAATACCAAAAAACCAAACTACCGAGTATATTAGTAAATATTTCTACTTACTATAATATAGTCAATTGTTGCATTTAAATACTTCTTTATTTATTTACAATAAAAAATATATGTATCTTTTAATAGTTTGCAGTTATTTTGGTTTTCAAATTGCCACTTTACAGTAATTCCATAATTCATGCCTTTACTTTTATTACGGTTTCCAATTCATTATCACGAATGCTGATATTAATAATCGTTGAATCACTTTCAGCAGTTTATAATAGTTTAGTAATTAATCATTCTTATAAAAGTGAAAAGCACTATATCTCCTTTTCTTATTTTCAAATTGGTTTCTGTAATAGATTCTCAAGACATCTTTGTTATACATTATATAAAAAATTTAAGATCAATATGGTAGCTTTTTGTACAGGCAGATCGATTGTATAAAATTAAAACAATTTTTTTAGTCAAATTTGGCTGTAATTTTCCAAAACGGTATAATATATTCCAGTCAATCTGTGAAAAAGTTTCGATTTTACGTAAAAATCTTTACAGGTTTTTGAAGGATCTAAAAGGTATATGAGGGATAGCTTATAACGAATACTGAAGATGTACAGCTGATTTTGCTTTGTTTTTTTTTTTAACAAAGTAAAAAAAACATTTTTTGACTATAAAAAGTTTCTTAAATTGTAGATCTTAAAAAGTTTTGTAATTTGCGAGTCAAAATTAAAATACGTCAAACATAAACAATTGACGGATATAATTGCAAAACCCCCGCATGTAATTTTATTAGTCATTTATAAATGGCATCGAGTTAGAATCTATGGAGAGGACATCACGTGACTAAAAACGACCTAACTTCGGCCATATTGGTATTATTGTTTTGAAACTTTTGACAGATCGTATATGTTTGGTGATATTTGTTGTTTTTTGAATATTTTCAGTTTTATAATAATTTTATAGAAACTGTAATATATTGTGATAGTGCATAATAATGGTTTCTTGTTCTCAACATAGTTGAAGTGGCAGAAATAATGTTAATAAAAAATCTTCAGGAATATCGTTCCACAGGTTAGTATACAAATATGTAAACAAAGTAATGGCCCGTACTTCAGAGAATAAATTAATACTATTTGACTGTATTAATTTATCTTTATATATAATATATCGTGTTTTTATTGTTTACCGCGGGATAAATAAATCATAGTTTATTAAAAATGTATTGCACTTTTTTAGATTATGATTAAATCTTCTGAATAACTAGTCATATTTGTATAGTATTTTTATTATTATTGAGTCTGGCCCTGATGTCACCGCCATATTGGTATTATCGTTAGCCACTCCTACCTATGCCGTTTTTAATACATACGTTAATATGCTCATAGCTTCTCCATAGATTCTAACTCGATGATAAATGGTAATCTCAGCTATGTGCAGTATTTAGTAGATCGCAACAAATTCTTTGAGGCTTAAATTTTAAAGTAAATTATAGAAAACTTCAACATTTTATAAACATGGTTATTCAAAAAGCCGTTTGAAAAAGGCTGGCCTTTTAGCTTATAAACTTTGTAGTAATAACTTTCATATTTTTTATTTGCGCGCTTGTAACTGAAAAGATGGTGAAAAAACACAAACTTTAAAAAAGAACCTTGTACGATCAATAGGAACTAAGATAACAATTTTTTTTTTCTTAAAAACATATTTCCATTGTTTATTAACATTGAAAGCTGAAAATTAAACAGATTATAAACGAAAATTCAAATTTTATGATCGATTTTATAGATAATATATACCGAGAAACAGTAAAAGTCACGTGTTTAAGTGATGGTACTCGTAAAATACCATCTGTCGGAGCTCCGTTTTTTTTAAAATGGAACTTTAAATTGGAGCCAGCCGAAAAATTTGCAATATCTCGGTTTCTATAGCACGCAGAAACTTGATTTTTTTTAATTGCGGCAGTTCAAAAAAATAATAGGAACTGAAAAAAATCGGAAAATCCCGGAAAAAACAATTATTTAAAATTTTCCATAAAAAAGTCGAATGTTACTATTATCTCGTAAGAAATATTTATCGTAAGAAAGTTTTCGTAAGAAAGTTTTAAAGTTTTAATGATTTTTAATATTTTAATATATGTAATATTATAATAGAAAAATTCAGTAACTTTTTTATAAAAAAAATTATTGATTTATTTTTTAGGAATCTTCCGATTTTTCCGGCAGGCGGAAGTAAAGCAGTTCTTATTATGATATCTAAATTGAAACAATTTTATAGACATTCATTAATAACAGCATATTTCATGAAACTAGATAACTTAACTTACAGTATTGAGAAACAGAAGAAGAACTGTCACATGCTAACCTACATCTGTCAAAAATTTACCACTAAAATCTAATAGATACAACTTAAAAAAACTCATTGTGCCAAAGACTATGATGTAGTGCAATAAAGTCCTTCCCCCTTTTAAATTCAGTGTTTGTTTCGTCCCATCTAAGTGTTTTCTGTTTTAGTGTGTTTAAATTGTCCTTAATTGTCTGTACTTTAACATTTTATTTACTTGACTATTCCAATAATTAACTCATTGCCAATAGAACTTTATCAAAGTAATTTGATAACTACAAGTTGTGAAAATAATTGCACACCCACACAATCTGTACATCTACACCTATTCATTGTCATAAAACTGTCACCTTCAAAAAAACAATTACTAAATAAATAACACACATTTCAAAAATATATCTCTGGAATAAATATAAATAGCCTTTAATAACACAATAGTATATTACATCACTTACATTTAATAAACAATCTCACAGATATCTCTAATTCATTGGATCAAATCTATCTCCTCAAGAACTTCCGGTTTACTGTCAAACAAATGCAGTGATAGAATTGAGTTCTCCATTCAACAATATAAAGTAGTTTCAACCATGTTCTACCATCCATCTATTAATAGAGTACCGGCATGTAAGTAATGTTTATTTTATTTATTTATTTGCTCATTTATTAATTTATTACAATCGAAGAGACTATTTTATAACAAATTGTGGGCCTTACCTTGTCTGTTTAACTTTTTTAAAAATTTTATACCTTTTTATTCAACTTACTCATTTAAATAAAACCACAGACATGTAATATTGGCATAATTATTGTAATTTACAACACCTACTTTGTTTATCGTTAGTAGACAACACCCTAATATGGGTTTTTATTATTTCAGCATTTGTTTAACTTTGTATCGAGACCTGAGGATGCTTTGCATATTGTAGAAAGCGAAACCGGTCGTCTGATAGTTAAATTAAATTAATTGTGAGTAAGTCTTATTTATTATTTCTTTACCTATCAGTTCTTATTATTTTCTCGAGCTACCCCTGAAAATAAAAATGAATACTCTGCGTGCCATAGAAGGCGACATATTGCAAATTGCTTGCGTACTTTAATTTAAAGTTCCATTCTGAAAAAAACGGAGTTCGAAGAATTCTTCCTTCCACTTTAACGTGGCGGAATTATACGAGTACGATCACTTTAACGGGTTATAACTTTTTACATCTTCTCTGTATATGCTATCTATAAATTGAATCATAAAATCTAGATCTTTACTTATAATCTGTTCAATTTTCAGCTCTTGTTGGTTATATGTTGGTCTGGTTGGTCTTGTATGTTAATAAACAATGGAAATATGATTAAAATAATGCTATATTGGTTCCTATTGGTCATAGAAAATTCTTTTTTTAAGATTGTGTTTTTTTGCCATCTTTTTAGTGAACCTACTTATAAGCACGTGACATAAAAAATATCAAAGTTATATCAAAGTTATTATAAATGTTTATAAGCTACAAAGTCCGTTTTTCAACGGGGTTTTTTTTAATAATAATTTTGAACTTTTTTTAATATATCCTAAAATTAAAGCTTAAAAAAATCAATTGTGATTGTTGAATAACTCCAGAGTTACTATTTGAGCAAGTACAGTTGTTTAAATAATTGCTCTCCGGGATAAACAAATTGAATAACTTATAATCTATTTGGTCGATCTAGCTGAGATTTTGCACACTTCAATAAGTCACTAATTGCCATAATTTCAAGTAGTTTTTTAATTACATGTCATTATTTAAAAAACAGTTATTTTCATTCACAAAGTACTGCAATTTTGCAATTATCTCGGTCAATTAATTATGTAGATATTTTAATTTAGAAACTTCCAAATTAAAAAACTTTTAAAGTTCAACTTTTATTTGAACCATTTTATTTTAAAATGTATAATAAGAAAATGTATAGATATAATCATAGTGTCTTTAATCTGATATCCTCCTCCTCCTAAGTGCCTTCTCTGTTGAGGTTGGCGATCAATATGGCAAATTTCTCTCTGTTCTGGGCTTGCTGAATTAATTCATTTCCTCTTGTGTGGGTCCAATCTCTGATGTTTCGTAGCCAAGATTTTTTCTTTCGTCCTATACCCGTTTGACCTTTAATCTTGCCTTCTAATATTACCTGGATCTGCTCAAATTCCCTAGAGCGCATTATGTGTCATAGATATGACGTCTTTCTAATTTTGATAGTATTAACCAGATGAGGGCGTGTGTATCTCATCTGATATCCATCTTTTAGAAATTCACGTAGAAAAAAAAGTTACCCATTTTTACTCTAATAATTATTCAAAATTCTTATGTTACATTAAAGAAAACATGACACTTGTCGCTGGTGCTTGGTCGTGACACCTTTTTAGCAAACCCAGTGCTTTCATTAACCTTCAACAAAAAGTCCTGTGCTCCAAATCAAATCCAGCAACTTCCTTGTTAAGAGTATAAGAATTACTTCTACAAAGATTACATCTACGAAAGATGTCTGCTCGAATTTAAGTATCTTATATTCTCCTTCTTGGAGTGCCGTCTCCCTATGGAGGTTGGCAATATTAATGGCTATTTTTCTTTTGAACTGCTTTAAACAAATCAATCGATCGGCATTGATACCAGTCACGTAGATTATTCAATCAAGAATTCTGCCTTCGGCCAACATATCTTCTTCCTTGAATCTTTCCCTATAAGTCTCAAAATTTCATTTTTTGGTCCCCTCATTACGTGGCCAAGGTATTCCAGTTTTTTTGTTTGTATAGTGGTCATTAGTTCTGTTTCCCCTTCAGTATTTTTTTATTTGTAATTCATCAGTCCATGATATTTCAAATACTCTGCTCTCTGATCCTAAGTTCCCAAGTATTCATATTTTTCTACTTGTTCTATCATGTTAGCATTTATTGTCAATATATGGCGTATATTTTGTGGTCTTTTTGTAATTACTTATGTCATCTGCATATCGTAAGTGGTTAATTAATTTTCCGTTAACGGTAACTCGCTCTTTGATATTATTGAGCGTGTTTTTGACTTGAATATGAAATAAACAAAAGTGGAGAAAAAAGCATACCTGTCTAAATACTCTGCAGATCTTCATTTCTTCTGACCGTTGCCCATCAATTTGAGCTATGGCACTCAGGTTCCAATACAATGGTTGGATTATCTTTATGATTTTACTGGCAATGTGCTTATTAATAAGTATCGATATTAGTTTTTCATGTCTCACTGTATCAAAAGCTTTTTCGTAGTCAAAAAAGCATAAGTGTAGGTCAACGTTTATATCAGTACGTCGTCGGTATCTTATGTACCTATTGTTAATTCCCATTCCCAATAAACTTTAATAGCCATCTTTTTTGAATACGAAAAAGCATAAGTGTAGGTCAACGTTTCAATCAGTACGTCGGTATCTTATGTACCTATTGTTAATTCCCATTCCCAATAAACTTTAATAGCCTAATCTTTTGGATATTAAGCTCATTGTCCTAGTCATGTTTCTTCTTTCTGATGTTATATTAGTACGTACTACGGTATGGAGACATCTGGGGAAGTTGGTGTTGAATTTCTTTAATTTATTCTTTCGGAGACAGATTTAACACATTGTTTAAAGAATTTGTTTATTAATCAATATAAGGTTGAATGTTCGAATAATTAAACTTTGAGGGTATACAAGGCAACTATCGAACACGGTGATTAATTTAATCTTGCCCAAGTACTTTCGATCAATAGATCATCTTCAGGGGCATTTCGTCAATTGTGGCCTATCCGACATAGTAGAATGTCATAAATGTAAAATCTGGACATAACAATACAAAATACACTACACTAAGACAAACAAACACTTTAAAATTTATATGGAGAAGCTACATATTGTGAAGAAGAATCATTCTGTCTCCGGCTTTTTCACAATATGTAGCTTCTCCATATAAATTTTAAAGTGTTTGTTTGTCTTAGTGTAGTGTATTTTGTATTGTTATGTCCAGATTTTACATTTATGACATTCTACTATGTCGGATAGGCCACAATTGACGAAATGCCCCTGAAGATGATCTATTGATCGAAAGTACTTGGGCAAGATTAAATTAATCACCGTGTTCGATAGTTGCCTTGTATACCCTCAAAGTTTAATTTGTTTATTGGTAATACCACTACATCACTTGTTACGAAATATTGATGTAAGTAATTTCTATTTAAATGGGAATAAGCCACAATTAAAGGTTAAAGTTAGCTTATTGACGTTTCAAGTTCCACTTCGGAAATCGTTCTCAAAATACAAACATTAGTTTGTAATACAACACTAATGTTTATATTTTGAGAACGATTTCCGAAGTGGAAATTGAAACGTCAATAAACTAACTTCAACTTTTAATTGTGACTTATTCCCATATAAATATTAATTACTTAAAAATGTCACAAGGCATAAGTACGTGCATATTTCACATCATCTATACAGACATACATTTGTATAAATGAAAAAACATCACAGTAGCAATAAGCTCAATATCCACAAGATTGGGTGAAAATCCAATTCGGTTCACTGCATTAAAGTTATTACTGTAGACTTTCGTCTTTCGACTTTCAGATTCGTGCGCCCAGTCTGCGAAGTGTCTTTCTATCCAACTACATAAAACTAGCACGATGGAGTTAGTAATAGGTCTATCAGAAGATCCTGTTTAATTCTCAAATTTTTTAAATCCTGGAGCCCAGGATAGCCCAGCGCTCTATCCTTTATTTGGTTTACCAAGACGTACTTCCATTTACCAAAATGCCTACTGTTGATATCTGGAAGAATGCATTTTACCAAACTATTTAATTACATAACTATATATTGCGAATAAGATAAAAATTGGTTATGCTGCTTTTGGTTCAAAAATAAATAACAATGAACGCCACAGCAAAATTTCATAAAATACATAATAACTTTTATTGGTGAAGAAACAGTCGCATCTTAATTCATTTTTAATATAACCCGACAATGAGGTAATCTTACTCTTGTAGTACCGAGGACAGGCATATTGTTTGTATTTTCTTGATATTAATTGCAGTTAATCGCGAATAATTAAGATTGCCAGTAGTTTTAAAAGCCTTGATGTCAGATAATTTATAAACATTCACTTGAAAAATAACTTTAATGAAGATAGTTTCAGATTGTAATTAATAAGACTAAATAATAACAACACGCAGAAAGAAACTGATTACGAGTTGCCATTCAAATTGAAAATCATTTATATTTTATGGTAAAAATAGTTCGAATTGCTCTGAATGTCACGGACTTTAGTCATACGACTTATAATTATGCGGTTTTAAAGCGATCACGACGGTAATAAAGTTTTGGAATATTTTGACGCTAAAAATAAAATATAGTCTTTATTATTACACCAATTTGCAAATCGCGAGTTTGCTACATAATGATTTGATTCTGCTCTGACAAAGCATAAATAACAAATAAATAAAATTTGATTTGGTTGAACCAGGCAAAATTATTTATTTAGTTTCATGCATAAAATTAGCTTAGTATTTATGACACATTTCATCCACAACCTATAATTGCGGCAAACTTTTTCATCAAAACGAAGCGAAAACGAACTTACTAAAACCTGTTTAGAGATTAATAGTTTTCACAAATCTTGTATATTATTATAATTATTTGTATTTTTTTGCCTAAACAACTAGTTTTTAGCAATTAATAACGCAGGATCTTTATCTTCCTGGCATCTATGTTCCGTTTTATTACTGTTAAATACTAAACGTCAATTCGTAACGTTTTAGAACAACTGATATATCAACTCTGCTAGTAGAATCAGTCGTTATTATAATCAGTTTATTGGAAAGAAATCCTTTCTGCGCAAGGCGCAAGGTTAGACGATTTGACGAAACAGGATCTCAGTTTCGAAAGCGATGTAACAATGAAAAGAATTTTTCACGACACGACATCCCTAAATCGCTGTACAATATATTTAGAGAAATTTTATCCTATTGATATTCTATTAATATTTATTCATAGATATTATCTATCCATAGATACAAATAGGCGGCATAACC
The DNA here is from genome assembly GCA_918026665.1 of Diabrotica balteata. Taxonomy (NCBI): domain Eukaryota; kingdom Metazoa; phylum Arthropoda; class Insecta; order Coleoptera; family Chrysomelidae; genus Diabrotica; species Diabrotica balteata. Next base: position 146,535,535 of record OU898277.1, on the reverse strand, counting down.
GTCTTGTGCACGGCGTACAAAAATTTTACTTACATACTAAACAAACGACTCCAACAACTAACTGAAAACATTGTTGGGAAATATCAAACCGGTAGAAAGTTTCACATATTTAGGAGTTGCATTAAACGTGGATAAAACAGAAGAACCAGAAATCCAAAGAAGAATAGTAAAGGGAAACAAAGTTTATATTTCACTCGATCATGTGTTCCGCTCCAAAAACACACACTGGAGATCGAAAATCAGGGTCTACAAAACTATTATCATACCAATAGTATGTTATGCATGCGAGACATGGGTGATGACAGAAGACACAAAAAGAAGACCGGAAGTCTTCGAAAGAAAAGTCTTAAGAAAGATATTTGGACCTATTAACGAAAACGGAATATGGAGATCCAGGTACAACCATGAACTCTACCAACTGTTCAAAGAGACAGCGATCTCAGAATTCATTAAACTTCAGAGACTTCGCTGGGCTGGTCATATAGCAAGAATGAAGACAGAAAGACTGCCGAAAAGAGCCCTAGATAGTAAAATGCAGGGCGCAAGACCAAAAGGAAGGCCACGAAAAAGATTAGAGAATGAAGTGGCAGCGGACGCGCAAAATTTGCTAGACGTGAGAACCTGAAGAAGATCGGCGCAAGACCGACAAGGTTGGAGGCATAGTTTGGAGGAGGCCAAGACCCGATTTTGACTGTAGCGATATTGAAGAGAGAGAGAGAGAGGGAGAGAGAGAGAGAGAGATGCACATAGACTGACTGTTACGATACCCGTTCCCCCAGCGTGAAAGAGAAAACTAACGCAAAGCAGTACCTGCATCTCTTTTTAATGGATCGAGTTTATCGACCACGTGACCTAAATGATCAATGGGAAGGTGAGTTGCGCTATTTTTGCCATTTTTTGCGATTTATGATAAGATCAATAAAATTGATCACTTCCATTAGCCGGTCCATTGTTAGAACCTAATCTTCAAAATCTATATCTTGAAATTTCTATTTTGAGTTATGACAACAAATATGTGGCATTTGAAATATATCTAAGAAACTCTGAATTTAAACGTTGACATTACAAACGATCTCGTCACGGGAAATGCCTCCGCGAAGAAGGCATTAGATGTAATTTGTAGCTGAAATTGTGTAGTCTTGAAAACATACTTGTGCAATTAAAAAGATGCAGTTTAAAACGTTTTATATCTTTTGTAATGTAAAAGTTAAAATTCGGCGTTTTTTAGGCATATTTCAAATGCCTTATATGTGTTGCCAAAACTCAAAACTAAAATTTCATGTTATAGGTTTTGAAGAATAGGCTCTAACAATGGAAATTCCATAGTGGCCGTTCAATAGAAGTGATAATCTGCTGGGAATCGAACTAGAACAACTGTAGAAAATTACCAGGCAGAGAGAAGAGAAGAAAAGAGGATACACAAAAGAAAAAAACGAAACCACCTAAATGAGGAACTTAAATATATAGAAAACCTCAACAGAGAGAAAGAATTCAGAGCATTCTATAAGAAAGTTAACATCAACAGAAAAGAATTCAAGGCAACCACAAGACAATGCATAAGTCAAAATGGCAACCTATTAACAACAATGTATTGAAGAGATGGGTGGAATACTTTAACCAGGCACTAAATATAGAGGAATAAGAAGAAAACTTGGAAGACGAAAAAAGATAAGGTAAGGGGAACAGACGAGAGGGAAAAGGAACCACCAACGATTCTTGCAGTTAAAAATGCAGTTAAAAAACTAGCCAAAAACAGATCACCCGGAACAGATAATCTCCCAGTTGAACTATATAAAGAAGGTGGCCATGATACCATAATGGCATTACAGCAGCTTATAAAAGAAATATGGACACAGAAATCAATCGCCAATGATTGGAATATTGGATTACTTTGCACCATACACAAAAAAGAAGATATCTTTGAATGCTCTAACCACAGAGGAATTACGCTTCTAAATGCAGAGTATAAAATATTTTCCACAGTATGTCATCGTATGGCACCATATGCAGAACGGATAATAGGAAAATACCAGGCTGGTTTCAGACGTGGTAAATCGACAATTCATCAGATTGCAACCCGCAAACAAATTTTTGAAAAAATACTCTAGTATGGCATTGATACTCATTACATATTTATAGACTACAAAGCAGCAAATTTAACAAAACGAACTCTTGAAAAAGTTGAATGTGGAGTACGAATTTAGGGGGAACTGTCTGAACCTTTTAAAACAAATAATGGGCTGCGCCAGGGAGACCCTCTCTATTCAATCTGACTTTGCAAAAAGTAATACGTATGTCACAAATCACAACCACTGGTTCAATATATAATAAATCAGTGCAAATCCTGGCCTATGCTGATGATATCAATATTGTTGGAAGAACGGAAAACGCTGTACGAGAGGCGTATGTAGCATTAAAACAATCAGCTACAAAAATGGGTTTAATAATAAACACCAACAAAATGGAGTATGTGAAAATAAGCACGAAATTACAAATACTACGACCATTTGTTATAGAAAACGACGTCATCGAAGCAGTGAACGAATTTGTATAACTGGGAGCCCTCCTTAACACTGAAAATAATACTACGAGAGAGATAAAACGCAGAATTTGCACGGCCAACAGATGCTATTTTGGTCTCAATCTTCTCCTTAAATCCACAATTATATCGAGAAATACAAAAATAAATCTCTACAAAACAATAATACGCGCAGTCCTAACGTATGGTTAGAGACCTGGACTCTAACCAAAAATAATGAAAACATTTCAGGATGTTTCGAAAGAAAAGTACTAAAGCGAATTTGTGGAGCAGTGAATGACAGTGGAGTGTGTAGAAGACGATAAAATTTCGAACTTTATACAATATACCAGGAACCTGATATCGTAAAACATGTTAAGATAGGACGTCTGAGGCGGATACGGCATGTAATGCGGATGGAACAAAATGATTCAGCTAGAAAAACGCTCCTTGATAGACCCATTGGTACGAGACGAAGAGGAAGACCTAAAACAAGGTTCCTTGATAACATCGATGAAGATATGTGATATATGGGAGTACGTGCTTGGCAGAGAAAGGCGATGGATGGGGACGACTGGAGAGAAATTCTTGAGCAGGCTAGGACCTACGTAGGGTTGTAAAGCTAGAATGATCTGATAGGAATCGTTAAAAAATGGCAAAAATCTGGCAACGTTTATTTACATATAGCTTGGTAAAAATTAATTTCATTTGTTGCAAAATGCAAAAATTGTATATAAATGCAAAAATTGCAAATGAAAGCTGCACTCTTCACCTTAACACCTTAAAACTCAAAATTTATTTGAGAGAGAGAGAGAGAGAGAGAGAGAGAAAGAGAGAGAGAGAGAGAGAGAAAGAGAGAGAGAGAGAGAGAGAGGGAGAGGAAAAGGGAGAAAGAAAGTAAAGAAACGTAAAGTAATTAACCAAATGATTACTGAAGAAGTGTGAACAGCGTTGGAAGAAGCAGGAGCAACTTAACAGGTTTGATTAATAGAACTGAGGAAATGATATGAATGCTAGATGAAAGAGAAGCATTTTCCAAGGGTTAAGAACTGAATAAAAATAAAATTCTCTGAGTATGTTGTGCTTTTTACATAGTATATTCACGTTTTTTTTATTCCCATTAGCGCTGGATCAAATAATGACGAAACTGAAACATTTATTGCTGCTCAATATAGGCTAATGATGTGATGTCAATCGGAAATATTGAAAGGGAATTAAAACTAAAAGTAGAACAATGAAATGAAGTTCTTGCAGAAAAAACTTAGTCGAACAAAACGTCATTGGAAGACGGAATTACTATATAAAATTAGTGATATCTTTCATTCATTTAAATGAGTAAATGATTATGGAAAGTATTAGTATCCATAATCAGTATTTAGAAAGCAATCGGTCTTAGCAATATATGGATATTTCCTCATCGGGATTGGAAAGGGATAGATAAATTATAATGAAAACGTGCATGTTTCTGAAATAGAACAAAAATCTGCAAAACAGTCGTAAGATCAGTTATTTTGTACATCACTGACTATTAAGCAATTAGGGTTGAAAAGACAAAAGAAAGCGCATACGTTGCAGAAACGAGAATAACAAAAAAGGATAAAATTAAGTATAAACTTAACCAATTGGTGTCAAAATGAGAGAGAATATGTTAAGATTGTCAGTCTACGTTCAGAGCCAAAATGATTATCACCCAATAGAAAAATAGCTGAATAGAGAGGAATAACGGCAAAAATAATTATGACGAAAATTACAAATATAAACATAACATTTGTATTAAAATATCGCTCTTAATTCGATGTCAAATGACAAAACTATAGAAATAATTCTGGGAAACCGGCTAATCATACTGAATCATTCTGCGTCCCACATATCCAAGACAAAAGTTATTATGAATATAACGTTTTCTATAAGTAGAATAACCAGTAGGATGCAGCAATCTCGAAATATCCAATCACGGAGAATAAATGTGGGAGCCGTGGCTTATTCTTTATACGTAGTGCATATGTGGGGTGCAAATTTTATTAGACTGTTGTTTTTGTAATTTCCAATATATGGTTTAGCATTTAATTTAATTCGTTTTAGATAAAACTTCCAATTGTACCTATAATTTTATAAAATAAGTTCGTAATAATATACTGTATATTGCAACAAAATATCTTAACAAAATAATTTAAGGAAACTATAGAAACGGTTGAAAAATTCTTCTACCTAGGGTCACTGGTAGACTGCTGCCAAAGTGCCCAGTCAAACACAGCCAAAGAAATAAAAAAAGAATATGCGTGGCTAACCGTTGTTATTTTGGCCTAGGCTCTTAACTAAAAGCGAGAAGAGCAAGAAAGAGCAAACTTTATAAAACAATAATACGCCCAGTGCTCATTACAGATCGGAAACATGGGCAATGACGACACGAGATAAAGAGTTGGTACGAATCTTCGAAAGAAAAATATAGAGGACCATATATGGCGGAGTTAACCACAAGGGCCTGTGGAGAAGACGATATAATTTCGAACACTATAGACTTTTTGGTGATGCAGATATTTTTAAAATCATCAAAATAAACCGCGTAAGATAGGTCAGCCACGTTGTGCAGATAGATGAAAGTGATCCTTCTAAAATAACCATGATAAATAGGCCCCTCAGAAGAAGAAGGGGGTGTCCTAAATTCAGATATCTAGACGATGTGCATTACAATTTAAGGGAGATTGGAGTGAGGGAATGGAGAAGACAGACACTCCACAGGGAAGGATGGACGAATGTTTTGAGGAAAGCCAGGGCTCACGAAGCCTGATGATGATAAATATATTATATAGATTTCTCTCTCTAATGGCACTACAGCTCGAATCCAGCCTTGGCCTCCTCTAAATTATGCCTCCAACCTTAACGGTCCCATGCCGATCTTCTCCAGGTTCTCACGTCTAAGCAAATTTTGCGCCACTTCATCTTCCCAAATTTTGTGTGGCCTTCCTTTTGATCTTCGCTCTGTATTTTACTATATATGGCACTTTTTAACAATATTTAGGTCTCTAGTCTTACTACATGACCAGCATATCAAAATATCTAATGTTTAACGAATTGTCATTAAACTAACCTAACCTAATACCATCATGACAAGTAAAATTAGCAAAAATGAAAAAGAAGAAAACAAAAACAAAATTTACAGAAATCCTATATGTATATAGGATTTCTGTATATATGTTAAGTATTGACATTAGTTAGCGTGAATGATACACAAGTCACAACAGAGAATAAAATAATTACTATTAAACTTAGTATAAAATGTACAAAAAAATTATAAACACTAAAGCAACTATGAAAATTCCAGAAATTATTGACTAATTGTATAACCCTATTATAAATAATGCTACCCTTATCAGTTTTCATACGAAAAATATCGAAAATAATAACCAAAAAGATGTATCTAAAAATGTTACATTGGAAGCAAAAGTCTATCGAAAAATCGTTTTTACTTTTCTATGTCAAAAATATATATTTATACAGGACATGATAACATTTTTTTATCCTTCCATATGATCTGATGTGTCAACTCTACAAATATTAGTATTATGCAATCTAAACTACGCCTCAATTGAAGTTTGAAGTGGAATACTGGGATATCAGTGTATTAAATTCGTTTCTAATTTTGCCCGTAATTTTTCATATATTATTTCATACATTTTTATTATTCTAATCGATATTTAATATGTATAATTAATTCGTGCAGGTTTTTGTGCAGAACATTGTTGTAAAAACTATATTATTATACTCGATTCACTAATTCCAGTCCCAACTGTCTAGTAAATTTAGTAGTTATTTTTTTTATCATGTTGGTTAATTTTTGAGAGACTAGCAGTGGCTGGAAATTACTATACAACCAAGCACACGTGCTCACAACAAATTAAACAGTGTCAATAAAACAAAGGTTTAAATGGTATTTTTTTTTTATTTATAGTTGTTTCTAGATTCGTGTTTACAAATGGAAAGATTAATAATTATAAATATGCTTTTGTGCCATCACCATTTTTTTTTTTTTTGGTGAAATAGTACTCCTACTGTCAAGAAACTTTAAAAATTTTAAAATTAATTACCGACCAATCAATATTTTGTTATTCAGTTTTTAAAATAGGGCACCAAAATAATATATTTATTTAACCCATATCTATGGTATGGTATACCATACCATATCTAATACCATACCCATAGCTATGGTATTAGATCACGGATTTGGTTTTTATTTAATTTACCTAATTAAATTTATATGTGGATTTAGGAAAAAAAATTATTCTTTATATATAATTTTTAATGATCTAAAATCAAGAATACAATCATCAAATACATATTAAATGTTTTCAGTGATATACACAGTTTGTCAAAAAATATGAATTGTAAAATTCATATTTTTTACAAATCGTATATTACTGAAAAAATAATATTTGATGATTATATTCTAGATTTTAGATCATTCAGAATTCAGACAGGTCTGGATTAGTCCAAATTCAGTGTAGAAAGAATAAGAGATTAACCAAAATTTTTGAATTCTACCAGATACCGTTGAAAGCCCAAATCAAAAAATGTAATTGCATTATGTACCTACGGTAAAAGTAAAAAAATAAACAGCTAAGATCAGTGAACATTAATATAAATATTTTAATATACTTAAGATTTTATGTCACCCTGTATATCAAAATATCAACCAAAATAGGGTCATAGCGTATCACACTTCACAGCAATGATATTATCAAACAAGAAAAATGAAAAACAGACTACAAATTAAATTAACCATTACGAAAAAATGACCTTGAGCCAAGTTTCTCGCCGGCAATAATAAAATTTATAAAACGACCGATATGCATTGTGATCTTCCAAAATATAATTTTAAATATACTCGGGTCAATTTGCTCGAATTTAGATTAACAGGGTCACTATTAATTACCTAAAATAAGCAAATTACATTAATGCCAGTACACTTTTAAAGATATAATTTTAATTATATAATTTTTTTGTATTAAACACATTATTAAAACATTTTTGTACAAAATATCAAATTAAAAATTGCGAGCAAAAAACTATGTGACACAGCTTTAGTTTGGAAAGATCTCATTTTATGTGAACCATTTTTATTGGAAATATAAATCGGATTTATGATTGTGAGTGATTTCTAAACGTTGCAAAACAAGCAGACGACGAATGCACCGGCATGGGGATTTAAAATTTGTATCCAAGTCATGCCAATTCGTCTAGGCAGAAATTCCTTAGTAAAAACGATTTCCTAGTACTGCGTTATGGAGTAAAGGAATAAAAATAAAATAAACATTAAAAATTTGATTTCAATTACAGCGCGCAGCGTACCACCATCCGCTGATATCCATAGTTCTCTCTATTGGCTTCCTCAGAGCGAACTCATGGTAAGCTCGTCGTCTGCTTGTTTTGCAACATTTAGAAAAACAGATTTAGGCTGAATCCTAAATTCGATTTCCGATTTATATTCTCATTAGTAGATGTCGCTGGAGCGTCTGTTGGTAAATATTTTCAAATATTTACTTTTATAGTCGGAAAGGATTTTATTTCGTTAGAGTTTGAGCTTACCATGAACTCGCTCTGAGAAAGCCAAGAGGCAGAAATATACATATTAGCGAATGGTGGTACGCTGTAACGAAATCAAACCTTAAATGTCTATTTCACTTTGTTTGGATTCAGTACTTTTGTAAGTTGACAGTGTTTTCCTGTAATAAATATAATACCTTGTTTTTATAAGATATTAGTCTGTAAATACTATATATGGAACAACAAAAATATGTAATTTTGATGGCCTTCTTTGTTGCAGGTGTTTGGGAAACCACAAATGAAGAATTTCGATAACGCGTTTTTAGAAAAATTAGGGAAATGGTTTTAAACATCGTTCCAGAAAAGATGAGACAAGCTACCTGACTACGTATCATTGAGGATTGTGTTGAACTATCATTTTTATCAAGATTTAAAGGTTATGATTTTTTCAAATAATTAAAGATATCAGCCATTACTACTGTTATCACATGGTGTCATCATTTTAAAAAAAAATTCGCAGTAGAGTTAAACCGAGATGTATAAAATGGAAGTAACTGATTAATGAGTTGTATGGCAGACAAATGTTTAGTTACTACATAGCATTGAAATTCTCAATTCAACAAAATGAAAAACTACGAAGGTATGTAGTAGAAAGGAAAAATTTTAGGATAATAAGAAGAGCTAGAGAAAAGAAAAAAATGTAACATAACTATAAAACTGCCGAGGATAAAATTGGGGCAACCCAGTAAATTTTTTAGAAATTAAAATTCTTTTATTTTCATTTCTTTAACCTTTTTATGGGTATTGAAAGTGTCATACCTTGCCTCACATTCCTCAATTTCTTGACATTTAATAGACATCCATGTTTCCTTAGCTTCGTTTATTTTCTGTTTTATATGTTTATTAATTTCTTGATATTTAATTTTATCTTTGTTTTTATGTATTCTTCTTTCGTCCATCTTTTCGAGAATTTCTTGTGTCATTCATTCTTGTTTGGCAGCTTTTGGAAATGTTAATATTTTCCGTCCCACAGTCTCTATTGTGTTCTTTATATTCTTCCATTTTGTTTCAATATCTGTAGTGTTCTTATTTTGTTGTTTTATTTCGAGTTTCTTGGTATGTATTTGGTTCTCTTAGTTTAACAATGTATATTTGTGATCTAGATCTTTTCATTAATGGTTTTCTCAATCTTACATTCATATTTGCTACTACTGGGTTGTGGTCCGAGTTTACATCTGCCCCAGGGTAAGTCTTCACTACTGTAATAGAGTTCTTGTACCTGTTCCTTATTAAGATGTAATCTATCTGGTTTCTTATAATTCTATCTTTGTTGTCTCCAAGAGCTTTCCACGTGTAGAGCCGGAGATTTGGTAATTTAAACATTGTATTCATAACCACCAGTTCTTCTGTTTGGTACATCTGAATTAGTCTTTCACCACGCTCATTTCGCTTTTTCAATCCATACATTCCAACACAACTCTCCACACTTCCTCTTCCTACTTTGGCATTGAAGTCACCCATTAGTATCAGAACGTTTTTTTTTTTGTTTTCATTATTGTTTCCAATTGTTCGTAGAAAAAGTTTTCTATTTCTTGTCCCTCCTTGTCAGCTGTTGGTGCATATACTTGAATAACATTCATTTTCCCCATATTGGTGTTAATTTGTAGCATTATAATGCGATTCGAAAGCGGGGTGAAACCAAGTACGGATTTATCTATTAGCTATACATAAGCACATTATAAAATAAATATTGCATCATAAGCTTCGTGGTAAAATATAAAGTCTGAAACCTAAAATAATCTATTGGCCATTTATATGGGTTGTCAGATCCATAGTTACTATGCTGTATAAATGGGATTTAGACAAACACGGGCTCAGGATTTAAAATTCGGCGTCTGAACCTGACTGAGCATCTAGAGATTTTAAGAATTTGAACAATGGAATCCATGGAGAAGCTAGTAGAGATTATGTCTACAAAATAAGATTTCGAACTCAAACTAAATTTTATCATAAACTAGTGTGAGTTTCCAGTCCATTATAATCGTTCAGACTTGGGGCAGATGTCTCATCAGACCATAACTTTCTTGTCTCAAAAATGAAACTGAGGGTAAAAAGGATAATAAAATCCAAAAATTTTAAGGCAAATACTCAATTGATTAGGATAAACGAAATACGTACTGAGGCGTTCGCTTGTATAAATCAAGAAATAAAAAGAGTAACCGTAGGAATGAAAAACACACAGAATTTGAATATTATGTGGAGCAAAATCAAAAGATTCTGTTATATACACAGAAGGAAACTCTACAAAAGAAAGAAGAAAGCCACAAGCCTTAAATTATTCAGGAAATACTGGAAATATTTATATTACAATACAAGCGGGTGTATAACATATGACTTCCAGAAACGAGATATAATTGATGAAAAATAAATTGCTATAACGAAATAGCTTCAGAACAATATTAAAAAATTACCAATTTCTCTCTACTTCTATGGCTGCATATATGACTTTACGAAACTAATTATACAGAAAAATGTATTGCAGGAAGAGCTGAAAAAGTTGTATCAACATTAGTTTGGAAAAATACCATAATACAGTTAGATCCATAAAATTTTCTCTCATAGAAACTATATGAAGACACCTATAATTATAATGGCATTATAAATAGGCGGAACTGTTGCCCTAAAAGAGTCTGCAGATAGGCTTTGCCTGGAGACAAAATATTGCGGGAAAAATATGTATTTCTTAATACCAGCACTAGGTGAACCACTACTTCATGTAAAAAACATTCGAGCTAATATACGAAAGAAATATTTGGGGAAATTATTATTTAAGATTCCATTTGCACATTTTTAGTCTTATTTAACCTAACATTTTTTCAGCAATGTCTATTAAAGAAACTTATCATTATTACATTTATATAATTTACTCTTTAAATACTTCCATTTCTGAAAAATAGTTTTCCTGTGTAGTTGTGTAACTAGTCAATAATACCTTCTTTGTATATACGCCTATAATCTAAACAAACATTTGCAATATCTGTAAGGTTATTTCAAAAAATGCCGGAAATGCCGTCATACTCATACATATTGTATCAGCCAACATAATTAGCAAATATTAAATAACTTGTTCCGCTAGAATTCCAAACCAAAAAATACAATATTAAAGATACATTACAATAATTAGGCGGTGATGTGATGTATATAAAACAGCGAACAAATGGGTAATATTGCTGCAATGGTTAAAGAGATCAGTTTTTTCCTCTAAATTCAACTAAACTGATAATGATATCAATGAACCTTTCATTTAATATAGTTTACATGAGAGCTTTGGTGTAAAAATTAATTGATGTATTTACAATTAACGATGAGACTAACAAAAAAAAATAAATAGAACATTTAAGGCCAATATAAATGACGCAACTAAGTTTCTATATAAGAGCCCCACTATTAACATAAAATAAAACACTGTTTTAAATTCCACAAATCTCCTTCTTAGGGTGTCATATTCCTAGGGAGCGTCGTCGACGACTACCATGCTTATAATATTCTTATATAGATCTAGGTTTTGGACTAGCAATTGGTTTGCTGTTAAACCTGTCCACCATACTGATATTTAATAGAAATCGTTGGAGTAATATTCTTTAAAGAACTTCTTCTTTTCTGGTTCTGCCGTTCCATAAAATTTTGGGTATTCTTCAATACAACCACATTTCAAATGTCTCGATTTTATTCATGGTATTAACGTTTAAAGTCCAAGTTTCACATCCATACAAAAAAACAAACCATACACAGTATCTTGCAAACTTTTCATAAAATTCCAAATTCAATGAGTGATTGGACAATATGAATTGAATGAAATGTACTTTTTGAAGGTATTTTGAAGGTAAATACAAGGTATTTGAACCTTTGTACTCTTTCCAGCGTTTATTGGTTTAATGTCAGTTGGGTTGGGCCAATATCCTCTGTACTAGTTACCATATATTTAGTTTTGTGGATGTTTATATGGACAGTTCCTAATTCCTGCATTATATGTCTTCTTCTTCTTCCTCTTTATAAATAATTCTGCTTGTTGTCACTCCATCTTTTGCGCGGTCGTCCGATATTTCTACTGCCGATTGGTGACTTATCTCTTGCTATTTTGACGACAAGGGTCTCCTCCATTCTGCTTACGTGTCTATTACATTCTTTTTTCTATTTTGTGTTCATTCATTTATATACTGTACGTTGCATTTTCTTCTAATGTCAACTGTATTAATTAGTTCCCGTATGTTGATATTTTTAGATAGAATCACAGTATCGTCATCGTATAGTATCTTGTTAATTATTAATCTTCCTATGATAATTCCTTTTGTTTTTAAAGCATCCCTAAATTTATTCTCAGAATGTCCGTCAAAGAGGCAGGGAGAGAGTATACAATCCTGTCTTACGTCTCGTTTAATACTGATTGGGTTCGATTCTCTGTTGCTTGTAAAAATAATAACAGTTCGTCTCATTAAAGTTTGTCAATAAGTTTGTTGCCTTTGTCATCTAGTTGGATGTTCTTCAAGACGGTAATTTGGTATGCTGTACGCGATCAAATGCTTTTTCAAAATCTCCTACTTCTCATTGCACCGTCCCCCTTCAAAGAATGGTGAGTGCCAACTTACAATAGTTAAACGTGAAATGGCGGCTCTGAAAATTCAGGATGATGTTTTGCCAAGGCATCAGCTTAAATCCTTGAGCAGCCAGGAATTCTGTCTTCTTCCTATTTACCTCTTTCGCTTAATTTTTCCTTCGCTTATTTGATGCGTTTCTCTAGCAAAGAATTGAGAGTACAGCTCTTGTAGCTGTAGAGAAGGATTGCTAACACATAGCAACGTAACATAAGGATTCTCAAATTTATATAGGTCGCGTTGCAACAACAGACGTTGCAACAACAGTAAAAATCAAAGAAGGGATAAATACAGGTACCTGAGTGACATAACGAAAAAAGAGTCAACAGAAGATGAAATTAAAGAAAGTCTAGAAAAGCAAAAACAGCAATTAAACAACTGAACCTCATTTGGTTGAATAGACACGTGAGCGTGAGAACAACTGTTTTATAGTACACAAATATTTAAAACATTAGTACGAAGTAATATTCGAGCATAAAATACGTCGCAAAATATTTGGAGCTATAAACGACCAAGATCAGTGGCGCAAAAGATATAATTTCGAATTGTACCAACTCTTTAATAAACCAGATGTCATACCGTTCATTCAAGAACCTAACGACAGGAACACCTATAGGTAGAAGAAGCAAAGGTCGATCGCGAATTAGGGGTTAGATGGAGTTGAGACCGGCTTAGGGATACTAAAATGATGAATCTTGGAATAGATCAACGAGGATTGTAGAGCAGCCAAAGATGATGATGATGACGAAATAATATCACAGAGCAGTAAGTTAAATAATAAAAGAGCCAATAGTAATGTAGTTACAACAGATAATGTTCCTCTTTCTCTGTTCAAAGATGATGTCTACTCACCAGAATAAACATGCAAACATGGTTAGAACATGTAAAAAAGAACAGTGATAGCAGATATAATAGAATAAATTCCATGGATAAAAATAAGAGAGTTCGAACTGAACCTTGGATAAAAGAGGTAGACGAAGGTATGGAATATCCTGGACACACCAATCATGTCCAGTGGACATATAGTTCTACGCAGCTCAGTATCATTAAGTTTTAGTAACTCACGATAAATCAACATATCTTATGTGTTTTAGTATCTCTTGGGAATTGTAAGAAACCACAAATTGTAAGATAAACCCTTTATTATTAAACTTTAAACTTTAAGATCAGAAGCTATTTTCAAAATACCTTATTTTATGTCATAGAATCTATAACAGCCAGTATTAACGAAAATGGTAATGTAAATCGTAACTTTGTAACGATGTCATCACCGTTCAACAGCTTGAACCGTAGGAGTGTCAGCGTTGGCGCTTCCACCTCCTTAGCACGATGTGAGTGGGGTTCAGAGCAACTATTTAAGGCATATGAATAGCGGCATTTGGTCAGTCTTTAGCTTAGCGCCTTAGGCTCCTCTCTTCGCCAGTGTCCTGAACTGGCGAGCCCACCCGGACGGAGGTAGTTCTGCTTTGAAGTTCATGCTCCGTCCATAATTAAGCAAAGTCTACCGATATCGTGTCTTGAACTTTATCGCGGACCTGCATAAGCGATTTTGTAGTTGACGAGTGTGTTCGCAGCTCCCGCTGGTTTGAAGCGGAAGCGAATATACGTCTGAGTGCGATTGACTACACCTATTTTATTTGTTATTAATAATTACTTTCTTTCTTTCTTTTACAGGCGTCCGCCGGGGATTCATTCATCGCGGGATCCAGACGGAGCGCAGAGTTAATTTCTACGGCACAGGATTTATTTTATTTTCATGTATATTGTACATATATTAGATCAATAGACATATTTTTATTTTAACCTGTGTTTTACTGAGTCTGTCGTCCTGAAAGAGCTACCCGTTACAAATTGGCGCCCGAGCAAAATTGAGGATTGGAAAGTTACTAAAAAAAAAAAAAAAAAAAATTTAGTAACATGCCGACAGATAAGGACACAGACTCAGTAACAGGTACATCCTGGATAAACCGACTTTGCAAAGAGGAATTGCAGAGCGAGGCCGAAAAATTCGGCTTAGATTCCAAGGGAACCGTCGACGAATTGAGAGTACGACTCAGGATATATTTTAAAAATCGCGAGGAAGCGACAGGAGCAATGCAAAAAGAAAAAACTTCCAAGGGAACAGAATCCGACACACTGGCCCAGGAAATTTCGGGCATCCGAAGACAATTACAAGAATTAACAATAGCGAAACAAATGGGGCAATCAGAATTGCTAAATCAAGTACGAAGGTGGAACACACACTTCGACAAGAAACATTCGGATGCAATAGGATTCTTAGAGAGGATAGACGAATTAAGCTTGGCCTACGAGATCGATAAACAAGATCTATTAAGAGCATTACCAGAGTTATTAGGAGACCACGCTTTGTTATGGTACAGAAACAATAACAAAAATTGGAAGTCATGGGCAGATTTCAGCGAAGATTTTAAAAAAGCTTTCTATCCCAGAGGATATTTGCTGCAACTAGAGGAGCAAATCCGAAACAGAAAACAGAGACAAAATGAGCCGGTAGATAGATATATCACGGAGATTCAAACACTAACCAGACGAGAAGGATCGTTTTCCAGAAACCAAGAACTCGAAAGGATATACAAAAATCTGTTACCAGAATATAAGCTTTATGCTCGCCGCCGAGATTTTGAAAACTTAGCCGAATTACAAGATTTAGCTCAAGAATACGAAGCTTTAGAAGACGAAAAGAACCGATCAAATCAGAGTTGCCGTGGAAACTGGAGACGCACGGACCAAGCAGAGTACGATGCCAAAACGACATGCTTTAGATGCAAGATGCCAGGTCACATCCGTAAAAACTGCAAAAACCCGTGGAAAAAGTTTTGTTCGCGTTGCGGCAGAGAAGGGGTTTACAGTAGCGACTGCTGTTTTAGGCGTCAGGGAAACGAACTACAGACTGGAGAAACAAGGAGTCGTCCCAGTCTGTAAAGCAAGATTCGACTCCATTCGTTTTCGCCGTTACACAGCCAGCAAGCAATGACATTCGGCTATTCGCATCGCTGAAAATAGGGCAAAGAACATACAGAGCGCTCATCGACACAGGAACCACTAAAAATTACGTCGGGGATAGAATAGCTAAGACATACAAAGACTCTCTAGATAGCTACAGCGGGAGAACAAGACTAGCAAATGGAGCGTCAATGGAGCTTAACCAGAAGTTGACGATTGAATGCGAGATCGATAGGTTACAAACCCGACAAACATTCATAGTAATGCCAGGGTTGACGGAAGATGCCTTACTAGGAGTGGAATTCCTTAGGAACCATTCTATCGAACTTAAATTCGATAAACATACGAGCAAACAATTCGTACAACATCAAGAAGAGGCATGTAATACTTTAAAAGACTCCACCAAAAATACAGAGCTAGAAAGGTTTCTAAGAAAAGAACTAAGGGAGTTTGAGAACATAACAGGACCCACTAACTTAATAGAACACGAAATAAAATTGAAGACAAAATGCGATCCAGTCAAACAGCCTTATAGACGACACAATCCCGCAATGCTGCAGATCATCAACCAAGAAGTAGACAAGATGTTAAAAGAAGGAACCATCGAACCCTCCACAAGTGGTTGGAGTTCACCGATTGTACTAGTTAGGAAAAAAGATAACTCGTACAGGTTTTGCATTGACTTTAGAAAAGTCAACGAACTATCAGATAAGGACGCATATCCGTTACCCAGAATATCGGAAATTCTGGATAGACTTAAGGAAGCAAATTTTATATCAACCCTCGATTTGAAACAGGGATATTTTCAAATACCCCTAGAAGAAACTAGCCGCCCAGTGACAGCATTCAGCGTACCCGGAAAAGGCCATTTTCAGTTCAAAACCACCCCATTTGGACTGCATTCCGCAGGAGCCACTTTCCAACGCCTACTGGACAAGGTAATACCTCCTGATATGGAATTCGCGTTTGCCTACTTGGATGATATTGTAGTAATATCTAAAACGCTCCAAGAGCATTTAAATCACCTACAGGAAGTCTTCCGAAGACTGAAAGAAGCCAAGTTACAGCTGAACTTTGAAAAATGCACGTTTTGCCAGTCAGAACTCAGATACTTAGGACATGTGGTTGGAGCAGAAGGAATAAAAACTGACCCGGAGAAAACCAACGCTATAACCGGACTTACAGCACCGAGAAATGTGCGTCAACTCCGCCGGTTTCTAGGAATAACATCATGGTACCGCCGATTCATAGAGAACTATTCGACAATAGCAGGACCGCTAAACATGCTTCTGAAGAAGAAGATAAGATGGAAATGGACCGATAAGCAAGAAAACGCGTTTGAAGAGCTAAAATCAAAACTTACATCGGCCCCAGTATTAGCATGCCCCGATTTTTCAAAAACATTTTACCTGCAAACAGATGCGTCGAACTGCGGACTTGGAGTCGCACTAACACAGAAGTACGACGGCCAGGATAAAGTAATCGCATATGCTAGTCGAACCCTCACACCGGCCGAGACAAAATATTCCACAACGGAAAAAGAATGTCTATCCATCGTATACGGGATAAAGCAAATGAGGCCATATATAGAAGGATACAATTTTAAGGTCATATCAGACCATCAGTCCCTCAAATGGCTGAAGAACCTTAAAAACCCGTCAGGTCGATTAGCCAGGTGGAGTTTAGAACTGCAACAGTACGATTTTGAGGTAATATATAGAAAGGGAATCCTCAACAAGGTAGCAGATGCTTTGTCACGACAACCACAGGAAAACCAGAGCGAAGAACCAGAGTTGGAATTATTAGCATCAGAATTGGAATCATGCAGTTGGTACGATAATTTATATAGAAATGTACTCCAGAACCCAGACGATTTCCCGGATCTACAAATAACAAACGGGAAGTTATATAAACACATTTGGAGCAGCCGTAATTTAGCCGACCCAGAGTTTAATAACCCATGGAAGTTATGCGTACCAAGATATAAAAGGAAAGATATTTTGGAGGAAAATCATGACTCGACCACAGCAGGCCATTTAGGAATTGCAAAAACAATTTGCCGAATAGCGCAAAAGTACTATTGGCCTAAGATGTTTAAACAAATCGCAGACTACGTTAGAGCTTGTACGAAGTGCCTCCAATATAAACCGTCTCAAATGCAACCAGCCGGGAAAATGCAACCGTCCACTGTAGAAAAGCCTTGGCATACTGTCTCAGTTGATTTAATGGGACCATTCCCAAGATCTGCAAAAGGAAACATTTTCTTAATAGTCGCGCAAGACCGGTTTACCAAATGGGTCGTTGCCCAGCCAATAAGAGCAGCATCTACGAACTCCATCATCGACACTTTACGATCGAAGGTAATTATGCAGTTCGGCATCCCGACGAAAATCATTTCGGACAACGGCGCGCAGTTCACAAGCAGCAATTTTAAGGCGTTCCTAAAGTCCTATAACATAAATCACATTCTAACACCGCCGTACTCACCTCAAGGCAATCCAGTGGAACGAATGAACAAAGTACTGAAAACGATGATAGCCACATACGTAGAAGATAACCATAAAGACTGGGACAAATTCATACCAGAATTCTGCTACGCCGTAAATTCGTCAAGACACGATTCAACAGGGTTTTCACCAGCGCTGCTTAATTTCGGAAGAGAATTAGACACAACAGAGGCGACAAGTGGACAAGATATACAGGGGTATGCAGAAAACTTGAACAAGTTAGAAGCGTTAAGAGAACTGGCGAAAGTGCACATGGAACACGCTTTCGAGGACCAAAAGAAACATTACGATCTAAGACGAAGAGACTGGCGACCACATCCAGGAGATCGAGTCATGAAAAAGGAACACCATCTATCGTCGGCGAGTGCAGGTTTCACCAGCAAACTAGCGCCGAAGTACTCAGGGCCATACGTAGTAACGTCAGTAATATCACCGGTAATAGTAAAACTGAAATTGGCCGATAGAAATACCCGCAAGCAGATAACGGCACACGTAAAAGATTTAAAACCTTGGGTGGGGGAAAATGTCATTACACAAATCGAATCCCCACCACAACCAAACGGTATTTAAAGAGCGGTGCTAGCAAGCAAAATTCAGTTCATCCACATCTAACATGGAAGACATACTAGAGATACCAGAACAGATGACCCCTCTGGGAACGCCAGAGAAACCCGAACTGCCCGTGACACCAGGAAAAGACGCAGAGAGAATGTTGAAAAGATTCCACGAACTGTTTGGGACGCCACCAACACCACCGAAGAAGAAAAGCGTACCCGATACGATAACCGGACCTGAAGCACAGTCGGCATCCACTCCAGGCGAACCAGAACCCGGGAGACACGCCGATCTTGTAGAGATCGTCCCACAACACCTAATAGAGAGGGGGACCAAAAGATACAGATTGTACTGCAACAACGGGAAGAAGATCGTAATAAAGATTCCAAGAGGGATAAATGGCATTACAAGGCTGTAGACGCCATATACAAAAAAAAAGGTATGCTACTTTTTTTTTTCCAAAGAGAAGGGGGTGTAACGATGTCATCACCGTTCAACAGCTTGAACCGTAGGAGTGTCAGCGTTGGCGCTTCCACCTCCTTAGCACGATGTGAGTGGGGTTCAGAGCAACTATTTAAGGCATATGAATAGCGGCATTTGGTCAGTCTTTAGCTTAGCGCCTTAGGCTCCTCTCTTCGCCAGTGTCCTGAACTGGCGAGCCCACCCGGACGGAGGTAGTTCTGCTTTGAAGTTCATGCTCCGTCCATAATTAAGCAAAGTCTACCGATATCGTGTCTTGAACTTTATCGCGGACCTGCATAAGCGATTTTGTAGTTGACGAGTGTGTTCGCAGCTCCCGCTGGTTTGAAGCGGAAGCGAATATACGTCTGAGTGCGATTGACTACACCTATTTTATTTGTTATTAATAATTACTTTCTTTCTTTCTTTTATAGGCGTCCGCCGGGGATTCATTCATCGCGGGATCCAGACGGAGCGCAGAGTTAATTTCTACGGCACAGGATTTATTTTATTTTCATGTATATTGTACATATATTAGATCAATAGACATATTTTTATTTTAACCTGTGTTTTACTGAGTCTGTCGTCCTGAAAGAGCTACCCGTTACAACTTTTTATTAACAAAGATACAATTTTAATGAAAAACGTTTACTTATATCACTGATAGTATGAAATAACGTAATAGTTTTTTAATAACTATTACACCGATTTTTTTGTAAATGATAACGACAAAGTACCGTCTCCTTCTGTCTCCGCGATAAGTTAAACGAGGCAACCATAATATATTTCAAATCCTGGCTAAAAATAAGTTTATTGAATAAACATTTTTATATTTTTTGTAAGCAATCAATATAAAGGAATTTTAGTTCGTAAATTTATGTGCAAAACGTGAATACTACGTGAAATTTCAAGTAGATAAATTGGTTTATCCATTAAACAATTATATTGCCTTATTTCTACATCATTATAATATAGATCTTTTAAAGCAAAATGCATTTGAAATCAGGAAAATTCCAGAATATGTACCTATATAAAACAGATAGTAGTATTCTGGCACGGACAAATTTTTCATTTATGTCCCGGCTACATAAGTGGCCGTTAAGTCATGTTAGGGGCGTTTGCGCAACCTAAAAACAGTCGACTTTACATTATGCAATTGTCATGCTATGCAAGAGCTATGCAAGACAAATTATGCAACTGCGCATACCTACGCGACATTTTCATGCAATATCTGTGTTAGGGGAACAATTAGAACCTGTTTTATTTTTCATATTATTTTGATGCAATTTATCGTCAAAATTCATGTTGCCAATATAACAAAATTTATGGTTTAGAATAAAACTTAACCTTATCGTGTAAGTGTAAATGTTATTTAATGGAGGTAATAATTTGTGATTTATATTTGAATACATTGAATTCTGAAATGAAATTTCCAAGTGATATAAATGTAAAATTAATGTTTTGAAATATTTCTTCTGTTAGAGTGAAAGTGGTATCTCAAATTCTCAAAATTGTACAGAAATAGCTCTTATGTAAACAGATCAGGCTAGGCAAGAGTTATGCGGTGCAAGAGTTATGCTTATCGGTGCAAGACGGACTTGCATAGCATAAGACTTGCATGGCCTAGATATAAAGCTGCTTTTAGAGGCCGAAGAACAAGTCTAACTTGTTTGGAACAAAGGCAGGGAGATCCTTAATAGAATGAAATATAAAAAATAATTAAAAAAGCCAAAGGATCTATGACAGGAAGTATGATTCAATTAATACACACGATATAAGGATGTGGTACAAACTGAAAGGAAAGATTTTTTTTAAGAACACAAGAGGAAAAATTGTTATAGATTTATAAAAGAAAATTAAGGGATGAAGTGAATACATAAGAGAATTATTTCAGCATGACAGAAACTACTTTTTTCAGATAAATAGCAAAACACAAAATTATAAAAGAGAAAGTCAAATAAAAACTCTGGAAGGCAATTTGAACTAATAGCATTCCTATAAAATTAATTAGAGTATATAAGTATTATGAAAGTAGATGATTGCATTTCCTTTCAATTCGAGCTCCACCATTATTGTACACATGTTTCGAAGTCAAGTCGACAGACTTAATAAAGAATGTACCGAATACTTATACAGAAAAAGAATATCGAAGAAGATCGCTAGGAATGAAATATAAGAAAACTATAACATCGAGGAAAGCTGGGAAAAACTTAAATAAAAATAACATAATTAACGCAGCAACGGAATCACTTGGAGAGAGGAAAGTAACGAACACTACCATATCAAAAAGAAAACACCATGGTTTAGAGGGGAAGTGAAGACAAAATCTGAAGAAAAGAAAGAAAGCCTTTTTACAATACAGAACACAACAAACATAACAGGCATGTAACCACTATAAACGAATTAGAAATGAAACGAATACTTTAGATAGACAAATAAAAAGGGAACACTGCCAGAGCTTCTCAAAACAGATTAAACACATTTTCTACGGAACACAAGAGGAAACATGGAGAATGCTCAGAGGACAAAGCAAAGTGATGAACGAACTAATAAAAACGAAACACATTCAAAAGGAAACATGGGTAGACTATTTTCGATCCCTATTTGCTAAAGCTGGCGATATGAGCCACCCACACCAAAGGTGACGACAAACGAAGAAATAAATAATGAGGAGGAACACGTAAAGGAAGCATTAAGGAAATAAAAAAATAGAAAATCAGCAGGAGAGAACAAAATACCGAACGAACTCCTAAAGTACGAAGGACTAGATTTGACCAAACAACTATTAAAACAAATCCAAAAAATAATAGAACAAAACAGAATTCCTCAAGAATGGAGATCAATCGGGCCCAGAAAATTACAAAAGAATTAATTTATTAAACACAACACTAAAATTAACAACCAAAGTGATAAAATAAACTGAATGAATTTATAACACTAGCCGAAGAATTACAAGCTTTTAGATCGGGAATATCATGCACCGACACTATATTTATAATGTGGCAGGTGCAAGAGAAATCATTAGAAAACAATAAACCGGCATATCTATTTTTCTTGGACCTCAAGAAGGTCATCAAAACAATAATGACATACGCGGCAGAAACAGAAACTTACACAAACAGGACAACAAGGATATTAGAAACAGCAGAGATAAAAACACTTTAAAAAATTGATGGTAAGACACAATGGGACACAGTGAGAAGTTAGAACACACAAACCAACCTATATATCTTGGAGTAACTCTGGACCGGTCCCTCACCTACAGACAACATTGCATGAAAACAAGGGGGAAAGTAACAACTAGGAACAGCATACTCAGAAAGCTAACGGGAAGTAAATGGGGCGCACGTCCTGGTGTTTTAAGAACAACGGCATAGGCACTGTGTTTCTCAACTGCTGAATATGCATGCCCCGTTTGGAGCAGATCTGCCCACACCAAACAAGTTGATACTGCGCTAAATGAGACATGCAGGATAGTAACGGGGTGCATAAAACCAACGCCACTTTCAAATCTATATGGAGCAGCGGGTTTTGCAGAACCCTCAACACGCAGAGGCGCTGCAGAACACATAGAGAAAATTAAACAGATCGCAGACGATCGGCATGCCCTATACAAAGCTCGAACACCACGAAAGCGACTAAAATCTAGGAAAAGCTTCCTTGGAACAGTGAAGGATGAACCGCCTGAGTATTTTCCACTTCCCCAGGTTCAATGGACCGGCCAGACCCTACACTTTAAAACGTGGAAAACCTTAAATAGGAACGGGGGTTGCTACAGTAAAATCAAACATGTGAACTGTGACTGTGGAGAAACACAGAATATGGAACATCTTCTTACATGCAGAAACTGTCCTCATCGATGTACCCTTAAAGATTTGTGGCTCGCCAACAAAAATGGAACCGACGTAGCCCGAACTGGGCCGAAATTTTATGAATGACATGTCCGGATACGATAAAGTAAAGTAAGTACAGTGAGAAGTCCAAATATACGACGTAGAAGCAAGGTGGAGAATATCAAAGACTGGGTAAGAAAGAAAAGTAGAATGGAACGATCATATAAGCCGAATGACAACAAATAGAGTAGTAAAGACGGTAGGGGACGATTCCCCAATATGAAGACGATCAGTATCAAGACCACGAAAACGATTAAATGACAACTTACTAGAGGCACATAGAAAAAACAGACAGAGTCATGTCTACATAAAAAGAAGAAGAAGAAAAAGAAGTGTTTCGAAGTTTGACCTCTCATCAGGAGTGCATATGGTAGGTCGAACTGAAATGAGATACTCTTCATCTATGTGGCCGAGTTAAGAATGCCTAAATGCCTAAATCGATTAGGAACTTACACCCGAGTAGACAAAGAAGGGACCAAAAATAATTAATAAAAGTCTTAAAAACACTGACGGGTGCAATTATTACAAAACAATGCAAAGCAGACATCCACAATTTTCCCATAAACATGTTTATAGTTATTAAGACTGTAAATAGTTAATAAATGTGCAAACGATGAGTGGAGACTTGGAAGATGTTTTCATAGAGAAAAATATTTAGAATTTTTAGGTATTACACAATATCGAAACATCTAAAAATCAAGAAATGGGTAAGAAGTAAGAACATACAACAATTTGGAGAAGCTAGTAGTAAAGAGAACGATTGAAGATATTAAGATAGATACCGAACCATCGACACTCCAGAATATATCCACTCTTAATGTAAAGTTTGATATAATACCGAGAAAAAAAGAAGAACATCGGAAGTGTGAACCCATAAAGATTTGATTGGTTGAATGGTTCAACAGATTACGTTACGTTACTAATGAAAAAAAAAACAAATTTTACTAGCTGTTCTCTAACCCTTTTGGAATTTATAATAGAATATTGTTTTTATATTTGTTTATAAAAGAGAAAGATAAGAAAACAATAAGGACATACATGTTTAAATGTTATCTTTAAAAAGGACACTTTCTTATTTACGACAAACAATTTTCATCCTGTATTTATCTGTTGCATATTTCCTACATAAATTACCCACAAACAAATCTCGGTAAAACGTCTGGTACTTACCCACATGTGCAGAGTTCACAGATACATTGCTCCTTTAACGGTACTTTAACCACTGCTGGCTTGGCCGGTTCTTTTATAATTTTTTCGATGTGGATGACTTTGTTGTCTGAGATTCGATTAATATTCGTAATATTTTCGACTTCCTCCTGAAGCATTAAAAAATTATGGTTAGTATTTCTTTTATTACTACAAGGGTATATTAAATGTGGGAAATTATTAAACTACTTAAACGAATGATAATGGTATTGACTTTCAATTTTATGGTTTAAAATAATGGCAAAGAGAATTACTTTTCAGTTTATCGGTAATTGCTCGTAATAAAAGTCATATCGCTGAGAGAATAGTCAATCGTGACGAATCGACGATGAAATCAAGCACACATATTTTCTAGTTCTAAAAATATAGATATAATAGACTAACTTAACCGTGATTACTCAGCTTTTATTAAATGTCACCACCGTACAATTTGTTTATATCCTGCATTTCGTCGATATCCTGCAGTGATCACGGTCCATACTGATGATGTCGTTTACCATGGTTATCGTTGTCATATTTACCTATTTTGAAAAGTGTAAATTATTAAAAGACAGAGCACAGAATAAAGATAAGGCTGATATAAAATCGAGGGAATAAATAAGTGGATCTTGAATAGAAAAACTGTAGGAACCAACACATAAATCGAATGACTGAACAAAAATAGCAAGAGATAACCGACTGGAATAATAGTCAAAGTAAACCCAAGACAGTGGAGAACAGGGAAAACAGACGAAAGGGAAGAGAAACCAACAACGATTCTTGAAGTTGAAGATACAGCTAAAAAACTAGCCCCGGAATAGATAATCTCCTAGCTAAACTATATAGAGAAGGTGGCCACGTTATCATAATGGCTTACAAAAGAAATATTTACACAGAAATCCCTCCCCAATGATTGGAATATTGGAATACTTTGCACCATACACAAGAGTAGATATCATTGAATGCTCTAACCACAGAGGAATTACGCTTCTAAATGCAGCATATAAAATATTTTCCACAGTGCTATATCACCGTATGGCACCACATGCAGAACGGATAGTAGGAAAATACCAGGCTGGTTTCAGAGGTGGTAAACCGACAATTCATCAGATTGCAACCCTGAAACAAATTTTAGAAGAAAAACACTAGAATATGGCATTGATACTCATCACATATTTATAGGCTACGAAGCAGCCTACGACTCTGCGGATAGAAGAGCAATGTTCAAAGCAATGAAAGAGCTAGGAATACCAAATCAGTTAAATTTACCAAAACCAACTCTTGAAAAAGTTAAATGTAGAGTAACAATTCAAGTGTAACTGTCTGAACCTTTTAAAACAAATAACTGGCTGCGCCAGGGAGACCCTCTCTCATGTATACTGTTCAATCTGGCTCTGGAAAAGTAATAAGTATGTCAGAAATCACAACCATTGGTTGAATATATAATAAATCAGTGTAAATCCTTGCCTATTCTGATAATAACAATACTGTTGGGAGAACGGAAAACGCTGTACGAAAGGCGTATGTAACATTAAAAAAATCCACTACAAAAATGGGGTTATTAATAAACACCAATAAAACGAAGTATATAAAAATAAGCACGCAACTATAAATCCTATGACCACTTGTCATAGAACACGACGTCAAAGCAGTAAACGAATTTGTATACCTGGGAGCGCTACTTAACATTAAAAATAATACTACCGCAGAGATAAACCGTAGAATCTGCATGGCCAACAGATGCTATTTTTTACTCAATCTTCTTCTTAAATCCACAATTATATCGAGAAATACAACAATAAAACTCTACAAAACAATAATACGCTCAGTCCTAACATATGGTTCAGAGACCTGGACTCTAGCATAAAGTAATGAAAACATGTTAGGATGTTTCGAAAGTCGAATCTATGACAAAATAACCCAGCCAGAAAAATGCTCCTTGATAGACCCATTGGTCAAAGAAGAAAGATAAGATCCAGAATAAGGTTTCTTGATAATATCGATGAAGACATGAGAAATAAGGAAATATGTGCTTAACAGAGGAAATCGATGGATAGGGAAGACTGTAAAGCCAAAATTATGATGAAACCCAAGACAACAATAGTCGAAAAACTCTGAAACTAAGGAGTAATTATGTCCAGACAGGTGCTCTTTAGCTACACATGCTGTTAATCTTCTTCTTCCTCTTTATAAGCAATTCTGCTTGTCATTGGCGGATTAATTCCTCTATGGAAGGTTGTCACTCCATCTTTTGCGCGGTCGTCCGATACTTATTCTGCCGATTGGTGTATCTTTTGCTATTTTGACAGCACGTGTCTCCTACATTCTGCTTATGTGGTTATTCCATTCTTTTTTCTATTTTGTTTCCATTCATTTATACACTGTACGTTACATTTTCTTCTAATGTCTTCACTTCTCTTTCGATCTCCCAGCGTATTTCCTGTAATTCTTCTCAGTACTCTCATCTCTGCCGTTTCCAGTAGCCTTTGCGTTGTGGCTGTGTCGGGTCTTGTTTCTGAGGCATGTGTCATTATTGTTCTTACACTAGCTTTATAAATTTTTGATTTCATCTAAGTCTTAATGTTTCTGTTTCGCCATATAGTGTTATTAAGGCATCCTGCCAGTCTATTTGATTTTTGTACTTGATCTCGCACTTCTTTATCCATGTCTTCATAGTTAGACAGTGTAATTTACAGGTATTTTATTTCCATTACCTGTTCCATACTGATAACATCACTTTCTATTTTACATATGGTTGGTTCTTTGCTGATTACTATTGTTTTAGTTTTCTGAGATGAGATTCTTCTTTTTCTTCAGTGCTTTATCCGGTCCAGATGTTGGTAATCATCAAGGCTATCATGGTTTTGTTGACTGCTCTGCAAAACAGCTCCACGGAGGTCATCCCAAACCATTGTCGGAGTTTTTTCAACCACAAGATGAGATTGTCATATTAAATTCTTTTGTTTCTATGTTAAATCTATGTACCAGTCTTTGGTGACTAGATTCATATTGTGCTATTAATATTGCGTCGTCTGCGTAATAGAGTATTTTGATTTCTTTTTTTTTTTCATTCTGTATCCTCTTTCTTTGTTAACGATTTTGATGATTTCATCAAATTCTGTAAGTTGTCCATTTATTCTGGCTTCCATTTTGTTGTTTTGGTACATGTTTTCGATAGTTTTTATAATATTTAGGAGAACTTCTCTATTATACAGAAGATGGATTACATCTTTGAGTCTTACTCTGTCAAACGCTATCTTTAGGTCAATCACAGAAATACTGGTCTATTATACTCTAGTGATTTCTCAGTAATTTGCTTTATATCGAATATTGCATATGTAAAACCACTAACTAAAGTTAAATTCCCACTACTAAAACCCTGTAATTTTAGTTGTAAGTTTTAGAGTAGTATTTAACAAGTTTATACCTCTATAGATTTCTGGCTGTTTTTATCTCCTTTTTTGAATAGTAGAATTAGTTCGCTCATTTTTCATTCTTTCGGTATTTTATTGTGCTTTATAATTTCATTAATTGTTCTGTCATTCCTGCTCCACAATATTTCAGTAATTCGTTTAGTATCCCGCCTTTACCTGATGCTTTTCCGTTCTTCAGGTTTTCAAGTATTTTCCAAACTTCCTGTACATTTATATTAAGTTCTTCATTTGTGGTAATTTCTGGTGTTTCCGGTTCTAGCGTCGTTTGTTCTTCCTCTGCATATAGCTTTTTTTGTGACTATATGTGACTATACCGGAGACTCTTATAGATAAGCTCGATGAAACCAATAAGCAACTAAGTAGCGTTAAATGGAATGAAAATACAGAACTCTTTAGAAATAATTAAAACGACGAAGACTTAAAAAATAAAACATTTCGTTCATGGCATCCAGAGAAGTATTAGCTTCTACGCCTCATAATCCAAGGCAAGATTGCCAGAAAAGAAGATACAGGCTGAAGAAGAGCATTCTGGATCCTAAACCTACGCGAATTGTTCACAAGACGTCTATTTCGAGTTGTTTGACCGAAAGTCTTATTTGCAGAATAAGCAGTACGAGTTTAAAATGACCAAACGTGAAATTTGTTGAATTTTTTTACATCAACTTGGTAATTTCTATTTCTGACGTCAATGAATCTATGACTTGCAACGATAATTGTTTTGCTAAAGTATATAACAAACAATAAATCAATGTATGTTATAAATTTAGTAGCATTTACTTGACTAGTTAAATTTGTCTAAATAGGATGTATTTTAGTTAGTAAGTATTATAGTTTTACATGGAGTTTTTTGAGTTTTTATATATAATTATAATTACCAGGATTTATAGTATACTTCATTCCTGATGTATAGGAAATATGAAGTGCTTGAAAATATAGGTCTTTGATCAGTGTTCTTCCGGTTCCAGCGTACGAAGCAGACACACTGACCCCTACCAGAAAAGCAATGGAGAGGTCAATGATGAATATACCCCTTAGAGACAGAGTTTCAAATCAAATAAATAGAAGAAAAACTGGTGCTAATTATCGAGTTTTATAATCAAACAAAAGGAGGCGTCGATGTGATAAGTATTTCAAATATTTGTTAAATTTATGTTATAACAAAATAAACGTCTTTAAGTTATTGAAGTCATTTTTTTATAAACAAATATCAGTGTCTAATTTTTCAAAACAAATTGGGGTCAGTGTGACCCAACTCACCATACACGGAACAAAAAATGGACCTCACCAGTTACGGGTTAACTCAGTTGAACACAACGCTCAACATTTTGTTACTATTTGTCAAATTTTCTTTTAGGTATACCTTTATAAACCGAATTTCTTTTGTTCACTGACGTAAAAACGACATTCTTGTATACTGAGTGACAGACTTTGTTTTGACTAAAATGTTGTATATAGCATCTATATTATAGATGTTTTATATATGTTTTATTTGATGTGAGTGTATTATACAAATTATAATCACTGATATTCATACGAATATAAACGAAGTAAAGAATGTTGGAAAAATACCGCTCTTAAAATACACTTACAAAAAAGTTAATAGATAAGATCTGTAAATATTAGGTTTAAAAACGATAATATTAGGTTCTTCAACAACATTAAATTTGCACAGATAAAATGTGGGAACTCAAACACTAGTCTGTTTATATTTTTTACAGCAGTAGACAAATTTAAAATTTTAGAAATATATAAATTGATCGAATTAAAAACACATCCTTGGTTTCTTCTTTGTATGTATGATAAAGTTTAATAAACGATTAATAGAATCTAGACAACGCGAAAAGCTCGGGTTCATCCGAAAAAATATTCCCATGAGATTTTTTTGCTCACACGCTTGCATAAGATACGCCAAAATAAGGTTCAACAGGTCGCCAAAGCAAAAAGTTGTTTTAATTAAGGGTGATAAAAATAATTGTAAAAATTACCGCGGAATAGCTGCAACCGGATCTATGAGTCTATGAGTTTCTATATGGAAAGGTTTTAAAGAACAGAGAATACTTAGTCCTTATCTAAAGAAGAAGATGGAAGCTGATGGAATTTCTATAAGTTTATCATAAAAGCTATTAAAAAATCGTTATATTTTATATATGATCTTCTATATTATTATCCTTTCAATACTAATGCATTCAAAGAAGCTCTTGAAAAAATGTTCACAAGTTATACATCTCATAGATACAAAATTCGAGGACATTATATAGATTAATGTAACATTCCCCTTCAAATATCCGAAATTCTTTTCTCAAATAAAATCAAAGTAGGAAGTAGGTAGTTATAACTCAAAAATATCACAATATGTAAAAAGTAATGTATATATATATATATATATATATATATATATATATATATATATATATATATATATATATATATATATACTGATTACAAAAGTGCAGTGCAGAGATAATAAAGTCTAGCAGTAGCTGTATCTAAATTTGGCATCCATTAATTACAAATAAAAGTGATATTGATTGATTTAGCAGTCTGGCAAACAAAAAACAACATTGCTAACAAATTTGGAAAAATACTGATCACATACCATATACTGACTCTTCTTCTTCTTCTCTTTTCTTCCTCTTTATAAGTAATTTTGCTTGTTCATTGGCGGGTTAATACCTCTATGGAACGTTGTCACTATTGGCATTATGCCAATCTATTTGCTTTTTATACTTGATCTCTTACTTCTTTGTCCAGGTCTCTATAGATGGACAGTGTAATTCACAGGTATTTTATTTCCGTTACTTGTTCAATACTGATGCCATCAATTTCTATTTTATATCTGGTTGGTTCTTTTCTAACTACTATTGTTTTAGTTTTCTGAGATGAGATTGCCAGACTAAATTCTTTTACTCTATGTTAAATCTGTGGACCAGTCTTTTGAGACTATCTTCATCTTGGGCTATCAATATTGCGTGGTCTGCATAACAGAGTATTTTTATTTCGTTCTATTTCTTTATATTCTTTTTAAAAAAATATATACTAACTCAGATACTATAAATAAGGGACAATATTGATTAAGAATCACATGGCAAGAATCAAATTTCAAATTTCAGATGACTCCAGGACATTTTTTAAGTTTTGTGAACTAAGCAAAATTACTTTAATTGCAATATATGAGAATAAAACATTGTTCCTACTAACCAACCAATGAAAGAAAAAACTCTGTTGCAATGCAAAAAAGATACTCAAGGTTTTATAATCAAGGATAAATAATCAAAATCTTTAAAGATATGCTATATATGTTGTATAAGCTCCTATTACATACCTATTATAAAAAAGTTATGTAAAATGTTTAATTATAGCTTTGGGTTGATCAAGTAATTTGTATTTTTAATTGTACATAATGTTTAACATCATACCTAACTTTTAGTTTTACTTAAAATATCTATCTATGTATATATTGTCTGTTTATATATTTTGGTCTTTAGATGGAAACTTTTCTTTTCCTTCTAATTCTCATAAAAATGGGCTTTACATCTTCACTTTGCCTATAATCTAACTCGTCGATAAGGGATTTCTCATATTCCCTATCTTTTATCTGCATTTTTTCCTTAGGCCATTTCTTGTTATTGTCGTTGTCAATGACAGAACAATTAACACCATTAATTAATAAAATTATAAAACACAATAAAATACCGGAAGAATGGACAATGAGCGAACTAATTCTACTATTCAAAAAAGGAGATAAAAAACAACCAGAAAACTACAGAGGTATAAGCTTGATACTACGGTAAAACTTTCAACTAAAATCTTGCAAGTGCTAATAAATCAGAGGATAAGTTTAGCAAATCAACAACAGGGTTTTCGAAGTGGAAGATCGTGTAAAGATGCAATATTCGTTATAAAGCAAATTACTGAGAAATCACTAGAGTATAATACACCAGCATTTCTGTGATTGACCTAAAGATAGCGTTTGACAGAGTAAGACTAAAAGATGTAATCTATCTTCTGTATAATACAGAAGTTTTCCTAAATATTATAAAATCTATCGAAAACATGTACCAAAAATGGAAGTCAGAATAGATGGACAACTTACAAAACCTATAGAAATAGGCAGCGGAATAAGACAAGGGGATTCATTGAGCCCCATGCTCTTCAATTTAATCATGGATGAAATCATCAAAAGCGTTAACAAAGGAACAAAACAATAGAACAAAAGATACAGAATGGGAAACAAAGAAATAAAGATACTCTGATGGCATTTAGTCAGCAAAGAACCATCCAGATGTAAAATAGAAATTGATGGAATCAGTATTAAACAAGTAATGGAAATAAAATACTTGCGAATTACAATGTTAGCTTGGAGACCTGGATAAAGAAGTGAGACATCAAGTACAAAAGCAAATAGACTGGCAGGATGCCTTAATAACACTGTATGGCGAAACAGAAACATTAACAATGAGATAAAGTCAAGACTTTATAAAGCCAGTGTAACACCAATAATGACATAATATGTCTCAGAAACAAGACCCGACATAGCCACAACGCAAATGCTACTGGATACGGCAGAGATGAGAGTACTGAGAAGAATTACAGTAAACACGCTGAGAGATCGAAAGAGAAGTGAAGACATTAGAACAAAATGTAACGTACAGTGTGTAAATGAATGGACACAAAATAGAAAAAAAAAAGAATGGAATAACCACATAAGCAAAATGTATGAGACGCTTATCGTCAAAATAGCAAGAGATAAGTCACCAATCGGCAGAATTGCTTATAAAGAGGAAAAGAAGAAGAAGAAGAAGAAAAAGAAGAAGAAAAAAGAAGAAGAATAAGCTATTTCTTGTTGAGAGGTTTCTAGGATTTGTTCTAATATAAATCTAAATAGCGATTTTATGGAATAGGAAAGGGCAGGGTAGGAAAGGACTATAAAATAGACACATCAAGATAGTCAATTTTCGCAGCCCAGTAAAATTAGAATTTTTCTCAACATCTCTATATATATGACGAAAAGACGAAACCAACAAATTTGAATTAAATCCCAGCTGAAACTAATTATTTCCAATCTAATTTCAATATTCTTTATTCCCAAACCAAAGTTTATTTCCCTACTTTTGATGATAACAACGTCATTCAACTTCAGAAACAACTTGCCTAATTTGATAAGCCATATAGGATTTTCACGGATGGGTCAAAATCCACTTTGGGAGTTGGGTATATATCCAAAACAATCAAGAACACATTATGTTTAAATTAAACCGACAATGTTCCATTTATTCCGCAGAACTGTTTGCAATATATCAAGCTCTGGAATGGACTATTGAGAAAAAAATGTCTGATCAACAAATAGTAATCCTTTCGGATTCAAAATCTGCGTTGTCTGCTTTAGATAATTCGCATAAGCATTTATACAAAAACAGTATTATCGTCAAAATTTTAGAAAATCAACTAAAGCTACTTAAAAGAAATAATTCAGTCTCTTTCATTTGGGTAAAAGGACATGCTAGTATCTCGGGTAACACCAAAGCAGATTATTTTGCTAAAGAAGCGGCTTCAAAAGGATGTGAATGTATAAATCTAGCTTTGTTCCCTCTGTCTATCCTTATGTGATATATTTACCTCCTAGCCGTTGCCAGTCTTGTATTGTAATAAAGTCGCTATGAAAGGCACCTTAGCGTGAAAAATATCCCTATATTATGTAATCCATTGTTGGTTCCAAATGTTCACTTGGTTAGGGCCTTGAATGGAACGAATAAAGTATGGTTTCTTGTCAATCTACTGATTCTTGTGATACGAATGTTTACATTATATTTTTAATTTACCTCTATGCGAAGTACTATTTTGTTAACAAATGCAATAGGTCAATACATCATTAACAAATTCAAGTAGTCAAATACATTATCGTGGCTGAATGGATCAAGTTATCCAAAGCCATTAATTAAATAAAAAAAAAACAAATTTGAATTGATAGATCACAAGAAGAATCAAAATAAAATTTTATATTTGGAAGAATAAGTGTATTATAATAAATTAGAATAGACTAAATAAAAAGAACATGAGATAGACAGATACATCGACACCATTTTCAGCGAGATGAAAAAATTAGGTAGAATTAATGCAATATACTTTTTAGTCACTCAATAATTGGAAGTTCCACATTTGTGGTTCGTAAAAATTAAAAGAATATATGATGACCGCGCTTAAATATAGAAACCACACAGATCATTCCTTTGAAAACACTCACACATATAAACCATTAGGTATTTTAGTCATAGCTATTTTAATAACATTGTTAAATTCCGCATTAGTTTACAAACAATTTTTTTATAATTTTTTCACCGAAGTCCACCAGTTTTTGCATGGTGATAAATTTATTTCATACTTTTTGCACGTTAACGAGACATAACATTAACGTTATAGACCAGGAAACTGACGATTTTCCCATGACACTCGTTGATACAGGTATTTAGGTAACAACTGCTTTTAATAAATTTGGTGAAAACAATATATCGCTACCTTAATTAGCAGACCTTGTAACTCCAAAATAGTAAATTTTATAGGAGACAATAAAAACTTTGTAAAATTATATTTATATTAGCAGTCATATTTTTGGTTTGAAATAAATCAAATATATATTTGTATCCTTTAACTCAAATAGCTAATTGTATTTTTTTATTTTATAGTTTTTTATGGAGTTAAGAGTTTTGCACACACACTATATCAGAGATACGTGATTTTCCAACATTTATTTGTTAAAATGGAAAAAAAAGAGTGATTTTAGTAGGTATTTTTAACCTAACAAATTTTAATTAAAATTATGATACTAAATAAAAAACATAAATTTTACAAACTACAGTAAAGTTTAACACAAACAAGGTGTTTAATCGTGAGGAATTGCAGCATAAAAGGAATGCAAATCTGGTTCCAAAATGGATGTTAAGGATTGTAAATCAACATGCTT
Source organism: Diabrotica balteata (assembly GCA_918026665.1). NCBI lineage: Eukaryota > Metazoa > Arthropoda > Insecta > Coleoptera > Chrysomelidae > Diabrotica > Diabrotica balteata. The sequence continues at coordinate 146,500,869 of OU898277.1, read as the reverse complement.
CCTATATTTAATCGAGTCTTTTGGTGTAAAGACTTCCAAGATTGTGAAGTGTCGTTGGATTAATTTATTTGTCTTTTCTTTGGGTTCACGTTTGAGGTTTGAGGTTCAGAAAAATTCAATTTGAATTGAATTGATTGGGTAGGTAAATACTTCAATGCGTGTATATTCACAACTCGAGGAGATCCACTAAGTTTGCTTGGCCTAATGCTATTATAAAATAAATGACTATCAAAATTTTTGAAATATTTGTAATCCAAATACTTCACTGTATATTGAGAAGAGAATTTTCTGACCTCTTTACAGATTGTTATATAATTATTTTTTAACTTCCGTTCAATGCAGGAGTGCATTGAGTTAACTATGATTTCTTAATCTTTTCTATTAATAATAATGCAGAGAGAAATAGTAATAAGAGAAAAGTGTAACTTTGCAAAATAAATATTTATTTTAAATTGTTTAAACAAATTAATCGGTTAATTACACCATTCATATATTAACTAATTCAATTTTTATTATCTATGCAACGAGGTTCTAAAAAAACATCAATTTTCGTTGATTAGTATAACCGGAGATATTGCGACTTTTATAAATTTATGAATTCAATTTTTGAAATAGTAAAATCGAGAAATAAAAAAGCACAACTCGGGTTCTAAGGGTCGTAGGACATTGTATTTTTCTTTTAAATTTGTGTAGCAATGCCAACATTTCGTTATTTTCGAGTTATTTTAAATGTTAATAAGATAAAATAAGCCTTTTTCTTCAACTTTGGGTTTTCAGAATTCATTTAGAACCAATAGTTTGGGCATAACAACATTGTAGATAAATATTGTTTCGTAGCTATTTTCTTGTGGCATCTTAATGCAATTACATTGCAATTACAATGCAAAACATTATTAAATTAAACAAATTTTGTTTGTTGTTACTTGGCGAAAAATTCTTCTAATAATTTAATTTTATCTGACTCATATTGACAATTCAGACATATATTATACATTTTAAAGTAGACGACTTTAAAAATGATATTGTTAATATTGCCGAGTTGCGTCCCTGGAATGACTTTATTATAAAAAGGTTGATTCGATTAGATGAACTGAAGAATATCCGTCAGAAAAATCATAGCATGTGATTTGTCTTTAAAAAGACAACCAAATTCAATGATGATAGTAAAATTCTTGTGTTTGTGATTCAATAGTAGTCTAGTTGTCAGAGAGTTGACCCCCAAAAATCATACGAACAAGCTGAATTTTGCAGAGAATAATAATTTTGGGAACCTAAAAAAGATGCAAAAATGTTTACCACTTTTACCCCGGGCTTCCCTCTAAAATCCCCCTCGGAGGAGGGTAAAAACGCAAAAAAATCGATTTACCATGAATCTGTACACCGTAGACAAAAATGTTTTAAATAAAAAATGTAGCTGAGATAATTTTAAGCAAAAATGTTTATTACCATTTTTGTGTAGAATGAACCATTCTTTTAGAAACAACGCTTGAAGCGATCGTTGATTTTGCTTGTCAGTTAAGCGCAGGAAATCAATGTAGATTAAAATTTGTATCAGCTCGACGGTAAAAATTCGATATCTTTTGATTCAAATGACCTATCGACAAAAATGAAGATGTTTTTTAAAGGTAAAGAGTTCAGCTTTTGTATGCAGTTTTTGCCGCAAATAGAGTGGATTTTATACAGGTGTTAAATAAATAAACGTGGCGCGATTTTGCCATTTTTTATGATCCTCGTGAGTTCAATAAAACTGATCACTTTTATTGACCAGTTGTAGTAAACTTTCAATTTTTAGAGATCAATTTTTAAAACTTATAACATGAAATTTCAATTTTGAGTTGTGGTAACAAATTGAATGTTTTACATTACAAACGATCACATGTCACGGGAAATGCATTTAGAGACGATTTTGATGTATTTATGCAAAAGTTTGTTCTTTTGAAAAACGTACTAATGAAATTGAAAAAAAGTTTTAAATGTTTTAGATCGGTTTTTGTGTGAATGTTTAAATCCAGCATTTTTAAGCATATTTCAAATGCCTCACATTTGTTGCCAAAAATTAAAACTAAAATTTCATGCTATAGGTTTTTTAGGTTAGGCTCTAGTAATCAAAACTTCATAGTGGCTAGTGAACGAAAGGGATAGATTGTATTGATCTCATGAGAATCATAAAAATGGCAAAAATCGCATTAAGTTGTTGTATTTACCCCCTGTATATAATCTGAGTGTATTTGTGAGAAAATACAAAAACTGCATACGAAAGCTGAATTCTTTACCTTTAAAACGCATTTTGGTTTTTGTCTATAGGACATTTGGATCAAAAGATATTGAATTTTTACCGTCCAGCTGATACAAATTTTATTGAACATTAATTTGCCCGCGTAACTGACACGCAAAATCGACGGTCGCTTCAAGCGTTGTTTCTAAGAAAACGGTTCATTCTACACAAAAAATGCTAATAACTATTTTTGTTTAAAATTATCTCAGCTACATTTTTTATTTAAAACATTTTTTTCTACGGTGTACAGATTCTTGGTAAACCGATTTTTTTTGTGTTTTTACCCCCTGCGAGAGGGTTTACGGGGAAGCCCGGGGGTAAAAGTGGTAAACTTTTTGGCATCTTTTTTACGGTCCCAAAATAATATGCTCAGCAAAATTCAGCTCTATCGTATAATTTTTAGAGGTTCAGTGGCATTTTCGTCTCTAACGACTGGAGTGTAATTTATGATAAAAAAATCAGGACAAAACCTCATAATACTATCCCGACATGGTAAGTATGTAGGTTAGACGAAGTCTAGGACGATTAGATATAATATATAAAGGTTTTTTTAAATTCGAAGCTAATTGGTTTATAATAAAACTTAATACCAATTATTTTAAAGATAAGCTTAAAGTTATATTATACACATTACACACAACAGAACTGAAATGATTATTAGTCGGACAGTGTGGAGGAAGACATTTAAGCCAAAAAATTAATAGTAAAAGTTTCTGTATCTCCGGTTCTGGTTGATGAATTTTGATGTTTTTTTTTTTAATTCGTATGCTCTCTTTGCATACATTACAAATATGCAATGTTTTATTAATATTATAAATAAATAATTTAATTTGTTTAAACAATTATAGAAAATATATTTTTCCCAAAAATTCAAAGTTTTTATTGCATTGCATCTAATTGTCCTAGATATTTTTTTTTTTTAAATTCATGCAAAAATTTTTAGTTTGCAAATATGAAAAAATATTTCTTCTATAAGTAATATATTATTAGATATTAAAATAAATAAAATAAAATAAAATTGAATAGAATAATATAAAATAAAATAAAATAAAATAAAATGAAATAAAATAAAATAAAATAAAACAAAATAAAATAATATAAAATTAAATAAAATAATATAAAATAAAATAAAATAAAATAAAATAAAATAAAATAAAATAAAATAAATAAAATAAATAAAATAAAATAAAATAAATAAAATAAATAAAATAAATAAAATAAAATAAAATAAAATAAAATAAAATAAAATAAAATAAAATAAAATAAAATAAAATAAAATAAAAATAAAATAAAATAAAATAAAATAAAATAAAATAAAATAAAATATAAATAAAATAAAATAAAATAAAATAAAATAAAATAAAATAAAATAAAATAAAATAAAAATAAAATAAAAAAAAATACAATAAAACGAAATAAAATAAAATAAAATAATTTTAATTAAAATAATATTAAATAAAATAAAGGATAATAAAATAAAATATAAGGGCCGAATGGTACAACGCAAATAAATAATATCAGTGCTCCCAGTTGCATAAAACAAGTACGAAACCTAATGGAGTGGCTTGGTAAATTTAAAAAATCCAGGAATGTTTAATTTAGTGCCGGTAAGGAGATAATCATTTGATTATTTTTCTTGTGAAAGTAAAAATATTTACTAACAAATATTTTTCGCCAATATTGTTTCTAAGAATAGACATCCATATTCCATTTTTGACAATATAAAAAAAATTAAATATACTACAAAAGTCGCATTCGCATTGCAAATAATAAGAAAAAAAAATAAAATAAAAATTAAAAGTAATTTCAATATCATAAACAAAAAAATCAAACGAAGGAAATATAGGTACAAAAATGTTATTGATAAATCGTGTAAAAATGATAAGTCAATCTATGTATGTATGTAACCACCTAAGATGCATTTTCTGATTATTCGCAATTTTAAGTTTAAGTTATTAAAATAAAGAATTACTTACGATATTTTTTATGTCGACTATATCTTCTTTAATGAACGTCTTATTGATAACATCCGTAGTGCTTTTATCGATTACAGTTTTGTTAATTCTTTTATCTATATTTTCTTCAATGTCCGTCACATTTACTACATTCGTTCGTTTATCGACAATATCGACGTTTTCGATAAATTTCGTATCGTTTTCGACAGTGGTATAATGCTCCTTGATATCCTTTTTATCAATAGTTGTGTGAGACTCATTTATAATATAGGTTTCATCTACGCTTGATATAAATTCCACACTTTCAGACACCGACTTTGAACTTGTAACTGGATATTCTTTTGTCACTATTTCTGTTACTGTTGTCACAGATGTTCTACTAGGCGAATCTTGTCGAGAAGGCCTAGATGGCTTGCCTGCTACAGGTAAGTCTTCTGGATGTTTCTTTTTTGGAGATTTGTCTTGTGGACTCTTATCTTTTACTGGTTTATCTGGAGACGTGCTTCTTCGAGGTGAAACTGAAGGTTTTCCCGCAGCTGGTAGTTCTTCAGGATGTTTCATTTTTGGTTCTTTTTCTTTAGGACTTCTCTCTTTATTAGGTTTCTCGGGAGATGTACTTCTTCTTGGTGATACTGAGGGCCTTCCTGCCGCTGGTAGTTCTTCAGGATGTTTCATTTTAGGTTCTTTTTCCTTGGGACTTCTTTCTTTATGCGGTTTCTCAGGAGATGTACTTCTTCTTGGTGATACTGAGGGCTTTCCTGCAGCTGGTAGTTCTTCAGGATGTTTCATTTTTGGTTCCTTTTCTGTAGGACTTCTTACTTTTTGCGGTTTCTCAGGAGATGTACTTCTTCTTGGTGATACTGAACGCTTGCCTGCTGCTGGTAGTTCTTCAGGATGTTTTCTGATTGGTTCTTTCTCCTTTGGGCTTTTATCTGTAACTGGTTTTTCCGGAGAAGAACTTCTTTTAGGCAAGACAGAAGGTTTTCCTGCAGCTGGTAATTTATCAGGACGTACTTTATCTTTTGGACTTGTTAAATTAGTGTCATTTATGTATAACTTTCTATCAGTAGTGGATGAAGTAGTGTCAGATATAACTTTTCCATCGACTATAACGTAATGTTCTACTAAAGTTGACTGATTAACGACAGTTTCAGAGTTAATAGTGTTTGAATCTTGTGTATCAACAAAAGTTTCAGAGTAAGATGTAATCTCATCTACAGTACTTGGCTTTATTTTGCTGGGCGAATCACTTCTTCTTGATGGCCTGGAAGGTTTCCCAGCTGCTGGTTTTTCTTTCGGATATTTTTCGACTTGCTTTGGTTGATCCCTATCTGGTTTTTCCAGGCCTGGCCCTACAGGTACCTTTTTACCATCGATAATTACGTAATGTTCAGTTAAACTAGTGTGACTAATAACATTTTTAGTATCAGTATTTTTAGTGAAGGTTGTATTTTTAATGTCATTTACATCAAAAGTTTCGTAATTTTCTATTGTATATGTAGTGTCGCTTGTATGATAACCTTCAGGAAATTGTTTTGATAAATCCTTTTTTATTACTTTATGATTTACATCATCGAATTCAACATTAGTCATCTGTTTTATATTCTCTTGTGTTTCTATTTTCAAAAACTCATTAATTTGTTGTGATGGTTTTAAGGGACGACTTTTTTTAGAAGGAGCGCCAGCTGCAGGTAAATCTTCGGGAGATAATCTATTGGGAACATCCTTCCTAGGTTTTTGTTTTTCATCTGTAGGTATGTTTTTAGTTATATCTGGTCGATCTTTCCTAGACGGAGCACCAGCTGCAGGCAAATCTTCGGGAGATAATCTATTAGGAGCATCCTTCTTAGGTTTTTGTTTCTCATCTGTAGGTATGTTTTTAGTTATATCTGGTCCATCTTTTCTAGACGGAGCACCCGCTGCAGGTAAATCTTCGGGAGATAATCTATCAGGAGCATCCTTCGTAATATTTTGTTTGTTATCTGTAGGTTTGTTTCTAGTTATATCTGGTTGATCTTTTCTAGAAGGAGCACCAGCTGCAGGTAAATATTCAGGAGATAATTTAGTAAGAGTCTCCTTTTTAGGTTTGTGCTTCTCATCTGTAGGTATGTTTTTGGTTATATCTGGTCTATCTATTCTAGAAGGAGCACCAGCAGCAGGAAGACTTTCAGGTGCAAGCCTTGTAGGAGAATGGTGTTTGGGTGTTGCCTGATTTTCTGAAGATGTTCTAGAAATTTCGTCAGGTTGTCTTCTTCTAGAAGGTGCTCCTGCCGCAGGCAAATCTTCTGGAGATATTTTAGTAGGATATCTTGATTTATCTTCTGGTTTTTGTTTTGATGATTCAGGTTTTCTTTCGGGTGAAGTGCTTTTCTTTTGTGTAGATGTTTCATAAGTAAACGATCCATTCCAACCTGTTTTTCCATAGTTTCTGTCGTTAGAATATACTAGGTCAGTAGTGTCGATATTTTGGTCAATAATAACGTGACCTGTAGTACCAATAGTATTTTGCACAGCCTTAGTATCGTAAACGTTTCCAACTATAGTGTTTTTAGAGTCAACGGTATGACCGTAAAAATTTTTAGCATCAGTACCTAATTGACTAGTACGAATTTTTTGCATATCTACATAGTTTTCGTCGACATATCTGATAGAACTGTCTTGAGAATGAATATCTTCTGTTTTTATTCCTGCAGGTGATCGAGATGTAGTTTTTCGTTCAGGTGATTTTGTTTTCTTAGGTGTAGAAGAAGCTGGTACATGATCAGTCTTAACATAAGTTTCATTCAAATTTAAAGTTTGTGATTTATCTATATCTGTAAAAGAGCTTCCAGGAATATTATGATTGTCAACTTCGCTTACCGTCTTAATAATGTTTCCTTTCGAGTCATAATAAGTTGTAGTTGTAGTAGTACTAGTATTTTTACCAAGATCTTTTGCGGTAATATTTTGTATGGTTTCACTGACGCTTGTTTTTTGATATTGACTGGAATCCATTTGTTTATTTATTGAATCTGTTTGCTCTACTTCTATAAAATTTTTGGAAGTGCTTTTTAAAGAATTTTTATCTGTAACATTTGTATTATGAAGTATATTTTTATTGGAAGAAACTTGAGACCCTACTTGGTGAAAATCAGTATAAACATCAGATGAAGTTGTTTTAGGTTGTCTTAATTCTGGATTATTACTGTCATATTTAGTTGAGCTTTTCGTCGATTGTTGCTGATAGTGAACTTCTGGTGTAATGTTAGTACCAGACTTTGAAGATAAATGTTCATTATTAATACTTCTAGTAGCATTTTCAGATTCATGATGCGTTCTATCAATAATTCTTTCTTTGCCGTCAATTATTTCTACCACATAACCACTTGACGAAGTTTTTTCTGTCGTAGAGGTTTGTTGATGAGCGGTTGACGATGATGTTTGTTCAATTACAGTATTTTTACTTATTGGAGCAACTTTTGTATTTGTATCTTCATAAATAAAAGTCCCATTCCAACCAGAGTCGTTTTTATTATATGTTAATTTAAATTCTTCGCTTGGCTCATTAATCGTATAAGTAGATCCAGATTTTTGAGAATGAGAGTCAGTTTTATCTACTACTGCAGCTGTGGAAGAACTTTGTACAAATTTGTTATCAAATTTGTTCTCATGGGTTATATTAGAGGAAGATAAAAGTTGATCTCCTATTTGATGTATCTCCCTTTCGGACTTACTAGATTTTGTTTTCGGTTGTTTTAATTCTGGTACAGCTGAGTCATATTTTGTAGAACTTTCCGTTGCTTGTTGTTTATAATGTACCTCAGGTGCAATGTTAGTACCAGATCTCGTATCTAAACGTTCGTCATTACTAGAGTGATCAGCGTGAAATGATTCATTATGTTTTTGGTCAATAATTCTTTCTTTTCCATCTACAATTTCAACAACGTAACTCGATGAAGAACTTTTTGCGGTGGAAGAACTTTCTTGATGTGAAGTCGAAGATGACGTTTGTTCTACTACAGTTTTTCCTCCACTTTTCGTAATTTGATTTTTTGTTCTCTTATCTTTTTGTAATGGTTGTTCTACTACAAATTTACCGTTCCAACCAGAATCGTTTTTATTATATGTAAGTTTTAATTCTTCCATAGGTTCTGTAACAGTGTAGGTTGAATTTGATATTTGAGATAAATTAGAAGTCGATTCATGTAGATTTGTTGTTGATTGATTTAAAGTAGAACTAATTTGTTCTATTTGTGTGGAATGTACTGCTGATGAGGAAGAATCTTGTGCAATAAAATGTCTGTATTCGGTAGAAGTGGCACCTGAGTCTTCATAAGTAGTTATTTTTTCTCCTCCGCCCGTTGGTAACTGTTCTGTGACTTTATAAGTGACAACTTTAGCGTTAACCGGTAAATGTGAAATATCAGAAATTTTTAAGCTGGAAGACGAAGAAGATTTTGATACATTACCAGTTTGGAGCGTCTCACTTTTTTTGGATATTACTTTCGATGACTTAGTAGCACTAGTACTGGATGAGCTTGCGGCTGTAGTCGTCGTTGATGTTTTCTTTTTGGTTTTATTCGTAGCACCACTTTTGTTCACTGTCATGTTGAAGCACTGTACCGAGCGCACTAAAATTAATTAAAAAGCTAACGTAAATAAAGCAAACGAAAATAACGCGACTATATAACTATAACAAAATCGTATAATAGGTGTTCACGCGCTCACGATATTTTTGAAAGTGAAGAGGTAAGGCAAGCAAATCCCAACAGCAGGTTATGGGTGACCGCTACGTCATTGTTGCTCCCACGTTTGTTTGTTAAATCTTTTACTTATATGGCGAGTCTGCGAGGTTCAGCCAAGATTCGTCACTTTCTAAAGGCTACTAAACGATACAAACACCGTATGGTTATTAAATTTATAATAAATTAATTATATTTGCCGGTTTTTGATAAGAAAGGATTTTTACAGATAAGGCTTTTTTAAATATTTACTATTTTACCGTAAAATATATAAAAAGTCCGTTTTTAAGCTGTTTAGAATTAAAAATATGTGCAATACACACACATCCAAATGTAAAATCTGATTTAACATTCAAGGATATTTTGCTTAACGGTGAATTTTTATTAATCATTACTTAAATAATCGTAAAGAAACAAATATAATCGAATGCATTGCATTTTTAAAAAATCTGAAGAATGATCGATTAGTGAAGATGACATATCTATAGGGTGATTCATGAATATTTATTTATTTTATTATTATCCAAAATAAATTAAAGATGTACTTAATGTTACCGAAAATAAAATACAATCATTATTTTGATATATAGGCGAGGAAATAAAGCACTAAAACATCAATGCATTTCCAAAGTACATAGAAAATGAAAAATTTTCAACTCAGAAAACATCTACAGGAATGAGTTCAATTTTATTACTCGAGAGTTTTCGAGGTCGCTGAATATGAATATGATAACAAAGATGGTCGTCGAACTACCTGATGCCTAGGATGAACCTCGTCTGCTGGAGTATGTTCAATTTATGTTCTAAAATATTTTAATAAACTTGGGCAAATATATTAAAAACAACAAAAGCCAAAATAAAAAGGACTTATACAGTGATGTATACAAACTTAAATGTGGCGACTGCCTAAAAACTCACATCGGTCAAACTGGTAGAACCTTTAACAAACGTATAGTAACATAAAAGGGCTTTCAATAATAGGAAAACAGATTCCACGTGAGCATTTTATCTTCTTTTCAATCATTTCCATAATGACGAATTTCAAATTTTTCACATCCAAAATAAAGACCTTAAGCTATCTTTATTAGAATATAATATGGAAATTAACAAATGAAAAAACACAGACATAATTCTGAATGGCCAACTTGAGACAAACAGTTCTCTCTCCCTTAACCTATTTCGTAAAGACCATAAACATTACATCCAAAAATAGATCACTTGAAAAAGGCACTCTGCCGAAACAGCTGTAGTGATAAAATATTATAATAAATTTTGTGAAAGTTTTGAAAACAAAGTTTTCAGTGTTTATATAAAATTAATTTCTATCAAGTAACGGTCGAATGTTCATTTCATTCTAAATCAGTCGACAGTCATTACACTGTGGTTTTAGAGATTACTGAATACGAATATATACACAACTACACATCAACTTTAACCACATAGGCAGATTATAGAAAAGTCACTAAAATATAACATAGATACACACCATCTCTTCGTCGACTTCAAAACATCCTATGACAGTGTGAAAAGGACTGCATTATATAATGCAATGATAGACTTTGGGATCCCATATAAGTTAGTTAAGTTGACCCAATTAACAATGCAAAAAGTAAGCTCATGCGTTACAATTGAAGGAGAAAACTCTAAATTCTTTGACATTAATAATGGTCTAAGACAGGGGTACGCGCTGGCGCGTCTCCTCTTTAATATTGCCTTGAAAAAGGCAACCAGACAGATTAATTTATTCGAATAAAGGATGGAACAAGAGCTTGCAGATCGAATTTTAGGACTTGTGGCAAACGAGGAAAAAACCAAATATATATTGGTTTCTAAAAACCTACCCGAATATCCAACAAAGAATTCAAATTAACAACCATATACCTTTGAGGAAGTAAAAGAGTTCACATATCGGCAATACACGGACAAGCGACAAAATAAAAAGATGCATAGCAATAGCAAACGGAATCACGATTTCCAGAAACATTTAATAAATAAAAATATAAAACTTGCAGTAAAGCTCAACATTACAAGACCTTAATAAGACCGGTTTTTGAATATATGAAGGCTGAAATGTGGACCTTATCTCAAAAAATAATAAAGACTGTTGGTAAATTGGTTTTTTGAGAGAGAAAAATTCTTAGAAAGGTTTTTGAGACCGTAAATGAAAATTTACGATTCACTTTAAACAAAATAGCAGATTCATCTTACCTCGGAACTACCCTCAACACCACAATGGGGAACTACGCTCAAGAGATTAGAATCCAGAATTGAAATAGCACGGTCTGCATTTATTAAGTTTGAGATTCCTTGCTGTGCTGAAGTGAATCCCAGTTTGGGGAACCAAGAAGCTGGATAGTGAGGTGCTACACGTTTCTTCCAGTGTTACTATATGGAGTTGAAGCCTGGACACTGACGCAAGCCACTGAAAAACGAATCGAAGCCTTCGAGATGTGGATCTACAGAAGGATACTAAAAATATCTTATGTGGACCATGTCACAACGTTGAGGTCCTACAGCGCATGACAAAAGAAAAAGAAGTGCTTAATTTAATTAAACAACGTAAGCTTGAGTACCTCGGCCACGTGATGCGGAACGAAGAAAAATATCGAATTCTTCAACTCGTTATGGCAGGGTAAAGTATTTGGCAGAAGAGGACCGGGACGCCGTCGTTTCCTCGTGGTTGATAAAATCTCCGACAATGGTTTGGGATGAACCTCTGCGGGGCTAGTGTTTCGCAGGACGGGTCAACAAAAACCATGATAGCCCTTAGATGTTCAGCAACAATTCCGGACCGGATAAAGGCTCTGAAGACGAAGCAGAAATGTAAATGGGCATATGGCGTACCGAAGATAGAACTTGGAACTATATCAATTATACACCGATCCAGATATTGTGAAATTCGTTAATGTGCAGATACTTAAATGGGCTGGATACATTACTAGGATGTCTGATCACGAACACACGAAGAGATTAACATTTTCAAAACCAGAGGGCACAAGAACGAGAGAATGCCCACGAAAGAGATGGATTGATGATGTGGAAGAAGACCTACAGGTTCTAAGGGTCAGGAAATGGAAGGAAGTTATCAGGAATTGACAGATTGGCGATTTCTTTGTGAACAGACCCAGATCCGACAACGGATTGACGAGCAACTTATGATGATGATGATAAATACGAATATAATAACGACGTTGGTCCTAGAGCTATCTACGAGGTAATAAAGTGGATATCGTTTCCTGGAGTTTTATGCTATTTTTATTCGAAATCAGTCGAATGTCATTACTCGATGATTTTCGAGATCGCTGAATACGAATATACAAAAACTGGTCTCATTAAGGTCTTGTATATATTAAGCTTTACTGCACATTTTATATTTTTATTTTTTAAATGTTTCTGGAGACCGTGAACAGTTCTGTTTGCTATTGCTATGCGTATTTCTATTTCGTCGCTTGTCGTATTTCGGGCGTTTACTAGCGATCCAAGATATGTCAATTCTTTGACTTTCTCAAAGACATGGTTGTTAATTTGAATTCTCTGTTGGATATTTTAGGAGTTTTTAGAAACCAAGATATATTTGGTTTTTTCCTCGTTTACCTTCTTCTTCAAGTGCCATTTCCGCGGTGGAGTTCGGCAATCATCATAGCTATTCGGACTTTTGAGACGGCTGCTCTGAAAAGTTCATTTGATGTACATCCATACCATACCCTCTCAGGTTGCGCAGCCATGACATTCTACGCCTCCCTATACTTCTCTTTCCTTGGATCTTTCCCTGCATAATCAGTTGGAGCAAGATGTATTTCTCTCCACGTGTAATATGTCCTCGTGTACCACAATAGTCCTAATTCACTTGTCGCGTCCACAAGCCTTGTAAAACACTCCACCATGTCTATCATACTTCTGCAAACTATAACTATATCGTCAGCGAATGCGAGAATTTCGTCATTCCAAACTATTTAATTGTCTAATTGCTTTTTCCAAGGCAATATTAAATAGGAGACAGGCCAGCACGTCCCCCTGTCTTAGACCATTATTAATGTCAAAGAACGTAGAGCTTTCTCCTTCAATTTTAACGCATGAGCGTACGTTTTGCATTGTTATTTGGGTCAACTTAACTAACTTAGATGGGGTCCTATAGTGCAGTTCTTTTTACGCTGTCATAGGCTGCTTCGAAGTCGACGAAGAGATGCTGGGTATCTATGTTATATTCTAGTGACTTTTCTAGAATCTGTCTATGTGCTTGAATATGATGTGTTGTTGACTTTAAAGCAGTAAATCCGCATTAATATTAACCAACAATATCCTTTGCAAAATGTTTAAGTCTTTTAAACAATACATTGCCGAATATTTTATACGCAGATGCTAACAGAGTAATGCCTCTATAGTTCTTGCACTCCACTTGATCACCCTTTTTATACATCGGACATATTATTCCTTTTAGCTACTCTTCTGGTACAAATTCACTTTGCCATATAAGTACTATTAGTTTATGGAGTGCTGCAAAAAGTTGATCCCCATCAATTCCTGGGGATTTATTGTCTTTGAGTTTTAGGATGACATTTGACACTTCTCTTGTTGGGTTTTCACTCTGTAGTTGACCTTATAGATTGTGTTGATTGTCTATGTTGTAATCCCGATAATATCGTTTATATTTAGATATTCGCTGAAATGTTGTGCCCATCGGTTAAGAACTCAGTTTTTATCATGTCGAATTTCACCGTTAGTGTCTTTACAAATTTGTAGTATTTCCTTGTTTCATTTATATCGAATAAACTTTTTATCTCATTGAGAGTGTTGTGTTCGTATTCCCTCTTCTTAAGTCAAAGGATACGTTTTTCTTCTCTTAAGACTATACTCTCTTCTGAGTCTATACTCTTCTTTTTTTCTCCGTGTATAACCTGCGTCGATGGTTTTTTGATATGCTGCATTTTTTCTATTTGTGACCATTTCGCACTCATAATCAAACCAATGATTTTTTTTTTAATTGGTTTTGCCCAATATTTTAACCGATTTCTTTGACACAGTATATTTGTCCATAGTTGGTTAATGTCTTTTTCTTTATCTAAATTTTCTGTCCTTATTTGATCTTCTTTTTGCGGTTTGTATACGTTTGCAATATCAGAATCTTTTAGTTTATTAATGTCAATTTTTTCTCTCCTTTTTCCAATCTTTTTTTTTTTCATTGGATATTCTCGCTTTAAATCGCGCTTTAAATAAATAGTAATCACTATCTGAGTTTGCTCCTCTAAAAGATCTAACATATAATAAGTTACAGCAGTGTCTTGCATTGATGATTATACGATCTATTTGGTTAATCTTTTCATTAGTAGGAGATTTCCAAGTTTCCTTATGTATATGTTTATAGGGAAATCGTGTACCAGCTATCACCATATTCTTAGACATCGCAAAGGTTATGATTCTGAGACTGTCATCATTAGAGTTTACGTGTAGGCTCTCTTTTCCGATGGTGGGCTAAAATATATTCTCTCTTCCGACTTTAGCAAAAAAGTCTCCTGCTATTATTTTGATGTCATTGTTGGGCACTTATCGTACTCTCGGTCTAGTGCCTCATAGAACATGCCTTTTTCATCATCCTCTTTTTCTTCCGTTGGAGCATGGGTGCTAATAATGCTAATATTAGCGAACTTGTAAATATTTTGCATATATTTTGTTTTATCTACATTTAAGGTGAGCTTATTAAACTGAAACCATTTCTAAATTGTAGCAAAGTCTGTTTTAAATTACCCCGTGTATTTGCATCATAGAAAATAGCTGTGTCATCTGCAACGCTTATTATCTTACCTGTAATATTTAGTCTGAATAAATCATCGATGTAAATCTTGAAGAGAATTGGTCCTGTTCCCTGTGGGACTCCTTAGGATATAATTCTCTCCTTACTAATTTCTCTACCTATACAAACATGCCTGTTTAAAAGATAACTTTCTATGATATTATATATGCAAGCCCTCTAATACCATATCTTTTAAGTATAGTTAGCAATATTTTATGTGAAACAGTGTCAAATGCCTTCGATAAATCTACAAATATACAAAGAGCTGGTCTTGCATTACCAAGAGCTTTGTAGATGTTAGCTGTTAGAGCACAGATTGCATCTTCAGTGGATTTTCCTTCTTGAAATCCATACTGATATTCAGATAGTATATTAAAATTTTTTTAAATTGTAAGTCTTATGTTAATTATTTTTTATATTTTGCCTATATTTGAGATTGGGGTGATATGCCTAATATATTTCTTCCCTAGATTTGAATAGTAGTTTAATAGTTTCAATTTTTAAAATATCTCGAAATAATGCCTAAATTAAGACATGTATTTGTTTATATATACTGTTGTTTAATTTTTATTTTGTTAGTATTTAAGTTTATATAATTTTGTAGTTTTGTAATGAATTATTCCATGTTTTTATTACATCTTTTTCAGAGTAAACCAAAAATCAATTTTTTTGTTCTAATTATCTCCCATTTTTTTGGTTTATCTATCCACCTGCCATACTTTCCTATTAATTAGATATCTATTAAAAACTCTAGCAAGTATTAGATAAATGAAACAGAACCGAGAAGAATGTAAAAATAGAAAAATACTGAATCCAAAAACAGAAATTACTGATAATATCAATTAATACTTACTTATCCTATACGTATACTTTGTCCTGTATTTTTTCTGATACTTTGTTTAAATTAGTCATCTCATATTGAGCAACTTTAAAATATGAGCTTAAAATTTAATAGCCTTTAAGCTAGATTCTAACAAATAAGGAAACTGACAAACAACAAGAAACACTAAATCTGCAAGCTATTTTGTACACAAAACATCCAGTAAATTGTTTTACCGAATATTCTTAACCCCACACAAAAATATTGTCTGCTGAACTGCAAAACAACTATATTTAAAAGTAGGTAGCCTAACTTTAACCAAATCCATAAAAGGAATCCTGCTTTTACGAAAATTGAAAGTGGTTACCCATATTTTAAATAAATCACCCTATAGAATCAATATGTAGGTGTAATAAATAGTATACTTGGCAAACATTTCATTTAGTTTGTGAATAAAAGCCGTTTTTGATATGCTGACTTCATTAATAATAGGAGTGTAGCGGTCAATGATCTATTTTAAAATGGAATACGAACTTACACTGCACCATATACGGTATGAACGAATACTTTAGTAGTGAACATGATTTGAATGACTATTGCTTGCATTCGTAATATTTTTATACCTATATATTAAATTCTTGAAACATTAGTACCGAAAAAAAAAACACATGACCTATAGCTACCTTTAAACGATATTACCACACAACCGAGAAACATTCGTTAATTATTTATTATTTAATATTTTATATACTGCCTTTCACAAAAATCAGAACGCCATAATGTAGTAAAATATTAAAAAATGACAAAATTAATTAATAACAAGTGAGTTTACCATAACTTTTTATGCATACAATAACTCTTCAAAACGATCTTGAAATTAATTGATTTCTGGTATCCTGGTGGCCAGAACGTCACCTTAGACTCCTTTCAATAATTCAATAATGGAAGGTAACTAAGTTATTTGGTGGTTTGGTTAAGTCATTACCGAGTAGCGATTACATGTTCGATTGGCCTTTAAGTCTTTGAAGCAAGAAGAAGGTTATGTTATCTATCTTCTTGTAAGAAGTTCATAGTAGCGCGTGTTGTGTGAAGACGTGCATTGTCTTTTAAAAAAATACGTAGAATTCACCTTAGTAGATAAAGTAGGGTAAAAGATAGCAGTTCGTTCCGTATGTTATCATTTGCATTTAAATTTTTGTAAATAAAAAATAATGGTCTGACTACTACCGTATGTTCTCGCATTTCACACTGATGTACTCCGTGTAAAGGATGTGATTCTGTATTTTCTTCTACAGTAAATTGTTTCTGCTTTCGTTCCTTAATCTTCCATCCTTGTTCGGCAAAAGTGAACCAAGTGAACACATAATTACGAAGCCCAAAAATATGTATAACGCGATATACCGATGCTAAAGTGTTGCGTTGTGCACATACAATGACCTCAATATTACAATTCAGGATCATCCTGAAGGGGGAGAGAAGATATTCTGTTCAATCTAGAACTCGCTGGTTTCCCCCTTTCGGATTGGGTATGTATATTCAAATAAAGAAAATAAATCAAAGCCAGCGGACTGTATAAAATTTAAAAAGCTGTGAAATTAAACATAAATATATATAACCAAATACAATTACGACTAAAGAAGAATCTACAAACTTAAATATTAGTTAATATGAAACACCAAAAAAACAACCATAACCAAAACAAAACAAAGATGTCGATGAATAGGTTTTAAGAACACATTAACAACAAAGGAATTTAAGATTTCAATTGCTATGGTTGAGTATGATTGGAAATAACGCATAAATTGATATTGGACGTTAACGAGTGAAAAATATGCGCATATATAATAATATACTTAATCCGTGGTAAAATGAACAAATCTTGTTGTTTATGTATACGAAAAATATTCTTTTGACAATATTCTATCGCGATCGCGGCACAAATGAGCTAATTTTTCTAAGCAAATATGAAAATCTATATACCAAGTAACGTACTTGATATATGCAGCAACATAGATAAATGGTGTATTGTACTTTACCCCATGAAAAGTTAGCACCCCCGCTATCACAAATGTCTTCAGCGACGTACATACAGGATCCACAAATTTGACGTCTTTCTCGGCCACATGACCGATGCGGAGTCTTCAGGTACTCTCAACCCAAACGCACATACACAGATGTATGCTTTGAAAGATAAAACTCGACTATGGTTATGTATGGAATGCATCCCCTATGGTGATATTTCGCAGATGCCTCGTTTTTTTAAATTAGTTCTTTCGTATAGGCAAATCTCAGTTTAAATATACGAGGAAAATCGAAACTATCAAAAAGTCTGTTATAATTTTACAAATGTTTATATACAGTTGCGAAACTGCAACAATAAGCACATACCACAAATATGGATAGAATTTAACATTCTCTGCTTTAGTTACAGCATGGACTTTAAACGAAGGGTTATAAGTCTCCAGGAGTCCAATTATTGACTAGAAATTATGAAATTGACTAGATGGAGGAATTTAGAGGCGGATTTAAAAGAGATTGGTCCTCTAAGAAATGGATCGCATGGAGTTAGAACATATTCTGGACCGATATCGAGTCTGACGGCAATCCTGTAGTGGGAAAAACCGAATTTTTTAAGAAAATAGATATAAACAACATAAAGAGAGCTAAAGTGTACATATGAAAGTCAAAGAAAAAGTAAACGAAGCAATTAAATGCCTGGATAACTTTAAAATGCAATGGTAATAATCACAAAGATTGTAATTAGTTGGTCCGCCAAGTAACAAAAAGAAGACATGGATGTCTGAAGAAATATTCTCGCTTAGACAAAATTGAATGATAAAAACTCTATAAAAACATTTTTAAAGCCACAGAATAGTGGTTAGAAGATAGATGCCCAGAAATTAGGGAGCTTTGGGGAAGTCTTGTAGCCCGAACAAAGTAGTAAAAGACGTTAATATTATGTCTACTAGGTTTTAAATATTCATCTTGAATATCTCCTCTACATAGATATTTAATAGTAGAGTGGATGCCCGGTACTGCCCGGTAGTACACCTCTTGTTATTTGCGCTTCTTGAGTTGAAAGTGGGTTATTGATCCGTTTCTTTGTATCAAATCTAATTTTCTTGAGTTTGTTTAGCATTACTTGATGTTTTATGCTCTCAACAGATTGTAACGTAACTTGACCTAACAGGGATAGTATGGGTATAACTTTGGGTCATATAAAATTGACAAAAAGGAACGTCTAATCTTAGAACTAAAAAAGCAATCAAAAATTCCAGGTCCAAGTATGTCCACTTTGTAAACCGACACTCATGTGGTTTGAAGGACACAACGGCGAGTTTTGGGACGTGGGTCTACAAATCTAGCATGAGAATATGGAGATCAAAAAACAATTGCATATTAAAACGTACGTAAAAAGTGACGTAGATCTCAAATTCCTCTTACAAAGATCCACGCTACGGGGATTGTTAAGTGCTTTATTTTTTAATACGTAATAAAAGGAATAGCCAATCATTTGTCAATCATTATTCACAACTGTGCAATTATTTTTAAAAATTGGCGGAACAGAGAAAAAACGAATTGAAGAGCGAGACAGTAAATAAATCTCCTTGAAAGCGGTACTCAACAATTATAAACAGGCTCTTGAAACCTGTTTAGTCTAGTATTTTAAAAGGCAAAAACATAGGAACTCTTTTTGATTTTTATGATTAACAGGGTAAAAAGAAAATACTGCAAGCTTTGTTTATTATTGCTATACAAACATCTTTCCATACAACATTTTTGAGTGATCAACTGCATACAGTACATGGTTTCTCTCGTAATCACTGTCAAAGTTATAAACGTAGATTTAAATCATTTATAAGGGATTTCCCTTCCATCATATTATTTTGTTAAATAGGCGACATGGATTCTAGTTTCATTAAATTTAGTATCTTAGCATGAATGTTATCTTCCCCTTGTGCCTTTCAATTCTAACAATTATTGAATGAATTACTAAATATTAATTACTAAAACAAGAATAAAATAACTTAAATCATATCCAGGAAGTATATAGAAAATCAAAAGCACAAGTATGGAATTAAGTTATACATATTGACTAATCCTTGGAATACTGTTCAGAAATTTGCTGTATATAGGGCCAAATCAAAAACCATCACGACTTAATACATGGATAACTACAGGGATAATATACCCCTATATATATATATATATATATATATATATATATATATATATATATATATATATATATATATATATATATATTGATAAAGTTGTATTTTATTAATTTTATTTTTTTTTTATAATAAATGTAATTTTTATAATATGTGGTTCGTTGTTTAATTTAATATACCTCGGCTAGCTCAATTATATGTTCTAAGCAATCTGTCACTGTGTGACGTCGACTCTGTAGTCTCCTGGTAGAGTTCAAAAAGAAATTAAACCAAAATTTACTTTAGACCTTTGATAAATTAACCCAAATGAAGCACGTTATTTATTAATATTGAACAAATTTAATATAAACAATAAAATTCGTCTGCAACTTCGGTTGCCTTTAAAAATTTACAAAAATAGGAATCGTTTAAGTCTTAACGTGGTTTAGTGACGTGACAATAAAAATGTATTACAAAATGTGGAGACTCTCTACAAGTACCTAAAAACTAAATAAATATTGCAACTTTATAAAGTGTTTTAAATGAACTATAAAGAAAAAGAAAATGAACACTTTATTCCGCTGACTATTCAAATATAATCAAAATTTCAAATGATCCCCAAAATTATTGTCCAACCTCACTTTAAAACAGTTCTGATTTCTTTAAAGGAAACTAACTACTCAAAAATAATCGGTGAAACTGGAATATCAATCCTCTCTTCGGAAGTTAAGGTACGTACTATTCTATTTTTAATTTAATGATCATTAATAATTTCAATTTTTAAGGCCTATCGCAATTATGTTAATTCATGAATTTTAATTTTCTCAATTTAAATGACATTTCTATACTCCAATATAATTTATAAGTGAAATTGTTTCTCTTACTCTCTGGAACAAATTTCTGGATATCTCTGCTGTGGAAACTGTGGAAAAACTAAATTCTAATTAGACGAGTTAAAAAACACTCCCGACCTATTCCACAGTTTCAGGGCTCTCCTTCGTCCAAAAAAACCTCGTCGGCGTCCTCTCCAAAAACCAATTCCTCTTATTATCCGTTGCTAACAGCAACCAACGTTCTTTTTTTTTCTGTCTTCTATTTAAATATTTTAAACCATAAAACTGTCCTGTTTGACATATTTGTCAAGCCACATTACTTTCTCATAATCACTTTAATCACATATAATTTGGGAATTTACAAAAAAAAAATGTTTAGATATAAAACTTATTCTATTACAATACTAATTTATTCTTTTCATCTCCACATCATTGTAATTTCTTATTTAACAAAACCCCTATTAATTTAGCTCCCACAGACTGTCAAATAAACTGTCAAGCAGTTTATTTTCTAACGTTTATTAAAATTTCTATGTTTAAATATTTTTTTAAAATTCTTCTTTTTTGGTCTTTTTAAGGTTTAGACGATTCACCTATACACTAGGCAACTATACTATTCAGAAATTATTAACACTATACCAGGTAAGTCAAAATTAATTTATTTAACAATTTACTAATCTTTTTCTCTCTTTTATTTCAGAGTCGAACCCACATTGTGATGGCTTCATGAAATTCATAAACAACAAACTCATATAAAAATCCATTAAAGTTGTATATATTTTAACATATTGAAATCATTTCAATATATATGGGGTATAGTACCCCATCGGGTGCCTCCCAGGAGCGAATAGGGGAATATCTCCCAGATATGGGTGATATCGGGGAAATGAAATAAACGGGGTCTACCAAAATTGAACACATGCAGCGGCTGATCCATAGTGGACGACTGCAAACAGCTTCTGATTCAGAATGGGCGGCTAAAAGCAAATTCACCAACACGGAAGGCAGGTGGGGTGTTTTAACTGCCAAAAACTCCCTAACGCCTAAATTTAAAACATATCGATGTGTACCCTAGGTGGATAGATCAGTATTTGATAAATCACACACCTTGAAAGAGGTCAACCTCAAGGATTCTTGGAGAGGTAAAAATTCGCTGTATAAAAATAGAAAGAACATCAGAAGAATCAAAAAACCTATGTCTTTGCAGCTTATAGCGCCAGAAGTCTCTTATCAGAAGAAAGATTTACAGAAATTGAAAGTAAAATATCAAACAATAACTGGGATATAATAGGAGTAAGTGTAATCAGAAGAAGAGGAGAAATTTTGAACACTCTCAAAGCTCCCTTTTTCACCACATACCTGGTAATGAAGATACCTCAGAGGACGGTATTGGATTTTTGTCCACAAAAAACATAAGTACAACGTCACATCCTTCAAAGGAATTTCAAGTAGAGTTGTTTATTTAATCTTAAAACTCTACAAAAGATATAGTATAAAGATTATCCAGGTTTACGCTCCAATCTCATCTCATTAATACGAGGAAGTTTAGGGGTTTTACGACAAAATATCAATATCGCTAAACGAAACAGAATACGCAATATGTTATAATATGTGGTGATTTTAATGCTTAACTGACAGGAGAACATGTGTTAAAGAGACATCTATAGGAAAGCTCGGGTCAGACTAACGTAACGAAAGAGGAGAAACCCTGGATAGTTTTCTTCTTTAGAATAACAAAAGTACCACAAAAAAACAAAAAAGAAGATGGACTTAGCAAAGCGCAGATAACAAAACCAAAAACGAAATAGACTATATAATTAGTAACAAAAGAGAATTCGTCCAAGATGTGAATGTAATAAACAAATTTTATACAGGTAGTGATCATCGAATGGTACGCGCTACAGTTAAACTATATCTGGACGAGGACAACATCAATTATTAAAAAAAAATAAAATACATACATGGACATATCCCAGTGAGGTCAAAATATACCAACAAGACATTGAGACCACATTAAAATCAAACACAAGGGCACCTCCTCCTGACGATATAAATGTTCTCAATGAATGCATTACACAAGCTATCCGAGAAAGCCAAAAGAAACATTGTCCAAAAATAAAGAACAAAGAGAAACTCAGAAGTGAAACCAAAGAACAATAATAAAATAAAGCAAAAATATAAAAGAGAATATTCTTCTTCTTCAAGTTCCACTCCTATCGGAGATTGGAAATCATTCTGGCAATTATAATTTTATTGGTTACTCGCCTGAATAGTTCAATTGAACTGCATCCAAACCACTCACGGAGATTGCGTAGCCACGAGATTTTACGTCTTCCTACGCTTCTTCTACCTTTGATTTTACCCTGCATTATATTCCTTAGTAGTTCGTACTTTTCACCTCTCATGATGTGCCCCAAGTATTCCAATTTCCTGATCTTTATGGAATTTAAAACTTCGCATTGTTTTCCTAGTTGTTCGAGAACTTGTTCGTTTGTTTTGCGATCCATCCATGATATTTTCAAAATGCGTCGGTAACACCACATTTCGAATGCTTCTAGGTTTTTAATGTTGGATTTTTTAAGTGTCCAAGCTTCAACTCCATACAAAAGGGTAGAGAAAATATAACATCGAAGCATTCTTATCCGGAGCGATATATTGATATCGCGATTACAAAAAAGTTTTCTCATTCTATTAAAAGTTGACCGCGCAATTTCAATGCGGCATCTTATTTCTTTTGTCTGATCAGTATCTTCTGTGATCCATGCTCCAAGGTATTTGTACGAAGATATTTGTTCAATTTCTGTATTATCTAGTACTAGCTTAACTTTGATGTTTTGTGCTTTTGTAAATACCATGAACTTGGTTTTCTTCAAATTGATTTTTAGTCCATAATCGTTGCAATATATATTTAGTTGTTCAGCAAGGTGTTGCAGTTCTTCTAGTGTTCCTGCCAAAAGGACGGTGTCGTCAGCATATCTTATGTTATTAAGTGGCTCACCGTTTATTATAAGGCCCTCACTGATCTCGGCAAGCGCTAATTCTGAGATGGCTTCACTGTATAAATTGAATAACAAGGGTGATAAAATACACCCTTGGCGGACCCCACGGCGAATCTGGATATCCTTGGTCAGTTCGTTTTCAACTTTCACTTTTGCTGTTTGATTCCAATAGAGGTTACAGATGATTCTAATGTCTCTACTGTCTATGTTTTTATTTAATAAAATTTCTTTAAGTCGATTATGCTGCACTCTGTCAAATGCCTTCTCAAAATCAATGAAACAGGCATATACTTCCTGATTAATATCTAAGCATCTCTGCGAAAGAACACTTACTGCAAACAGTGCATCTCGTGTTCCCAGTCCTTTCCTAAATCCCATTTGTGTATTACTTATGCCTTCATCTAATTTCTTATGTATTCTATTGTGAATTACTTTTAAAAACAATTTCAAGACATGACTCATTAAGGCTATGGTGCGATGTTCATTGCACTCCTTTGCATTGGCTTTTTTGGGAAGCAGTATGAATGTTGATTGGAGCCATTCTTTAGGTATTATACCTGTTCTATATATGGTATTGAATAGATCCAAAAGAAGATCAATAGATTCAGTATTCACAATTTTAAGTAATTCGATAGGAACTTCATCAGGCCCGGGAGATTTACCATCTTTAGCTTGTTTCATTGCATATTCAATTTCTTCTCGTATAATGTCAGGCCCAGTATCATCCTTAAATTCTTTTGGTGCTTCTGTTCTCTCTTTGTCTTCAAATAGTTGTGCTATATATTGTGTCCATCTCTGCATTTTTTGGTTTATATCTGTTATAAGTGCACCCCTTTCATCTCTTAGTTGCCTAGTTTGAAGTGTTTTTCTCATTCCTGTTAATTCTCTAATTCTTTTATGCATGTTAAAAAAGTCATATTTTTTCTCAATTTCTTCTAGTTCTTGGCACTGCTCATGTAACATTCTCTCCTTAGCTTCTTTTATTCTCTTTTTTATTAATCGATCAGTTTCATTATATTTAATTGGATTTTTTGTTTTGAATGATTTTCTTTCATTCATTAATAGTAGTATTTCTTCAGTCATCCAATCTTTATGTTTTCTATTCTTTGGTTTTAAGTTTTCATTTGCTGTTTTAATTATTGCTGCTTTTATATTTTCCCATTTCTGATCAATGTTATAGCTACTTTTATTCAGTTCTTGGGCATTACGTATATTTTCAGTAAGAGTTTTTACAGTTTGTTCCTTTGTTTGTGGTTCCCTTAATCTCTTAATATCAATTCTACTTTGTGTGGGTTTTTTAACCAGTTTTAATTTGGTTCGTAATGTGACTACTATGGGGTTATGGTCTGAACCGATGTCTGCTCCAGGGTAAGTTTTGGCAGACAGTATAGAATTACGAAATCTTTGTCTAATAAGGACAAAGTCAATTTGATTTCGGATTATTCTATTCGTTGTATCACCGGGAGATTTCCATGTATACAACCTTCTTTTTGGTAGCTTAAAAAGTGTATTAGCTATTACAAATTCTTCCGTCTGGCAAAATTGTATCAAACGGTCACCACGTTCATTTCTATTTCCTAGACCATATTCCCCCACATATCCATCCACTCTTCCCTGGCCA
Organism: Diabrotica balteata; assembly: GCA_918026665.1. Lineage (NCBI taxonomy): Eukaryota > Metazoa > Arthropoda > Insecta > Coleoptera > Chrysomelidae > Diabrotica > Diabrotica balteata. Next base: position 146,475,703 of record OU898277.1, on the reverse strand, counting down.
ACTTTGGCATTGAAGTCGCCCATTACTATTGTAGTGTGATGTTTTTTCATTGATTTTAAGACTTGTTCCAAATCATGGTAAAACAGTTCGATATCGTCGTCATCTTTATCTGCCGTAGGAGCATAAACTTGAATAAAATTTACTATACCTTTTTTAGACTGTAGTTGTATTGATAAGATCCTATCAGAATAAGGAGTAAAACTTACCACAGAGTAATTGACCTTTTTTGCAACTAAGATAGCAACACCGTAACGATGATTGACCTCGTTGTTACCTGAATAATACATGGTTCCATTATTTGTAATTTGTTTGCCTGAACCTGGCCACTGTACGTCACTTATACCTAAAACATCAATTTGGAGGTTTTCCATTTCAAGCAGTACGTTCGCTAATTTACCACTTGCATATAAACTTCTGACATTCCAGGTTGCTATTTTCAATGTCTTAAGTCCACAGGGATTTCTCTGGTTTACGACCTGGGAGGCCCTGTGATCTACAGTTATTCCTCCCCTGCCGGATCTTGGATTCCGTGCTCCATAATCAGTAAGTTTGTTTACTCTACTTGTCATTTGCCATTCATGACTTTACTAGGGGTACTCTAAGAGTCTTTAATGCAGTGGTTCCCCGTTGCCTTCTGCATCCTTACGCCGTTGACATATTTTTCGATTCATCCGCCTTTAGGACCAGTTTCCCAACCCTTGGACAAAAGAGTGCCCTTCCACTTATTAACTCATCCGCCCGCAGCCGTTGGTCATAAGTGGGGGATTGCTTATACCGGCAATCATTCGGTGAATTACTTGTTGGTCCACGGGAGGTATTTTATTTCCCTCCTACCCACCGGTAAACCGGGTCGGGCATTCCCCTATCCGCCACCTGGGGACGCGCTCTCTAGAGGTTACAGGTTCCTCCGAGAGAAAAGAAGAATATAAACACAAGTAAAAAAGAAATAAGGAAGGCGAATCAAGAAGTACACAAAGCAATCAGAAGAAATTTGAGAAAATATAATAACGAAACCCCCAACAAACAATACAGCCAAATAAAAACTTAAAGGTACTTAAAAAAGAAATTGAAAACTGGAAAGAGTCAAATATTTAAATTAAAAACAAACAGAGTGAAAAAATAACCAATAGGACTAAGTTGCTAAAAACTGTGGAAGATTTCTATCAAGAACCATACAGTAAAATCTCTAAAAATCTAAATGGAATAAGGCAGTCACGATTCTGGTACCCAAAAACAGAAGATAAAACTGATTTAACCTGTTAAGCCATATGTACAAACTTTCCATAAGAATTATAACAACGAGATTGGATAAAAACTAGACATGTACCAAACCAGAAAGAAACATGCACCAAACATTAAATGAAAATCACATTGATAGCCGTTATTCCAGATTAGTATATAATATTTACAGAAATGCGACAAACGTAATAAAGTTACGCGAAAACAGTAACGAAATAAAAATTCAAAGAGGTGTCAGACAGGATGACACACTATCACCAAAGCTTTTTATAACTGCCCGAGAACGTGCTTTTAAAACACTGGAATGGGATCATAAAGGGATAAGTGTCGTTGGAGAAAGACTACACCACTTGAGTTATGCTGATGACATAGTTTTTGATAGGAGATGACCTAGTCAAAATCAACATCATGTTAAAAGAACTGAAAGAGCCTGCAGAGAAATCGGTTTAAAAATAAATATCCCAAAACAAAATATGTGACGAACCTCGTGCTCAGTATCAATTTAAAAAATCACAAAGACGAAGTAGAACTTGTTAATAAATACATATACCTTGGACATGAAATTAGAATAGGTAAGGACGACCAAACAGATGAGGTATCCAAGAGGAATAGCCCATGGATGGGCAGCATATGAAGCTCTTAAAAACGTATTTAAAGACGGTAACATGCCGATAAATCTGAAGCGGATAGTCTTCGATCAGTGTATTCCGCTAATAATGATCAACAGTGCGGAAACACTGTCCCTAGCAAATAACAATGCTTTACAACTAAGAGTAGCACAAAGAAGGATGGAGCGTTCAATGACAGGAGTAACAATAAAAGAAAATATCACAAACGAAAACCTATAAAAAAGAACCACAGTTACAGATGTTGTGGAGAAAGCTTGTAGATTGAAATGGACCTGGCTGACTATGTGGCGAGGATGAAAGATGGAAGGAGGACAAGCAAATTAACCGAATGGAGACCAAGGACAGATAAACGAAATAGAGAAAAACCACCTACACGATGGCAAGATGATCTGCGGATCTGAAATGGATCCAAGCTACACAAGACCGTGCACTCTGAAAACAAATAAGGGTTTCACGAGGAAACTAAGTTCCTGTAGCTGGCTGTATACCATATATCACAAAAAAATTTTGTTAAAATCCTTTATAAAAGGTATATAAAATTGCCTCAAACGGGCTATCACAAACACATTGCAAAACGTTTTCGGATTAAACAATCCATCATCAGTGCAAACGGTTGTACATGCTAGTAGCCACCAAAATATATGGGTAAAAACCCTTTAAAAGTTATAAATTTAACATTATTTTACATTATTAGTTTTTATAGTTTGTGATGGTTAAGTTACCGTTGGATAGGTAACATGGCGGCGTATGACTCTACATGAGTAAAATGGTCCTGAGACGAAGTGCCTACGAGGACCTGTTGATAACAACTGTTATCAACAGTTATTAACAGGAGTTGTTATCAACAGGTCCTCGTAGGCACTTCGTCTCAGGACCATTTTACTCATGTAGAGTCATACGCCGCCATGTTACCTATCCAACGGTAACTTAACCATCACAAACTATAAAAACTAATAATGTAAAATAATGTTAAATTTATAACTTTTAAAGGGTTTTTACCCATATATTTTGGTGGCTACTAGCATGTACAACCGTTTGCACTGATGATGGATTGTTTAATCCGAAAACGTTTTGCAATGTGTTTGTGATAGCCCGTTTGAGGCAATTTTATATACCTTTTATAAAGGATTTTAACAAAATTTTTTTGAAATAAGGGTTTGTTTGTCCTAAAGTGAACTTAAAACGATGATGATATGAAAAGCATGCAGCGAAATACTTTTCTACTTTTTCAGCTAGTTTTGAATGTGTAAACTGTCCAGAGAAGTTTATTTGTAGTATCCATATTCACCAAGAGATTATTTTGTGTTATTTTTGAATTTATTTGTGTATTTAAATTCTCATTTTGTATGTCTTTATTTTATGGAATACTATGAATAAATTAAGATGTACTTGATATCATGTAAATAATTATTTGAACTACATGAACTTAATTTCACACAACAACGTAACTTTGCATCGGATACAGAAATGTGAAATCACTATAAGTGTATCTAAATTAGAGTGGCATCAAACGTGTTAAATCAAAATTTCACTTGAACCGTTCTTCCAATCACCTCTTAAAATATTTTATATATTTCTTTTATATTTTAGCATATTTAGATCTAACGTAATTTCTATTAATAAATATTCCATACATATTTACTGATACTTATGTTTGTCATTATCATTTTGATGGAGTGATTTAATTTTTTTTAATATATATTCGTATATCAAAAACAATGATTAAAATATTTATTTGTATTAACTTATTTCATTTGTATCTGAATCATTTCAAATAATTATTATATTTGTAATACATAAATATGCGTTCTATAAAACTGATAAATACCTAAATGAAGGTTCCAGGTCGTCCAAATCATGTATTTCCAGATTTCTATTGATTGATTGAATTCCAACAAGAAATTGGGTTCAGATCTTCAGGTTTTGCATCAATTGAATAGATTTTAAGCCACGTAGTAATAAACTCTCTTTTAATAGCAACTCTTGGACTTGTAAGCCTGTAAAGTAAATATACCATAAAATAGAACTAATTAGTACATTTAGTATGTTATTGTAGCGTATTTAAAAATAAAATAAAGTAGACCACCTTCATTCCCGCTATTATTATGAACACCATCGGTCGATGCATCTGACATCATGAGTTATCATTTTAAGAGATGATGCGACCGTTATATGGGGCACGTCGAAATTAGCTTTTTCGTTTCAACCCTTTTAGATCTGAGCGTCTTGATCAGCAACTCTATATGTAGGCCCAGGATAGCGGAATCTACAGGACTCTCCAGCTCTGCATAAACTCCTCAAGAAGAAATAACAGTCTACTGTCTCTAAAGGACTAGACCTCTTCAGTGATGCAATACACAGTAATTCATACGCCGGTTTCTAAGAAGATCACTTCAACCATACTTCTCACAATCTTCCAATCCAGATTTTCTAGTGCACGACCTATCTTTGGTATAGCCAAATTTTTGATGCCATAATTGTAAACGATTTTATAAGTACAGTATACTGTATAAGACTTCCTGGTCACCATATACAGCAAAGATCGAGGGTCATGTTCTAATCGCAGTACACTTCCAACTTTAGGCTGCTGATTTTTTAACTCGTCCAAGCGACAGAATTTCATATTGAATTCGGACGATATTCCTTTAGGCCTCTCGAGGTCATGGCCAACACAGTGGGCTAGAGAGACTTTATCTGGAACACTAAAAAGATCCTGCTGAACTTCTTCTATGGTCACGCCGAATCTTGCTCTCTTTCTTTGTGTGTAATTTGACATAAATTTATATAAACTTGACCGTTGGTCACCTTTTATCTTATGTTTTTGGATTCATGCTTCTTCTGTTTCATTTGAGCCACCATATGGTGCAAGACGATTGATACTTATAAACAACTGTTGGTTTACCTTTTGGCAACTTCTTAATAGGTATAATTAAATCGTTTATTTCTGTATTTTACTTTGGGAAACTTCTTAAATCGGTATATTACATCATTTATTCTCTTTTTAATTTCATACAAACCTTCGCACCATACGGACATACGACGGTCGACGTATTCTTAGCTTGCAACATATTCTTCAGAAGGTATGCAGCCAAACTCTAGACCGCAAGGCAATCGAACTTTACGACCCAACATCAGACAGGCTGGAGTCTGGCCTACAGTTTCGTTCACGGTCGAGCGGTAGGCCATTAGGAATAAATGAATGTGCTGGTCCCAATCTCTTTGACGTTCAGATACAACTTTGGACAGGTGTTTACCCATCGTTCGGTTCATCCTCTCGACCATTCCATCAGAATGAGGATGCAGGGGTGTCATTCTGGTCTTATTAATACCAATCAATTTACAACGTTTTGGAAAAGAGTTGACTCGAGGTTTGAGTGATTGCAATTTGCACTGCATGGCGGCCTCCAAAGAGCATCGGTATTTAAACTTTTCTAGCCCCGTATTTACGTTTCTTTGGCATCGTGTTACGAACTACTTTCAGTATCATTTTCTCCAGACGTTCTTCGTTTTGTTCGTCGCTTTCTTCAGAGGTTTGTACTCGATAGCTCCGTGAAACTTGACTAGCTGTTTCATGTTCCAAGGCAATGGTGAGCGCTTCAGCTAAATCTTTCGGACTTTCAAGCCATAAAGAAGGTGTCTACAGCAATTTTTCCAAAATGTTGTCTGGTGCCTCTGTATACGTCAAACACATTATAGGAGTAACATCTGCTTCAAATACTTGCAAATTCTCACTTGCTCCTTGCATTCTACTTTTTAGTTGTACTTTGTAGACTTGTTGTAGATGGGCATCTCCATAGCGTTTTTCTAATCTAGTGAATAATATCTGGTAACATTTTTTTGGCCCTTAGGAATCGATCTTAGGACATCCGCAGGATCACTTCGTAAAGCAGTAGTTAAGGAAATAGCATTTCCTTGGGCGGTCCAATGATTGGCTGTCGCAATAGCTTCAAATTGTCTAAGGTAAGTATATGGACCAAGAAGACTTCCCATCAAATGGTGGCAATTTTAGTCTCTTATGATGCGTCGTTTCATCCCTTGATGATTCTTCTTTCACTACAAGATCTAAAACTAATGCATTAGCTGGCGATAATTTCGTATTGGTTATCATGTTCTTTAATTGTTTGATCTTCTCTTCTACATCGCCTACATTTTTCTGTATCTTATCGAATGTTCTAGAAACTTCTGCATATTTTTTATTGTTCTGTCTACATACTTCTTTAATTATTTGAGAAGTCTCGTCGAATCTTCTAGAAATATTTTCTAATTTCTCGTCGAATCTTTTGGCAACATTGTCAAAAGTTTATTCAATCATTTGAGAAATATTTTCGAATTTCTTATCATTATTTTTTGTTAAAACTGCTTCTTCTGCTGACTGAATGTGAAATGTCTCTGAGTCATCTCCATTCTTGTTGAGAACATCTTTAAGTCGTTCTTGAAGGATCTTCTTGAGATTCCATTACTTTTCACTGCATTGACAACGTCAACTTTTACGTAGATTTAAAGTTTTCAATTTCAATTTGCTGCTTATGTTGTCGATTCTTGCAGATCAAATAAAGTAAGTAATTTTACTGATAGAAAAAGCTTCGCTTAAGCAACGATCCAAAAGATAAAGACGAGTTATGTAGATGTACTTACACAAAAAGTTTACAGGAGGGAAATTTAAAGGACAATAGGAAAGGATTCTGAAAATAGTTATCAAAAATTAAGATTTTATTGCTTCTTTTTATGAGAATTCGAAGTTGACGTCGTAACCTCGACATCATAACTGGTACTAATATTTATATTAAAAATACGTCGTAGGGAAATAATGTTTTCTTCGAGTTATAGAATCTAAATATGTCAAGATATCCTATATTTAGAGCTTTAAATGAAGGTAATAGCTTTTTTCTTTGTCTTACTGAACTTTCCAACAACGAGGTTCGTTTTAGCCTGCTTTTACATAACATAACAAGGAAATACAAGCAATTTTCTCAAAAAAAGAGGACATCTTAATAAACTTTTAAAACTAGGTATATTGATGCATAACTAAAAATTCATGAACTGAAACCACTGAAATAAACGCATGACGTAGTTAAATACACTGGTCAGTCGCTTTTATATAAGTGGGTCAAGTTCATGACAGATTTTTTAAACGACATTCATGTGGATCTTGGCTACTTATACAGATCGTAAGCCTTGATCTATATACAAAAAATTAAGACACTATGGATGTATGGACTCTTTCTTATAATCCTTGAATGTCATCAGTGTCAAGTAGTCATATTAATAATTAACGCACAAATGGATATGTTTTCCCTTGATATAATTTTTATTTAATATTATTTAAACTTAAATATTTAACTTAATTATAAAAAAGTATATTAAGTAATTATTATCAGAAATAAAATTTTATATATAGGTAATGTACCGGGTGGTCCAATAAGTCGATCTCTCGGCTATATATCAGAAACTATTCATGTGATAACTTTAGGAGAAAAAATTCCTTAGTAGAAGTGGTGAAGAGAAATCGTTGGAAATAACTGTCAAGTTTCTGGATTCACCGCTAGGGGGCGTAGCCTGTGAAGAAAACTTTGAAACCCAGTTTTTTGGGAAATATCCCCAATTATATCTAGTGTAAAATTAGTAAACTAGAAACAGGCTTAAATTCTGCACAAAGTTGTTTAAGTACTTTTTTTATTTTTTTAAATAAATAGTGGGGGAGAGTGGGAAAGTATTTGTGGATAAATACCTATAACTTTGATTTGGATCAACCGATTTTAACGAAATTAGTCATTAGAAGGAAAACCAAACAGCGGAGGTAAAAAGAAGAGTCAGATTAGCCTGGGCAGGATTTGGGAAATTAAAATGGGTCCTAAAGAATAAGAAAATACAACAGTACTTAAAAACAAGAGTGTTTGACCAGTGCATACTCCCAATTCTCACATACGCATGCCAAACATGGACTCTGACCAAAGCAAACATGGATAAGATAGTGAAGACACAAAGAGCCATGGAGAGAGCAATGTTGGGAGTAAAATTAAAAGACAAGAAGCAAAACATCTGGATAAGAAACAAAACAAAAGTCAAAGACGCAGGTCAACATATAGCCAGGCTAAAATGGAGTTTCGCAGGTCATAACGCCAGACAAACAGACAATAGGTGGAACAACACGATACAACATTGGAGACCATGGACAGGAAAGAGAGCAAGAGGACGACCCCAGATGAGATGGGGAGATGACATTAGAAAGATAGGAGGAATACACTGGAAACAGAAAGCACAAAACAGAAGCGAATGGAGGAAACTGGGGGAAGCCTATGTTCAAAATTGGACGAATTAAAGGGCAAAAGAAGAAGAAGAAGAAGTCATTAGAACGAGTGTGGATGAATTAATTTACATCTACTATAAAATAATTGCATTTAGTTTTAATTGTCATAGGTAGAAAGTACTTTCGAATGGAAAAAATTAAAATTTGTTTTTCTTTAAAATGTTTAATGGAAACACCTATTTATTGTAAATTATAATGGAACTGGATTAAATTCGTAACAAAATGGTGCAAACCGCATGTTAATAGCCTTTGTCGAACTCGATATATGAATAAAAACGCATAAATATAAGTAAGTATAGTATTGACTCACCCTGTATTATAAATTAAATTAAAAAATAAGTCAGTAGGTACTTTTATATTAATAATTAATTTATCGGTACTAATAATTTGTAATGATTATATCAAATGCAGAATTGTATGATATAATTGGAGTTTATTTCGAATGTCATCAAAATGCCGCTATTCTGTCGCTAACTGTCTTACGTACTATATATTCTGTAAGATATCCTGACAGGAGACATTATGGCAAAGAAGTATTGAAAGGCAAGAAGATTAAGAAAAATTGGTAGTTTTCATTGTCCTTGTTTTAAACGACGTATTAGATTAGAGGTATGACCGAAGATAATTCAATCAATGTTCCTGCTTTAATTCAATAGAATTCACATATAAGTAGTCGGCAAATCTCTATAGAATTAAACATACCCAAAACTACTGTTCTAAGGATTTTAAAACATCACAGGTTGGTTTTTCATATTATAAAGTGAACGTGTAGGTCAGAAACTTGAAATTCCCTTTAAACTTTAGATTCAACTGTTATTTTAATATTCAAAAAAAAACGGCAACACGGCGCTTTTATCCTTTTTTCGTTTCTTAAAAATTGTGGATTTTTCAAGATGTTTTGAGTTTTAGTAGATATATTGGTTTCTTTTTTACCAATATTTGTTGTTCTGTTTTTTAGACTGCAACTTTTCCCTTAAAATGATCTGTCCATCTTATTATGTTTTGCTGTGCTGTCAATACATTACCCTTTTTGCCTCTACACATCGTTGTTATCGGTTTGAATTCTCTTCTGCTTTTGTCCAGTTTTTGGTAAAACTTTCTTGTCTCTGTTGACTTACTAAGATTTTGTAGTGCTTTGTTAATATTTTCTCTTTTCTTCGGTAGATTTTCTTTTTTTCTTTACAAAATTGTTTATATTCCTCCCTGGGTTGTGTTATATGCCTCTGTTAAATCAGTAAATGTGCTCTGTTTTTTATTTCTGTTATAATTAGACATTAGTCTCTTCTACATTATATCGTTCATGTTTAGAACCTGTTTTCTTTTTGATGTTTGAAATTCTGGTCCTTTCCCTACTTTAGACTAGGTAGGTAGCGATCAGAATATCCGCATTTGCGGACGTTTATTATTTTCGATTGGTGTCCTTGAGTCTACAAAAATTTTATCTATCATATTTATTTTAAGTCCGTCTGGTAATTTCCAGGTGTCTTTGTGCATTCTTTTTTTTTCGGTGAAGTAATGGCTGTTCAATAAGTTTTGCAATTCGATAAGAAAAACAAAATTTTATGGTTTGAAATACTTTATTATTGTATAGCAATCAAAATAGCTGAGCATCATTACACTTACTCCAACAAGATTTCAGTTTATTAATTCCATTATTTCATTGTAAAATAATCTTTCACAGCTTTTATGACTTCACCATTTGATGAAAAACACTTGTCAAGCATGAATTTTTTAGGTACTGAAACAGAGAAGTCACTAGAGACCAAATCTGGTGAATACCATGGATGCTCCAATAATTTGAACGTAAGTTCATGGATTTTATCCATTATCAAAATATGGCACGGTGCGTTGTCCTAACCAAAAAGTATTTTTTTCTTTTGCAGAGAAAGTCGCATTCAAATGTGTTTTTATTTCATTGTTAGCGAATACCGCGCCCATTGTGAAAACAGCTTTCTGAAACCCAATACTTATGTCAAAATATTGCTTACACTAACCAATGTGATGCCTAAAACTTCTACTAAATATCTTTCGACTATTTTCTAATACGATATTCTATATTTTTTCTACGATTTCTGTTGTTGTTGCTGTTTTTGGACGTTCTTGACGTGGATCGACTTCAAGGCTTGCACGACTACGTTTAAATTCAGCAATCCATCTTTATTCTGTACAAATTGAAGGCGAAGTGTCCTTATATACTTTTAACATTCATTCATGTGTTTCTTTTGCTTTTAAATCTTCCAAAAATAAAAATTCAATTTCTGCACAATACTTGGTTTTTCAATGGCATATAAACAAAGAAGGAATTAACTTTGGTAAAATGAAAGGCAGATATTGAGCACAGTTTTATTAATTCAATCTTGCCCAAGTACTTTAGAATCCTAGAGCATCTTCAGGGGCATTTCATCAATTTTAGGCTATCCAAATGGAGAATGTCATAAACATAAAATTTAATTGTACATAACACTGGAAATGCCCCTGAAGATGCTCTAGGAAGCAAATGTGCTTGGGCAAGATTTAATTAATAAAACTGTGATCGATATCTGCCTTCCATTTTATCAAAGTTTATTTTATTGGAGCATTCAACCTTATATCAATTTAAAGAAGGAATTGACTTCACATGAAACTTTAATTGAAACGAAACTTCACATACGTTCATATGAACAAAAATTTACGCTAGTATCAAAATTCTTCTTCTTCTTCAAGTTCTGCTCCTATTGGAGGTTGGAAATCATTCTAGCAATTATAATTTTATTGGTTGCGCGTCTGGATAATTCAATTGAACTGCATCCAAACCATTCACGGAGATTGCGTAGGCACGAGATTTTACGTCTTCCTACACTTCTTCTGATTTTGATTGTACCCTGCATTATATTCCTTAGTAGTTTGTATTTTCACCTCTCATGATGTGCCCCAAGTATTCCAATTTCCTGATTTTTATGGAAATATCTCATTGTTTGCCTAGTGTTCGAAAACTTGTTCGTTTGTTTTGCGATCCATTCATGATATGTTCAAAATACGTCGGTAACACCACATTTCGAATGCTTCTAGGTTTTTAATGTTGGATTTTTTAAGTGTCCAAGCTTCAACCCCATACAAAAGAGTATAGAAAATATAACATCGAAGCATTCTTATCCGGAGCGATATATTGATGAAAAAGTTTTCTTATTCTATTAAAAGTTGACCGTGCAATTTCAATGCGGCATCGTATTTCTTTTGTCTGATCAGTATCTTCTGTGATCCATACTCCAAGGTATTTGTACGAAGATATTTGTTCAATTTCTGTATTATCTAGTACTAGCTTAACTTTGATGTGTTGTTCTTTTGTAAGTACCATGAACTTGGTTTTCTTCAAATTTATTTTTAGTCCATAGTCGTTGCAATATATATTTAGTTGTTCAGTAAGGTGTTGCAGTTCTTCTAGTGTTCCTGCCAGAAGGACGGTGTCGTCAGTATATCTTATGTTATTAAGTGACTCACCGTTTATTATAAGGCCCTCACTGACCTCGGCAAGCTCTAATTCTGAGATGGCTACAATATATAAATTGAATAACAAGGGTGATAAAATACACCCATGGTGGACCCCACGGCGGATCTGGATATCCTCGGTCAGTTTATTTTCAACTTTCACTTCTGCCGTTTGGTTCCAATAGAGGTTACATATGATTCTAATGTCTCTACTGTCCATGTTTTTATTTAATAAAATTTCTTTAAGCCGCTTATGCTGCACTCTGTCAAATACCTTCTCAAAATCAATGAAACAGGCATATACTTTCTGATTTATATCTAAGCATCTCTGCGAAAGAACTCTTACTGCAAACAGTAGATCTCGTGTTCCAAGTTCTTTCCTAAATCCCATTTGTGTATTACTTATGCCTTCATCTTATTTCTTATGTATTCTATTGTGAATTACTTTAAAAAACAATTTCAAGACATGAGTCATTAAGGCTATGGTGCGATGTTTATTGCACTCCTTTGCATTGGCTTTTTTGGGAAGCAGTATGAATGTTGATTGGAGCCATCCTTTAGGTATTATACCTGTTCTATATATGGTATTGAATAGATCCAAAAGAAGATCAATATATTCAGTATTCACAATTTTAAGTAATTCGATAGGAACTTCATCAGGCCCGGGAGATTTACCACCTTTAGCTTGTTTCATTGCATATTCAATTTCTTCTCGTATAATGTCAGGCCCAGTATCATCCTTAAATTCTTTTGGTGCTTCTGTTCTGTCTTTGTCTTCAAAAAGTTGTGCTGTATATTGTGTTTACCTCTGCATTTTTTGGTTTATATCTGTTATAAGTGCACCACTTTCATCTCTTAGTTGCCTGGTTTGAAGTGTTTTTCTCATTCCTGTTAATTCTCTAATTCTTTTATGCATGTTAAAAGTCATATTTTTCCTCAATTTCTTCTAGTTCTTGGCACTGCTCATGTAACATTATGTCCTTAGCTTCTTTTATTCTCTTTTTAATTAATCAATCAGTTTCATTATATTTAATTGGATTTTTTGTTTTGAACGATTTTCTTTCATTCACTAATAGTAGTATTTCTTCGGTCATCCAGTCTTTATGTTTTCTTTTCTTTGTTTTTAAGTTTTCATTTGCTGTTTTAATTATTGCTAATTTTATATTTTCCCATTTCTGATCAATGTTATAGCTACTTTTATTCAGTTCTTGGGCATTATTTTACAGTTTGTTCCTTTGTTTGTGGTTCCCTTAATCTCTTAATATCAATTCTACTTTGTGTGGGTTTTTTCACCAGTTCTAATTTGGTTCGTAATGTGACTACTATGGGGTTATGGTCTGAACCGATATCTGCTCCAGAGTAAGTTTTGACAGACAGTATAGAATTACGAAATCTTTGTCTAATGAGGACAAAGTCAATTTGATTTCGGATAATTTTATTCGTTGTATCACCGGGAGGTTTCCATGTATACAATCTTCTTTTTGGTAGCTTAAAAAGTGTATTAGCTATTACAAATTTTTCCGCCTGGCAAAATTGTATCAAATGGTCACCACCTTCATTTCTATTTCCTAAACCATATTCCCCCACCTATCCATCCACTTTTTCCTGGCTAACTTTGGCATTGAAGTCGCCCATTATTATTATAGTGTGATGTTTCTTCATTGATTTTAAGACTTGTTCCAAATCATGGTAGAATAGTTCGATATCGTCGTCATCTTTATCTGCCGTATGAGCATAAACTTGAATAAAATTTACTATACCTTTTTTAGACTCAAGTTGTATTGATAAGATCTTATCAGAATAAGGAGTAAAACTTCTCACAGAGTAATTGACCTTTTTTGCAACTAAGATAGCAACACCATAGCGATTATTGACCTCGTTGTTACCTGAATAATACATGGTTTAATTATTTATAATTAGTTTGCATGAACCTGGCCACTGTACGTCACTTATACCTAAAACATTAATTTGGAGGTTTTCCATTTCAACCAATACGTTCGCTAATTTACCACTTGCGTATAGACTTCTGACATTCCAGGTTGCTATTTTTAATGTCTTAAGTGCACACACAATCTTAAGTGGACAAAACTCTTATCGAACCGCAAAACTTATTGACAGCCTATTATGAACTAGGTTTATTAACCGTTTGTCATTGTCATTTCATTGCCCTTGGAGACTGTACTAACTCTTGTAGGTTGGGATTGCTGTTCTCTTTAAACTTTTCTGTTTAGGTTTCCATAGATTATTTTTTACCCTACATCTTATACAATGAGAACCCTGCATGGTAATTCAAGTCACAACTAAACACAAGACTATATCCCACGCACAGCTCTATTTCGTTTTGTTATCGTCTAGTAGTATTTGTTTAAAACGGTAATCTTCTATTCTGTTTTTTTTTTCTTTACTATAACTACTGTGTCTTCTTACAGTTGAGTTTCATGCTTCACTCACTGCGGGTTCGTAAAATTCTTATACCATTGTGATAACTCTATGTTCAATCTATCCTCCTGAATATAACGACAATGCTTAAAGTTTTGCAGGATTTTTGTGAGCGTTGTCAATTGGATTCTTGCATATATTGTTTCGTAAAATAATATATAAATTTTAAATCAACGTATTTTATTGAAAAGGTGGTGAATACGTTGCAGGATTTACAGTCAAAATCTATCATAATTCAAGATTCCTTTATTTTTCTCTTAAATGGGGTTTATTTAATACGACATTATATTTTAGATACAATAAAATTGTTTATAAAAATAATTCGTGCAAATACACGTGAAAACTTAGATTAATTTATTAAATCAGTAATGTCTGTATAATATAAAATAAGTATCAAAAATTGACAAAAATATTTATATCAATACCTAGCTTTAACAATAGTTTTATAAAAATATTCCACTTAAAGATATATATAGGAACACAGAAAAAGCTAACAACCTTATTGAAATAATAGAAGTTTACTCAAATCACGCGTCACTCAAATCTTAACTTAAATCAGTAAAGCCATAAAAAATTATTTTTGGCACCTTTTCCATCTATTTACTACTCATAATTATACACTAAGCTAATTATAAAATTAATAAATAAATACAACAATCCAAAATCAGTTATATTTAATGCTATATATTAAAATATAGTAACTGATCAAGTCAAAAGGTCCATTCATAAAGTTTTGATTTAAGTCACCTTCCTGAACCCGACCATACATGGACAAAATCATTTTGATACAGAAGGTCGTAGGTTTATAGAAAAAAATCTTTTTCAGAGATGGGAGTCTCTTGAAATTACAGTTTAGTTACAATTCAATCACATATATCCTATTTTTTCAAATAAAATTGAGACACACGTACAGCGAGATACCATTTTCAAAATTGCTAACAAATACCCTCAACAGGATAACAATAGTTGAAGATAAGCTGCCATTTTCGCTTCGCTAACGATACCATTATAATAATAAAGTAAAATAAAAAAGTTTTTTATAAGCTTTTTTTATTATGTAAATAAAGTGCTACAATCCATTTAAAATTCGAATTTTTAAATAAACAGTAGTGATGAGAAAAGATGAGCATTTGATATGAAGAAATGCCTTCCCCTATTGGCCTATCACTCATTAAACGATGTGGACGAGAACCAGCCACGTTTCACAGGCCTGAACTCAACTGGTCTTTATTCCTTGAAGTGTTGTTTTCATTTTTGTTTGTCTGATTGAAGGTTGAGGATACTAAATTGTGTTATTTACCAGTGGTATTATTTACTATAATGTATCATTTATTAATATCTATTATTAGAAAACGATTAAATTGTGTACAGTTTGGTTGACCTTATAAAGATTGGTCTAACTCTCAATTCACCAGAAAAAGACTAGGAAAGGGACTATTTTTAAAACCCACTGCACAAAAAATTGACAAATACGATTTCTATGAGTATCGGATAGCATTGCATAGCCACTATGTCAATTCTTCTTACTTCACCATTACTATTTCAGAAAGTTGAATTCGTAACAGTCATTGACCAATGAGTAAAGTAGCTCGTACGGTTATTCTAACAAATACGGTATTTTTTTGTCACTTCGCGTCTTCATAAGCAACAATTTTTTAGTAATAATCTCATTTACACCGAAAATCTGGCTTAGGGCTAAATAATGTGTAATTTCTTGAATCTACGGTATACAGGCACACAGGCAGATAACACAGCCAGTGCTACTCTTCAACCGACTATTATTATTCCTGGTCTTATGCATATTTATTTTATTTAGAGTCGAACTGACACATTTGGATATTTTAAAAAATATCTCACTGTTTTTGCCGGTACCAGGTATCGAACCAGCACCTTCAGAGTAATAGTCAAATACTGTAACGTTCAGGAACATTGGTTTATACAGTTTCTAAAATCTTAATGGAGGACATCTGGAGGTAGTCAATAATTTCTTCAATAAGTTCGATGTATCTGTGTAACGGTTTCATTTACAATGGCTCATAGCCATTGTCTCATATCACATAAACCAACCCAACAGCTCGTTGATCTTTATTTAATCTGATACGGGAGTATTTATTTGTACTTTAGCTTCTTTTTAGTAAATATTATTTATTATTGTGATACCTATATCTTGTGACATTGTTTTTATTTTTGAGTAATTGCTTCAGTGGTTTATGTTTTCAATATTTTATTATAGTTCAGAAAACAGACATGTCTTGGTTTATATCTAGACGTCACTGTTTTTAAATTGAAAACATTAAACCAAACAAGACCTTCATGTTCTTCCTATTACCTAGTCTATTTCTAAATCATTTATATTCTATTATGAATGATTTTTAAGAATATTTTTAACACGACTGATGAGACTAATAATTCGATGCTCCGAACAGTACTTTGCGTGTAACTTTTTAGATATGATTGTTAACTTTATACTTTAGATATTATATGAAATTTATATCTTCTATATTGTATATTGAATGGACTGTATAAGTACTCAAGTAAATTAGCAATAAATTAAGATTGCAAATAATATTCGTAAAAACTAAAATATTCACTAAAAAATCCTTAGCAGTAAATGGCAAAAAATTGAAACATTACCTTGTTGAACGTGATATTAAAGTAAAACAAAGATATTAAGCTGTAAAAAATTGTTGAAGGATTTATATCCACAAGACACGATATCCAAAAACACGAAATATAACGATCTACACAGGAGGAATAGTTTAATTAAGAGACGGAAAATTAACTTAAAGGTAATCAACCCAAAAGGCAACTAAGCCTTTGCCTTCTAACAAAATGGCGTCGTATAGAAGAACTACAAAAAACTGAATATAATAATGTTGGCATTAAGAGATGCTTTTCTCAACTAGTGTAATAAGAACGCCAAACAATGGTAATGACATATCTTGGAACAGAATTTGTATTTTTTTACAAAACACCTACATGTTTTTTATCTAAGATTGTTTTTTGGGAATATTGAATTAATAATAATTGTACATTGTAGTAGCATTTTTTGCGTCCTATATAACCTATTTATTTAAGTGATTATTTTATATGAATTATTAAGGCAAGCTGGTTATAATATCTTCTAAAACTTTGACTATCTATAATATATACTCATAATCAGGTATATGGTTAACTATCAAACCTCTAAGTTTGGCATATTTACAAAAATGTCTTAGTTATTTAATAAGTGTAATTGTTTGCAAATTGCATACATAGAGTTAAGAGAACATCGTAAACATATCGGAACATAAACCATTGTCATGCGACTGTAGTCCAAAAATATTTATACAATAATTATAATGTACTTTTTAAGTAAAGATTTTATAAATTTTGTATGTATGTAGAGTGAAAAATACTAATGATTGTCCCTCGAGAGTTAAGTATCCATATTTAGAAGTAACTTATGTGACGAATGCTTGTATGTATAAAAACAATAGAAAGTACACCAAGTCCAGTCGAGCCCACTTTTAAATTTGTTGTATCTAAACTAATATGGGTGCTAATTCTCTTCAGAAATAACCAATTTCCTAAAAGATCCTGACGTACTTTTCTACATAAGCAAACTGCAACTGTTCACCTGTTGTAATAGTGAGCCTGTATAAGCACTAGTGCTAGGAATGCACAGTTACTCACTCATTTGCTTAAGGTCCATTATTAGAAAATAAGTACATTTGGCAAGATTTATAAGTGCGTATAGAGTACGCATCTAAACGGCTTTCTCATAATTTTAGTAAAATCATTTAATTCATTTGAAATTGTTAAGGGAGGCTAGGCTTTAATTTTACGTATGTTTTCTATAATCACATCTGGCTTTAATTGTACATATCTGTTTTCGCACACACCACACCTACGCTACTTTTAAGGTTAAGTGAGACTAATGACTAAACGTCAAAAGTGTTATGTGTAAAATTAATTGTGCTAATAAAATGGAAACTAACAATACAACCAACGAATAACGCTATTGCTTAATCCTATGCTAATGACGTCTGAAAACGCCACCACTATTTTTAAGTGCGCATTACGTTTTCAGGCGGCGTTTGTTCATGCGTCATTTTTAGATTAGTATGCATTTAGCACTGATTGAAACTAGTTGTTTTGTCATTGAGCACGTAAATATATCTTATCAAAGTGTTTAGTGCGGCTGTTGAGACTCATATATTATAAATGAAGCTATTCTAGGGCCATCTTGATCAAAAGTGGAAACAAAAACTATCCCGCCCAGGTACAAATGAGGAAGTTACGTGATTCTGTCATCGATGCCAATGACTTCACCTTATTATATTATTAGAAAAGAAAATGTGGTTGGTATGACTCCGATTAATTAATGATATAGGAGAAATTGTGATCGATGAGAGTCCATTCGAAGATGTAGAGCTAAATTGTATAAATACTAATACTCATTCACAAGAGTCAAGAGTAAAATTTCCACCGTCACTTGGTATGAGAATCCTTCGAACACTTACAACAAACTAAGTACAAATCTAAATTCACCAAGAGTTATATCATATACCCGAAGATTACTTTAATTTACTGACAGATGACAGCTTTTACGAACTTAATATATAGAAACGAATATTTATGCCACCGAGGTTTTTCTATCTCACAGAACTGAAGCGCACTTGAAAATTAGCCGGTAGAAAGACGTAACACATGACGAAATGAAAATATTTTTGCGTTGGTCATCTATACAGCTACTATTCCTCTAAGACTATTGGAAAACAGATCTACTATTTAATGTCAATGTTTCCTGCAAGTGTGAGTAGAGATAGATTTTTCTTGATGTTTCGATGTCTGTATTTTCCCACAAATCCTGAACCTAAAGATCTACAAACTACTGATAGACTTTTCAAGATACGTCCAGTTATAACTTATGTTAATAACAAACAAGAAACTTTTATCCTGGTCGATATCTATAGATGGTATAACAAAAAATCGATCGGAGTTTCGGTCCCATGATAGAGGACAACTTCTTGCGGAAAATACGCACATAAGCCGTGTATGGTTAAGCCGACAGCGCTTAAGGAAGTAAAGGCAGCACTATTGGCACTAAGAAATAACAAAGCCCCGGTATATTCGATAACCTTTTATGAGCGCATTCGTTCATACAACCCCGTTGTTTTCATAATACTTCCACAAGTATTTGACTCATCAGTTAATACAATTGATTTGATATTTCAGCCCTTTAGATAGTAGTAGTAAACTAAAATAATGGTCAATGCGCATAGTTTTCCTTAAGTAATTATATGGTAGCACGGAGGGACCGCAGACGTTCGGATACAATTAGCGTCTCTTAGCAAAGACAATGACGTCGACTTTGCTAAGTATCAAGACAATTACTCTACACCTACACACACACACACTACACTACCTTACTGTAAAACACTGTACCATGCCAATGACCATTAGTTGTCGACGCATTAAACTCAATAAAAAAAAAAAAAAAAAAAAAAATTATATGGTAGCAGTTGGACTCCAAGCAAAAAGCTTAAATGGTATTGTCCTCATCACAGATCATTTAGTAGAAGCCACAGATATTGTAAATACATTGGATTTGCTTGTTCGAAGTAGGCCTCAGAATAAACTTGACCAACACTAAGTTTATGACAAATATGGTACCCAATAACCATTTAACTATTCAAGACAAAGTGGTGGAACTGGAGAAATATACGAACTTGAGTCATGAAATAAGAATCAGCAGTATCATCCAAAGACGAATTACTTTAGCGTGGACAACCTTTGGAAAACTGCGAGACACACTTAAGACCAACATACCAATTAGCCTTAAAAGAAAAGTATATGACCAATGGTCATGACATATGGGGCAGAAACTATGACTCTAACCAAGACTACGGATTCGAAATTGAGAGTGGCAGAGAGACGAATGGAACGGTCTATGCTGGGAGTGACGTTGCTGGACCGAATAAGAAACGAAGATATGCGAAGAAGGACGAGTATTGCTGATGTTGTAGAAGGTATAGCGGAACTGAAATGTAATTGGGTAGGCCATATAGCGAGAATGCACGACTCACGATGGACGAGCAAAATAAAAAATTAAAAGCAAAGAGCAGACAAACGTACCTACACGTTGGGCTGACGACAGGAGTATCACCAAAAATTGGCAACAAAGAGCACAAAATCGTAAAGAATGGAGGAGTTTAAGGGAGGCCTATGACCAGCAGTGGACGTGATAAATGAAGGCTGGATGATGATAATGAGTTGGACTTCATTTCCATTTTTGTTCATATATAGCAAATAAATATGTAAGAGAAGAAAGTTATTTGTAGCAAAGAAACGTTAAAGCAACACTACATCCTCATCCCCAAGGATTGGCAGTATTTTCAACAGAAATTGAACAATTCTTTGCAGATGTAATTTTAAAGACGTCCAAATTATTTTGTGATGCAACCAAAAAGCAATTGCGTCAGCTGAAGGAACATACCATTATTTATTTTGGACTTAATTTTTATCAGGATAGCTGCTTCCTATACTGTCTTGATACTAATAGCGCTGATATACGGCGTATAAAAATATTGTTTTGTTCATTTGACTTAATTAGTGATTTTTTCTTACACTCGTGCTTCCTCTTTTCTTGCCTATTAACCAACCACATGCGCTAATTTAATACTGTACGGGTAAACTTAATTTACTGTACGGGTAGGGTAAATGTGTGTTTATTTTGCACAATAAATATTATATGCATTTGCATATTATAATTTATGTAATCAATAAATCCAAACTACTAGGTAGATCTATTTTATGGAATTTCACACTACGAATAATAGCACCCTGCTGAGCTGAATATTAACGAGTCTTTTCAAAATATGGTAAATTATACAAGCGTTCGAAATGTACTACTACCGCCGCGTGCTCCGAATTTCACATAAACAATACCGTGATCAAACATATGAAAAATGATATCTGGAAGTTTTCTGTACTATGAAGATTAGAACAATGTCGTACTTAGGGCATGTAATGTACAAAGAGAAGTATCAATTAATTTAACTAATTTGGAAAAATAAAATATATTAAATGAACTCAGACATCATGGCTGAAGGTATCGGAAAATGCACGGGAATAACGATGGTGCATTTATTCAGGGCAGCTGTCAACAAAGTCATGTGGATCCACGTGATTGTAAACATCTACAGAGGATAGGCATCAATCAAAGAAGATAAAATAGCGTTTTCATGGTCGTCACGCTGAAGAATGATCTCTCACCTTTCGCTCTGCTCGGTTATTATGTACTTAAATGGTTGTTCTACTCCACTTTACTTTGTTTCTTAGCTGTTCATTAATGTTTTTCGTTTCACATTTCATCGCAGGGTATGTTATTATTAACCTAAGTGGGAGCGCCCACCAAAGTGGCGTGGCAGTGGCAAGTAGCACGCATCTAGCATGTTATTTTTAAATGTAACCAATGCAAAAACATTATTAGAATGAATGACGTCACTATCATTTTGGTGAGCGCTGAATCATTCGTTTTCATTGGTTACATTATGCTAGACGCGTGCTACTTGTTACTTGCCACTGCCACGCCAGTTTGGTGGGCGCTCGCCCTAACAATTATTATTGTTCTGAAGCTATTTTCTTGTGGCATTCTAAATTAATTACTATTTAACTGGGAATAAGCCATAATTAATTAAAGATAAAACTACTTTTATTGACGTTTCAATTTCCACTTCGGAAATCAATAAAAAATAGCTTCAGAACAATATTAAGAAACTGTTATGAGCCCAGCGTTATTCAAAATTTTCGGAGATTGGAAATTCTATACAAGAAACTGGATTTCCGAAGTGGAAATTGAAACGTCAATAAACGTATTTTTATCTTTAATTGTGGCTTATTCCCAGTTAAATAGTAATTAACCTAACAATTGTTTTGTAAATTCTGCTTTTAATTCTTTCCTTATATTTTTGTTCCTCCATGTTCCATACAGACATCCTGCGGTTGTTTACTGTGTTCTCTTATTCCTATTCGAGGCAGGAACAATTAAAATACGATAAAATTAATTAGTCTTAATGATTACCGTAACGTTATTTGTTTAATCATCGTCACTTTAATCTAGCAAAGCATTCTTCATCTACTGATCACTTTTTAGCTTCTTATCATGGCATGGGTAAAAAGGTTTTAGCTTTGCGCACAATACCCCAACCTTCCTCTACCAACACTCTTCCACTTTAATCAGCGTTAAAAATGGCTACATATAAAAATTTAATCAGTATTTTCAAAATTTTAATGTATTTAATTTTGATTTTTAGTATGCCTAATACAAGATTTGATACTTATTGTCTATCAATACCTGTAAGAGTTTCGTTTTTTATTATTAGCTACATTTCCAAAAAAGCTTAACAGTAAGGCGCATACATATAGAATATGTTATTTTATTTTTCTAATATTACAATAACAATATCGTAAAGTACATGTTATTTATCATTTATAAAGGGAGACACAAAGTTGTGATCTCATTAATGGTATGAATAAAGCCAAATACAGTTTTTAATTTTTTACACAGACTAATGTGGAAACTTTTACA
This sequence comes from Diabrotica balteata, assembly GCA_918026665.1. Classification (NCBI taxonomy): domain Eukaryota; kingdom Metazoa; phylum Arthropoda; class Insecta; order Coleoptera; family Chrysomelidae; genus Diabrotica; species Diabrotica balteata. The sequence continues at coordinate 146,453,049 of OU898277.1, read as the reverse complement.
GTTTACACGTATATTTTATATAATGCCCAAAAGTATGTAATAGTATTAACTTTTTTAATGAAATAAAATATATATTTCGGAAGATCACATGAAAAACATGTATTGATGAAACTCTCAATATGTTACGATAACATAGTTTTGAAGCTAAAGAAAATAATTCATTAAAATAAAAACTAATTTTAATTGCTATAATTGAAGAAAATATTAAAAAACAAGTATTGAAATAAAAATTTCTAAATCAAAACTTTTTCATAATTTAAAAATATATATTTATCCAAATTCACACAGTCAACTGAGACCAGCACGATGTGGCACTCACATAAGAATATTATTATTAAATAAAAAAGCCATAAGAACTTTATTGAATAATATACAAGTGCAAAAATACATATTTATTAGTAAGGATTATTTTGTTTTAACATATTTTTACAAAAGACTAGCAAAATATAAAATAAGTCACTCAGTTTTGTTGCTGCAGAAACAATAAATTATCATTTTATCACAAACACATACTATTAAACTAACGCAAGTAAAGAATCGAATTTAATGGTAATTTATTTCTAACCAGTATAAGTAACACAAAAATTATCAAAAAGTATTTATTTGGTGTTTCTACTTCGTAATATAATTATTTTCGGAACGTAATCTTTCTTATTACATTGAAAAACAAACCAGTCCTGTTTTATTTTTAAGTCAATAATTTACTGTGAATTAGGACTTTGGCTAATTTGTTTTAAGGAAAAAAAGGTTGATATATGGTATATGTAAAGTTTGAGAAACTTTTTTATGAGTATATTTATTAATGTGTACACCACAATACTTTGACATTTGTCATTTCTTATAAAATTTTAAAGAACTATTTATTTTTTTTTTATTCTTGTATACATATATATTCTTTATACATGTTTGATGAGCAGCAATCTGTTTATTATCGTTTTACAACCTTGCCGAACTTTTTAATTTAATTACAATAAATGGCTATAACAACCGGCAGCTGCTACAAGGACAGCAGCTTTAATTCAAAATGATCGTAGTCAATGTGTATTATGCAGCTTAGGTGCTAGGTCTTAGGTTGTTGCGTGGTTCAAACAAACATCTAACGATTTAATGAAAGTAGGAAGTACACAAGGATGCTATTTGGTAGGTATATTTGGTTCGGCCTTGGGAATATTTGACAGATTCATTGTCGTAAACATAGCTCAAATAAACTTAGTACTGCAGCCTTTTTCATAGAAAAAAGTAGAATAATCATGAACAATCGGAGTCTGTAATCATATTTTTCGTTAAAAACTTTCCGTCAGGAATTCGGAGTATAATAGGAAGACAATTCCTGAATATGATAATCTACTTTTGGTCTCTTCATGTCTGAGAAATATAATTTCTGTTCAGCTGAATAGTTCAGCAACGACTTTAAAGGGAATCAATCAAAGGGAAAGATTGAAAGTTGGATATAATAGCATGTTTTCCAAGTAGTACCATAAATGCTCCTCAAAAATTCAATTAATATTGAATGATGACGTAAAATTAGGATGTTTGGACTTGCGTAACAAAAAATTATTGTGTAATTTAAAAATTGTATTTTGAAAACGGCTTCCAAAGTCGAGTCGAAACGCCTGTAATAAACAGTTTTTATATACTTTGTAGTTATTACCAAAGGATTTTAAAATATTGAGATATCACTAAAAAATCATGTTTAGAACAGTTACTGCATACTAATATAATCGAAGAAACCGCTTCCGACATAATAGGGACTTCTGGTGGAAAATACATTCAAAAGATACTTCCTGTACTCAATATATAATGTTACTCGTATGTAAACGCTGATTTATTAATTTACCAATTACAGTCTGATGACTTGTTGCGAAAATAGATCATCGGCGCAAGTGGTTGCTGTCTCACAATAATTGGCGTTTGCTCTAAATAGCAGATGCCCAAGTATAATCAGGGCATAATACGCAAGACTAATAACACAGATCATTAAGTGATTTTCATACTGTTTTCATCGCTGATTTCGGGAAAAATTGTGAAAAAATTCCATCACGTACAGTTATTTCACAAAATAATATAATAAAGAGTAATTAGGAGAATGTCAGTGCCTATCTGTCACGCACCCCTTTCCCCAAAATTAACAAGCAGTGAGCCTCTGCTACTGATCTACAGTTTACAAACAGCTCTTCACTCGGTGCAGTTCACGTGTTGTTGTTACTAGTGATTTAAAGTAGTGACTGTTTTCTTGAGTTGTGAAGTTATGTGTTGTATAGACATTAAATAATGGCTACCAGAGGATGTATAAACTCGCCAAATTACTGTTCCAGTTGTGGTAACTATACCGTTAAAAAGCAACTAAGAGACGTTTCAGATTTCGTTGAAAAAGTATATTTCTCTTATTTTCGTATAAATTAGGTGATCAAGATAAGCCTTGTGCCGGACATAAAGTTTGTTCAGTGTGTGTTGAAAAACTGAGACAACGGTTTCAAGGTAAGCAGTCCTTACGTTTTAGAATACCAATGGTTTGGAGTGAGCCCAGAAATCACAGTAATGACTGCTATTTTTGTTCTTGCAACGTACCAGGTTTCAATTTGAGAAACAAAAAGAATATTTCTTACCCCGACATTCAATAAGCCATTCGCCCTGTCCCTCATAGACCTGAAGTACCAATAAACTCTCCTCCTGATTCTTTGGATGACATACATGATGATCACGAACCATTGGATCAGCAAGGTGTTAGTGAAGAAGACAGTGATTGCTACGATCCTGGCACCACCGATCCCATTCCATTCTCACAATTTCAACTGAACGATTTAGTAAGAGATCTAGACCTTTCTAAAGAATCGGCAGAAGTTTTAGGATATAGGTTGAAACATAAACATATGTTGGCTCCGGATGCATTATTTTCTTAGTATCGATGTAGGAAAAAGGAATTTGTATTTTTCTTTTCAGATCACAAATGAACAATATGTGGTGATTTATAAGTGATTTCATTGCTGCACGGTCAACAAAGTGGCTATACAAAATTTCCTTTCTTTCTCTGTGAATGAGAGAGAGAAGTCATAAAGCAACACTACATAAACAAATATTGGACCTTTGGAGAAGGCTTACAAGTAGGGGTTAAAAATGTTGAGAGAAAAAGCCTTGTGAATCACAAAAAGTTGTTACTTCTACCACTTCACACAAAAAGTTGTTACTTCTACCACTTCACATTAAGTTGGAGCTGATGAAACACTTTGTCAAGGTATTGACTATTGAAGGTTTCAGATATTTTTGTGGAGTTTGCTGGTTTATCCACGGCAAAACTAAAGGAAGGAATCTTAGTAGGACCGAACATTAGAAAACTAAAGACAGATCTCGAATTTGTGGACAAAATGGAAACCAAATGAAAAGGAAGCATGAAAATCCTATTGCGGGTCGCTAGGTAACAAGAGATCCAAACTACAAGCCAATCGTCGCAGACATGATCGACAGCTTTAAGAAGCTGGACTGTAACATAAGCAGTAAACTTCACTTTCTCCACTCATATCTTGACTACTTCCTGGGAAACCTTGGTGATGTTAGTGAAGAGCAAAGTGAAATATTTCACCAAGACATCAAAGAAATGGAAAAAAGATACCCAGGAAGATGGAACGTGAGCATGATAGCAGACTACTCCTGGATAATGAAAAGAGATGATCCTCAACGAGTCCACAGCCGGAAAAGCAGCAAAAGAAGCTTCGACACAAAGCGAAAGCGTTATTATAAGCACTTAGGAGCTTAAAGAGAAATGTAACTGCACTGGAAATGTAGTTTAAAACATGATTAATAAACCAAATAAATTTTATGACTTGGAAAAAAGGTAAAAAATTGCTTTACATTTTGTTATTATACCCATATTCTCCAACAATCTCCCTACTTTGTGAGAAAGTGAAACCTGACGTGATAGACAAAAATGGTTTGAATTTTTAAAATCTTCGCTAAAAAGTACATAAAAGTCAGTTATCAAATTTCAAACAACTATCAAAAAATCTTTTTTTTGCAGGCCTGTGTAATTATTCTATTTATGGATCAGATATTAAATGCTGAAAATTGGGCAACAAATTGTGTATAAGTAAGTATTCTAGTAAGATTGTTAAGTTTTTTACTTGTGATTTTTACTCGATACTAATTAAGATATCAACACTTTTTTGCATACTGCTTTTAAATTAAAAAATGATTATTATAAATTTTTTGTAGAAATAAAATCTGACTTGACTGGAGCCTAGCCTATAGTAGTATTTTGCTTGTGAAACAGAATTTTCAACTTACTTTTTTAAATTAGATTTAATTAAGTAAATATGTAATTGGCAGATGACAAAAATATATTTTAGAAAAAAAAAACGAAAACTGTTATTTCTTTTTTTTATTAAATTGTGTTCTCTAAAAACTAAAAACGTGTATAAGTTGTAACTAGTATATTTAAGTAGACAAACATACAAATATATATATATATATATATATAAAAAATCAAAATAATTCACTGACACACATATATGTTTAGCAATCATTATCTCAAATCAGGATGACATTTTTTTTTAACAAAACATGCGCAAATTCAACAAAAGTTGGTCACAGATCAGTAACTAACACGGGATAGGTTGTGCGAACAGTCTGTAAGAAATCTAAACCTACCTTCCATATCCCGCTCCCTCTTTAAATCCATATCCTTTTATCTCCCCCTATTACTAGTTAAATATTAAGACCTTATAACAAATATAATTATAATACAATATAAATAGATCACATTGTCCAAAACTGCTATATTCGGTGTTTCCAAAAAGAAAAAAAATTAAATTCTGAAAGTAGTATACTCTTTTTAAAATCTAAGTACAAAAATATATTTATTTGAAAATGACACCACGCAATCAACTTACTTTTATAAACATAAACGACATCAGTGTTTCTTGGAAACTGTGCTAGAAATATAATACAGTTAATATTTAAATGAAAACTGTGACATATAACAAAACAGTTAATATTTTTTCTAGTTCATTGAAAAATTTTTTGAAAACGATATACATTAAAACCACTTATAATGTCTACATATTACTGTATTCTTGTTACATTTTTTATATCCAGGAAACAAATTTCGGTATGTCAACATTATGTTCAAAGTGTCCCTTTCAATGTTTGACCTAAACTTACACATTTTTTCTCCTAGGTCCGAGGCACGTCATCAACGATATTTCTAGATCGTCACAGCACAACCAACTGCTTAGGATTTCCGAAACATTTAATTATTTTGATAATTCTATAACTACTTTGATTTACATACCTTATATTCTAAATAAACTAAAATTAACAGAAAATTGTGTATATTTAGTAATAAAAAACAATACTTTACGTTAAACAGTACTAAAAAAGCCATTTACTTTCCATTTATGAAATGCAAACGACAGTGTCCAGCTCTTAACTACTGTTTATAGAGTTGCCATATTTACTTTTTATAATACCAAAAAATCTACATCTAAAATATTAAGAATAAGCAATATTTTTTTATTTCAAATTAACAATTTCTGGCCTCTTGTCCATTACAATGAACATAAACGTGTGCACCTTTTATTTCTCAGTAAAGTAATTGTAGTTGCTTAGAGATTATTTATGTAAGTTACTGTAATGAATAAGGATGCAAAACTGACTAATTATTATGATGTGCATACATTTTGTAAATTCAATTTGAATGTGTCAATTGTATAAAATCTTTTATGGACGATACTCACTAGTTTGATGAATACATCTAATCTAGAAGAAGAAAGTGAAGATAAGGAACAGGATGCAATGCAAAGTAGAAAGCGGACTAATTAACAAAGGTGAAAAACTTTTAATATACTATGTCTTTCAGATACAGCAATTGGCGTCAACAAATATTTCAGAAGCTAAAACAAAAAAAAAGAAACAAAATGAAGTTAAACAAAAACTATCCAGAAAGTGGCAGATACGAAGTTATGTTTCGCAAATAAAAAAAAAAACACCTGTCAAACATTTCTAACACTTCTACCACTTCTAACAATTCCAATACGGTAGCACCTCTAATTTAATATTGTTGTAGATATTTTCCTACTTCTTTCTTTGACGACATGCGAAAAAAACTATATTTATGCTTTGCAAAACAGAATCACATTCAAACCAACAAACAGGAGTGGAATAAGTTTCTAGGTTTGCATATTTTGATGGGTTATTTAGGTTTGCTAGGCTGAGAATGTACTAGAAAAGTCAATATAAAAATAACATACTTTTGGAAACCATGTCAAGAAGGAGATTTTTCTACTGCGTAGCAATTTACACAATAATCTAGAAGGATCAGAAGGTATGAAAAACATCATTTTATCCAAAAAGAGAGTTTTATCCAACAAGAAAGAAACTGGATTCAGTGAAGAATTAATTAATGATGGAAGAAGAGTTGTATTATGTCACTGGCAAGATAATAAATCAGTTGTAATAGGATATTAGATGGTATAGACAAGGGCAAAGAACATGAAGTTGAAAGGTTGAATAAAGTTAGAAAGAATATCATAATTAAAAGGCCCAAAGTGATAAAACTTTATTATACAGGAATGAGAGGGGGTGGAAGAAATTAACCAGCTTTTATCCCACTATGTAATTTACATCAAATTCACGAACTAAGGACTAGAAATTTGCTTGAATGAACAGTGGGATTAAATATAAAAGAACTAGAAAATAAAAATATATCTTCAAAGAATATAGTCGATCTACTTCACTTTAAACTAGTAATTGCTGACTTTCTACAAATGAATCAGCCCCTCCATCAACTGTCAGAGGAATTCCATATGAATATAGATCATTGACGGAAATTCAAATTGATTTATTCGATCACTATCCTAAATGCGATAATCACAAGAATGAAGATGATCATCAAGAAGCAACAAGCTGCAAAAACACTGGCTGTAAACGAAAAACTCATGTGTTTTGCACTAAATATCATATTCATTTATGTTTTGACAAATTGTTTTACTCAATTACACTACAAATAATAGTAAGTTAATAAATTGTTTTTCGAAGCTTTTGATTTCTTTGGACACATTGTCTTGTAACGGACATTCACGTAAACTCAAAAATTATACAAAATTTAGCAAGAAAAATGTTATTTCTGAGTTCACTACACAAAAACTAGCTACAATGCCAGGAATATTTTTTTGGTTGGTAAAAATAAATTAGGCTTGAAAAGGTTCAATTAAATTAATATTGTATTTGTAATTGTATAAATTCCTAATACCTTAAATATTAAAAAACGTTTTAGATAGAGAACCATCTAACTTTGTACGGTCGGAATTTGCTTTTTAATAAAAAGATGAAATCGTGAACCTTACTGTTTCATGTAATAATCCCTTTCATTCCTTACAATCCTGACATATGGGAACGCTGTGCGAAAATTGTAACGTTAAATTGGATGACATGCGTCGGATTTACTAGAAAATGATCAATACATGTGTTATATGTAGCAGGTAACAACATATGATTATCACAAGTAGTCCCTAGAGGCTTGTTAGTGTGAGTGTGCAATGTTTCTGTAGTAGTAGATATATAAATCGACTGTTTTGTCGTCTAAATTAATGTAGTGATAACAACCAATTATTTGAACAGTTTTTTTTCTCATGCAGCTACTTCTCTACGGCTTGCACGCTATGTACATTATGGAAGTTACATTTTTAGCTGCCAAAAATATTTGTTTTATAACTAAAATAATTACATAGAGTGGTCAAACGACTATACTTGAAATTTCATCAATCCTACAGGAAGTATTTTATTAATTTTTCACATCATACGAGTGGTTGCTTTACTTTTGACAATGTAAATAAGAGTAGAAGACGCGTCTGAATCGAAAAGCATTTTGAATTCAATGTTCTTTATGACAATGATCATGGTTTTATTGAGACATGAAGTAGATGTTGACCTATTAACTGTATCTTTGTTTTTTTTGCAAATGTTCGTTAATGTCCACAACTTCATAGCTATCATTACTTAAAATTATTTGCACAATTTAGAATATCCAAGGCATAATTTAGGTCATCAATTTACCGTAGGACAGCTTGAGTTTCTAGTTCTATTACCATTATCCATTTCCTACTATACTAATTTAAATATACCTTACACATAATTATTTTAAAAAATGTAACAAGAAATACATTTAGTAACCATCTATAAATTTTACACTCAAATTAATTACTTTTAAACTTCATTGCATATTTTCAATATTTTCTTTTTTTTTAATTATTTGTCCCAATTTTAATATTTATTCCCTGTTTTTAATTGAAAATATCACATAACTTTATCACAGTAATGCATACTCCTTTCTTATAAGAATGGTGGCTTTTAATATATCATTGTTTAATTTTAATGGTTTAAATTATACTTAATATAAAGGAATCGTAGGAGATTTAATCTCCAATCGACTAAATTAAAGCTCAATGAATCACTACCGTAAGTCCGAAAACATTTTTTTGTGGAACTACTTTCAGGATTTTTTTACAATATATTTCAGAATAGAAACCATCAATTGTATCGTCTTTTACACCTAAACCTCATAAACTATCTTGTTTTTATTTATTAAATTAAAAAGAATGGATTTTAAAAAGATCTTTTGTTTTACGCAACAACCAGTGGTTTATATCCAAATATAATTTTTGAAAAAAAATTGAAATGCCACAAAAGCTTTAGAACAATAGGCTTTCCAAGCCTGTATTCTTACTTGTTTTGTTAAATGTTACTGTTTGCAATAATAAATATTAAATTTTGCAAATAAAATAAAAAAGAAATCCATTCCACTATTTCTTTTTGGTAACATCTTCTTCATCTGTTCTGGCAACTTTCAAAAAGACGTCTTCCAATGAAGCTTCACTGATTGCATAATCTTCAATCAAATGCGAATTATGTGTTTTAAGAGCTTCCGCTTCTTGGAAAATATCGCACCATCTTTTATTTTCGTCTTTAATGTAAACATGGAGGAGACCCTGAAAATAAATCAATATAATTCGAGTCCAGACGTATATGAATTGGACCAAAACCAATATGCAACACAATTTTATTTGTCTGAATTAATATTTATATAACTATTAAACGGATTAAATGGGTACGATTAAGTTTATTTGGTACTATGCGGTTTTGCTAATTAATCAACAATATTTAATAACTACTTTTAGACAAACCTGGCCAAAAAAATATTTCAAAACTAGCATTTCGGACCGAGTCTTGTCCCTAAAGCACGTAGTTATACAGTACAGTATATTAAAATGAAAATATTAAGAGCAAATGTTAAACAAAATAGAAACAGAAACTAGGACTTGAGTAAACTTTTTTTTTCTTTTCTGGGGGTGGAGATTTCTAAAAACCGTACCAGGTTAACCCTTCCTAGAGATGGCTGGCTTGTATTGATGTACAACAGAGCTCATTTCCCCCTAGAAGGAGGTCCTGCAAACGGATGCCTTCCTGTTATTCTGCCTATTAACTAAAACCACCCTCTACCACTTGTGTGTAGTTGACTGTCGCACGTACAGTACTCCGAAAATGGAATGGTCGCTGTAAGACTGACGACACTTTTGGAGCTATTCCTGTCATTGGTCTGACTTGTGTTTCTCCTTTTTCCTCTCTTCTTAATGACAGCTCGGATGTAATTGTGTACATTATTTTATTCCTCCTTCTTCTTCTTTGAGTGCCTCTCCTATCGGAGATTATATATCATTATAGCGATTCTAATTTTATTTGAAGTTGTATTATTAGATGTTGTAGATCTTCCGCTGTTCTTCCCATTATCATAGTATCATCAGCATAGAATGTTATTGCCATTGACTATTATCCCTTCGTTTGCATGTGAGGGAGGTTCTTGGCATATTTGTTCGCTGTAGATATTAAACAAGGGCGGTGACAAAATACAACCCTGTCGAACTCCTCTATGTATTTCTATATTCTCCTATTCCTCCTTACTTCCAGTCATTTTCACGATCATCTCTCTCACAATCACAGTCTTCATATATATTTATCTATACATTATATTTCTCTCCACTGTCCATCTACTACACTCCAGCATTGTGTGAGTAAAGTGTCGAAGTACTCGCAGTATAGGCATTTGTCTGTATCTGTCTTTCTGAACCTACGAAGATACGCCCTAAAACACCAATGTCCTGTGAGCACTTGCGTCAGGAAGTAAGTAATCCAGTCGCCTATGACCACAATCCATCCAGTCCCTTAGGCTCGGCATCATCATTTTAGTCCACTGCACAACATCTCCCATGTTCTTCCACTCTACTTGCCATGTTTTCATTGATCTTTCTCTTTCTTATTATTTTATTACTGTTGTCAAATGCTCTCTTCTATCATAGAGATGTCTCCTTTCTACTGCTAACACATGCAGAGGAACGCAACCCGTGACAGTCCATAAGGCCGTCGTAGATACAGTCCTGGCAGTAGTCCTGGGGCGCAGACTCGTTCTGTCCACTGCCTGTCGTAAGAGGCGACTAATGGGAAGGAATGAAGAGAGCCGTCGTTCGAGGTGTCGGATTTGTAGAAACGCACGCAAGGTACATCGGTGTTGCGGTCACCGGTCTACACTCCTAGTATCCGAGACGAGCCTCTCGTGGGACCATTCTACTATCATTCCACAGAACCAAGGTGAAGTTGGACGTGCTGCGTCCCTCAGTCACCCTTTCCCCATTAATAGCGTGGGGTTACGGCACATACATACCCACCTTGGGAGACTTAAGAATGGTAGAGGAGAGTTAGAGTCGGCGGCTACCTGTCTACTTGCGAGGTCGAGCCTCAACCTGCGTTCACCTTTCCGCCCCGCGGGAATAACGGACGGGTGTTCGTACCGCAACACAGGTACTACGGGAGGGTGGAGGCCCGCGATGCAACGCGGAGCCCTGCAACGCGTCACCCTCAAATGGTGTCGTAGGATTCAGTGGCTAGCTAAAGGTCGTATGCCGAAAGGCCAAGTAGACCACGATCCCGTCGGCATTTATTTGTCGGGGGTACACGAATTTCTTCATGTCCACTTGTATCATGAGTCCCTTGTAGGTCGATATCTCTACCACAACTTCAGACTGGTACCGCCCCACTCCAGACCTAGGTAAGCTTAAAAAATAAAGAGTAAATATGCAAGATTTTTCAAGAAAATTAAAAACTTTTTAAGAGAAAGGTCATAGAACACAACCGGCACAACCGGAAGAACATCAAAACCAGTATAATTGAAGCAGCAGAAAAACAATTGGAAACAAAGATGAGGGACGATTAACCAACAGATATTTATATAGTAATATAAATAACTATTACTTATCACAATACACCTGAACAAAGGAATCGTCTCCCAAAGTTTTGAAGTATGTATGTAATTTTTCTGACATAGCCAATGCAATTAGTTGGTCAAATATGTTAATTTTAGCAAAAACTAAAGTAATTAAGGGTCGCAAATAAAACTAACCTAACTAAAATTCAGAAAACAGTTGGACTAAGGTACTTAAAACAACCATCTACTTACTGAATGTTCATCTTTGATTTCACCGCGATCATGATCTGTAAAATATGATTTTAGATCCTCGATACTTTTAAATTTGTTACTGGTCGTGTACACTCCATCTACTTCGTCTACGTCATCCATTAGATTTATCGGCTGAGCTTGATTTCCTACAAGTTTCAATTTTAATGTAAATCCACCATATCTATTCTTTAACTCCACCAATGTTCCTTCTTCAACAAAAGAACCTTTCTTCATTATTTTAAGCCTAAAAATAAATATATTAAGAAAATACGTGCATTAGAAAGTGTCCTTAACTTATCATCATTACGTGTTGATGAAATTGACCACATTTTCCAAAAATAATTATACTCGGTTCGCTGATCCCACTGCCAACTGCCTAGTTAATTAGTAATTTTTTGCAACGTCGGTGAAATTTTGACCTACTGGAAGTGGTTGGAAATTAATAACAACCAAGTACACGAGGTCATAAATAATATTAATCGTAACTTAAAAACAAAAAAATATATTCACTGTAGTTTATTAATAAAACAAAACTGCACCAATTAAAACAAAGGTTTAAATGTTTATTTTTGAAATTTTATAGTCGTTTATAGATTAGTAGTTACAAATGGAAATAGAAATTAATGAATGTACACTCCAGTTAGAAATAATTTCTTCTTCCTTTCTCAATGAAAGAAGTATAATAGTAATATTATGTAAGCTATTAATAGTGAGAAATTTTGTGTTGTATATTTCCGACAATCAATTTGTCAAAATATTGCTAATCTGAGCGAACCGAGTCTAAAATAAGTATAAATGAAATCGTAGGCTTCCACGGCCAGAGTCAGAATTATAGTTTATTCGTCTTCCGGGTTTGGACCGTGTCATTTGTGAGTGACCCAAAAGTGGGTTCATCTCGACGTTTCGCTACAATTGTATGTAGCTTCTTCAGGAGAACAAGGAAAAGAAAAAGAAAAAGAAGACAGAAGAAGGAAGATAGGTAGTTAGCAACGGTAACTCAGTTACTCAACGCAACCAGAGGCGAATACTAACTACCAAGATGGGCATTTGGTCACAGTAACTCAACTACTCATCGCAGCCAGAGGTGAAAACCAAATGCCAGGACAGGGATTCACGTCCAACAGCTCAGAACACTAACGCGTCGAGAGGCGGGGAGTGAATGGGGCGTCATTCACTCCCCGCCTCTCGACGCGTTAGTGTTCTGAGCTGTTGGACGTGAATCCCTGTCCTGGCATTTGGTTTTCACCTCTGGCTGCGTTGAGTGGTTGAGTTACTGTGACCAAATGCCCATCTTGGTAGTTAGTATTCGCCTCTGGTTGCGTTGAGTAACTGAGTTACCGTTGCTAACTACCCATCTTCCTTCTTCTGTCTTCTTTTTCTTTTTCTTTTCCTTGTTCTCCTGAAGAAGCTACATACAATTGTAGCGAAACGTCGAGATGAACCCACTTTTGGGTCACTCACAAATGACACGGTCCAAACCCGGAAAACGAATAAACTATAATACTAAAATAAGTACCTTAATTCTTAATCCTCCGTAAAAGGAAAACTACTGCATTCTGAAAACCTAATATTTTGTAATGAAAGTGCACCTTTTTTGGAAATATGATTAGTCACACCATAGACTAGATTTAATCATTCCAATTACGGCATATATTTACGGTTTGAAAGAAAAAATATTGACCTTTTATATTAACAAGTTCATGGTTCAAAGTTGGACCTTTTATAAATTTCTGTCACCAATTGTCAGCTACATATTCTTGTAAGTTTCTTCTTTGATATTTTCTGTATATTTTTAAGCTTATTGATGTACTTTTAGATTGAACTAATGATGTATATCGATTCATCATACAGAAACGTATTCATTAAAGAATGTAGTAGCAAGATCCTTGTTTTCTTCTCTACTTATGCGAACGATAACCCTTATAATGAGGATAGTGGATAATTCTCGGTCAACAGTTGGAGAATAAAAAAAAAAGGATATCAGCTACTTCATTCTGACGTTTCGTGTATTAAATCTATACACATCATCAGTTTATCTACAAAATTATTTAAATAAGAAAAATCCATAGATACAAACAAATTTGCAAATGGTTTACCTTACAAAAGATGCACCAATATTTGATGCAAGTGAAGAAAATAGCTAAATTTATGAACCATACAGATTTAAAAAGTACAAAGCGTTCATTAGTCAGTTTTTTAAAGTTACAAACGAGTTCAAAGAACAGACATGTTAGAATAACTTTAGTGTAAGTAATAAGGCAAAAAACTTGTATCCAATATGGAACAAAGTTCCAAAGGTAGCACAGATAGAAATTATAATATTTTATATTTAACTTTAGGTAGCATTATTAAATCGGCTAGTTATAAGCCATAAGTGACAGAGTAAAATGCAAGGCACGAGGCAAACAGTTCAAATGTTTTATCTGAAGAGATCTAAGAGTTCCATATATATATATATATATATATATATATATATATATATATATATATATATATATATATATGTAAATACTTTTTTATTTATTCTGAATCCAAGCTTTCGGTGGTTATTTGCCACCTTTATCAAGGTCTACAATGAAAATTACTGTGTTGTAAAAAATTTGAATGATGCAATATAAAAGCTATAAAAAACTTACCATATGTACTGATTTGCAAAAGGCATTAAAATTGTTTATGTTTAAAAAGACACTATATATATGTATATATATAAATATATATATATATATATATATATATATATATATATATAAATGTTTAAAGAAATGAATTAATGAAGTTATACTAGCAGAGGAAGGGTAGCAATGATACACAGAGAAGTACAGGAAAATGAATATAAGAGAAATTACAATAGGCAATATAAAATACTTACTCATCGCATAAAGCTTCGCATTCAGTCATACTATGAGATGTCAAAATGAATCCAATTTTGTTTCCACTATTCGCTTTCATGCCCTTAATCAGATCCCAACACTTCCTTCTCGTAGCCGGATCTACCCCGTTAGTGGGCTCGTCCAATAATACAAATTTACGGTTACCTATAAGGGATATTGCCAAGCTTAGTTTTCTTTTGTTGCCTCCACTATAGTGACCACACGGGATATCCGCATATTGTTTTAAGTCTAAAAATATAACATACATAAATTCTATATTTTTGTTTTATATTTGTTACAAAAAGACATAAATGATTGAGAAGATGAAGAAGTAGAAGTTGGTTGATTTTTTAAAACAAATTAATATAAACTATTTTACCAAAAGCTTCCAAAAAATTATCAATCATTGCTTCATTAGTAACTCCTCGTAAGGCTGCCACAGTACTTAGTAGTTGTCTTCCAGTAAGTACATAGTTTAGCGAATCTGCCTGAGGACAGTAACCTAATGTCTCCAAATACTAAGAAAAAAAAGGTATGATAAATTTAAAATCACTAAGCGCACTTGTAAGAAATCATAAAAAATTTACTTGGGCTCTTTATTTTAAAGGCTTTTAAAATTTATTAATTAATCGAAAGATAGACAGTCAATGTTGTTTAAATTATACAAATTATATCAATCTGGTAAGAATGGCCCGCACATCAAACCAGCATCGTGATTAAAGTCAAACAATTACTGTCCAGGTGAAGAAAGCAGCAGCGATTACGGTAGAAAATCAGAATCCAGGCGGGATGACAATTTTTATTTAAAAAAATTGGAAAAATTGGTTCGGATATAGGAAGCGATTCTTTGTAGACAATGAGGTCGACTTTACTTAGTAACACGACGTTTATACAACACACATACATACACAAAAATTCAAACCATAAAATAACAAAAACATTAAGAACAGAAGAAAAGGTAAGGTTTATCCTTTGCCGAAAGTATTATTAATACTTTTTCATGTTTACTACAGATTCCTGTATCATTTTAATTATCTTTTGCCTACAACGGTCATTCTGTTAGTTCGATAGCTTAGCGGGTTCAGTCACTATCTCCGAAGATATCCGGTTGTAAGTAGTTGATATTTGGTCTAAGTTATACTACGAAAATTTGGCAAACGCTGTATCACAAAAACAAAAGTGGAGAAGCAATCTCGAATTAGAAATTTGTAAGTGATTCGAATAGGATGCAGCTAGGGACTTACGTTTCGGTGAAACTTAGGTACGCATTGATTTCTACCAGAAGAACCACTAGAGAACCTGCATATACTTCTATTATCGTATTTTATTACGTGATAATATGTGGTGATTTCAATGCGAAAACAGGAATCAAAGCATGTTCAGAAGAAACATCACTTTGGCAATTTGGACTAAATGGAAGGAATGAAAGTGGAGAGACCTTAATTGATTTTCTCCTTCAGAATAATCTATTCCAAATGAATAGCTTTTTCTATAAGAAACCACATAGAAAATGGATCTGGGCAAGCCCAGATAATAAAACAAAAAACGAAATTGACTTCATAATTACAAACAAAAAAGAAATCATCCAAGACGTAACGGTCCTAAATGCATTCAACACTGGTAGCGACCATAGAATGGTAAGAGCAGAAGTTAAAATAAGCACAAAACAAGAGAGACGCAAATTAGTACATACAATGCCAATATGGACCCAACCTAGAGATATTAAAAAATATCAAAACGACATCGAAACCAAACTGAGAAACAACACAGACATAACTCTCAACAAAAACATAGATGCACTAAACCAACATATTACGCAAGTCATTGGAGAAAGCATGAGAAAACACTATCCCAGAAATAAGAATGAAGAAAAACTACCTTCTGGTGTCTGTACTGACACCAGAAATTTAATGAAACAAAGAAATCTTATTACAGAAAGAAATGATCCAAATGGAGAGCAACAGAGAAAGATAAACTCGAAAGTAGAACTAGACAATATTATAGAAGCCCTAAACGAGAGCTGCATTGATAGCCGATATTCGAGGCTAATATGTAATGTATATAAAAATGCAACAAGCTCGATACAACTACACGCTAACAGCAACCAAATAAAAATCCAAAGAGGTATCCGACAAGGTAATACATTGTCACCTAAACTTTTCATATCGGCTCTAGAAAAAACGATCAAAACCCTCGAATGGGACACAGGAATAAATGTGGACGGAGAGATGTTACACCACCTAAGCTACGCAGACGATATAGTCCTGATTGCAGACGATTTGGGACAAACAAAGAAAATGTTGGAAGAACTTAGTACAGCCTATCATAAAATAGATTTAAAAATTAATATAACAACAACAAAATATATGACGAACTTAGTACCAAGTAAACACCTTGAAATACAAAATGAAGAAATAGAACCGACAATCAAACAATCGAAGTATCAAGAAGAATAATACAAGGATGGGCAGCATAAGGAGCTCCTAGGAACGTTTTTAAGAGTGACATCCCAACTAATATGAAGAAAAAAGTTTTCGGCCAATGCGTGCTACCGGTGATGACCTATGGTGCAGAAACATTATCGCTCACAAATAAAGATGCACAAAAACTAAGAGTAGCGCAGAGAAGAATAGAGCGATCAATGATAGGGGCCACTCTGTGAGACAGGATTAGAAACGAAGATCTACGAGCTAAGACCAAAGTCATAGACGTCATTGAAAGAAGCTGTAACTTAAAATGGAAATGGGCTGGACACGTTGCCAAAATGAAGAACCGAAGATGGACTCGAAAACTAGTTGAATGAAGACCAAGAGTCGATAAACGTAGCAGAGGAAGACCACCAACACGATGGTAAGACGACTTACGAAAAACAACAAAAATCTGGATACAGCAAGCACAAGATAGAACACTTTGGAGACAAATAGGGGAGGCCTATGTCCAACAGTGGATTAAGAGAAGCTGATGATGATGGTATTTTGTATACATCGTATGTATCTATGTAACATTTTATCTAGTACATCATTAGTCTAATAGAAAATCATTTCCTATGCCATAATAAAAATAATACGATACAAAAAAAGTAATTACCTCGCTTCCTGTAATGTCCATAGGTTGCTTATTGTCCAATTCGATCTTTATTTCTCCATCATCAACCACTTCCTCTCTGGTAAGCATTTTAAAGGTTGTAGTTTTACCAGCACCATTTACACCTAATATACCCAAACAGTGACCGTGCTTTAAAGTGAAATTTATATTTTTAACTATCTGTTTTCCGGCATATAATTTCATTATTTTCTTGGCTCTTAAAGTATTGTATCCGTCACTATCTTCGTTAACATATTTCTCATTTTTCGGGACTAATGCTGTATCTTTGTCTTTGAATGATTTCAAAATACGATTACATTGACGAATAACCATAGCTTTTAATTTCAGCATAAAATATGTATCTAGAAAAATGTTTATCCCTAGATAAAAAACTCCGCATCCTATCATAAACATGTAATGTTCGTTGAATAAGTTGGCGTAGCTCTTATAATTTTTACATTCGATTGAACTTTCTGAAAAAGAAAAAAACAGACTTGTTGTAATATATAATAATATTAATTAAATGTTCATTTTGGATGATTTTTGTTTTTGTAGTTAAAAAAACGTTTAAGCAAACTCTAAATTAGGTTTTACGCAGATGAAATCTTTATCTTGAATCTGAGACGTCTCACGCATTGAATACGCAAAACTATCTCATCGGAATTTCCAGCGAAGCCGGAGTTTTCGACTTGACTAATCATGTTCTTAAAAAATTTTTACTGAGTTAATTACTTACCACTGCAGCAAGGATGTGACTCCATCTGATTACACATAACTCTCAAACGTTGGGGAGATATTTTGAAATTGTAAATATTAACTGTGCGTCTAATAAATGCGACCAATGCATCTGATAACGAAACTTGCGGTACTAAGAAGAAACACACATATTTAATTTTATTTCCAATATTTATGTAGTACTCATCTTGCGATTCTAGTAATACTGCTATGGTTAGTGTAAAAATGATCCCCAAAAACATCCCCATGATGACGAATAAGGCAAAGGCACCAGATGCT
The DNA here is from genome assembly GCA_918026665.1 of Diabrotica balteata. NCBI lineage: Eukaryota > Metazoa > Arthropoda > Insecta > Coleoptera > Chrysomelidae > Diabrotica > Diabrotica balteata. The sequence goes on along the minus strand of OU898277.1, from coordinate 146,434,584 downwards.
GTCTTTTTCCGGCTGAATATATAAGCAAAAGGTATTCCAGCAATACCATAACACAGAAATATGGAAAATAATTTGCCTAAAAAATATATAAAATTTGAAAATTATTTTGAAAATTTTAAACTTACTATAAACTTCGAAAATGTGAAATTGACAAATATATTACATTTTATTTTTTTATAATCAAAATATTTATAAATTTGATGTTACTTGATGATGAAATTTAAGTTCAATAATAAAACAAAATATAAAAATACATTTTAATTTCCATAGAATATCGCCAGATCAAATATTTACTGCAATAATAGTATTAAAGTCTTAATATACTCCAAATAATCCGTCATTATTCTGTTACAATTATTAAGAAAGCACAAAAATATATTCTATTATTTTCGCTGTATTTCACCTTAAGTAAAACGAGTTTTTTGTCTCGTTCAGACTGCCGCTAAAAACAAGATGATTCTTTACACACATCGAGATTATTTTACCGCCAATTCTCCCTTTCTCAATATAAAAACCTATCATTCTTACGATAACTGCCAACCGCCTCGCTAATTCGCTACAAAAAAAGAAATTTTTGTCTACCTAGAATTGAGACAACTATATTTGTTCGTTATCGAAACTCGTAAATGGGTCATAAATCGTTAGTTTTATTGTTTTTATCATTATGTAGTTTCTTCGTAATGTATAAAAAAGTGATTTTTAGAACCCACTGTTTGGAACATGAAAGTTCCTTAAAAAGTTCGTATAACCGTTGAAAGATTGACAGTTGTTTTTACCTATAAAAGCTTGAATCAAAGCTGTATTCAGTCTTTCGTTCGCGGCCATCGTGCCAGTAGTTATATACCAGACTCAACTCTAAGACTTCGTTCCCGGTGCTTCTACCGGACAATAACTTCAAGACTCCTCTCTCAAACTTCGTGTTCGGCCCTAGTGCCAAACAGTTCACATGTTCCTTAACTTTTTCTTTTCTATCTGTTTTATAAATTTATATTGGTTTTAGAGATGTGGTTGGTCTACCTATAAATGTTAACGTAGTTTTTTGCCAATATAAATATACCTTAATTGCCAAATATGGTAATTTTCCGCCTGATGCTACAGAAGATATAACACCACGTTTATCCGTCGAGAGACTTCTTTTTTTAATCGGATAATATGTATATTATAATTATGTTAATTATTTTTTTTTATTTTTGTATTCCTTGCTGTTTCAAGGTCCTAATTTCGACCGGTGCTCCAAGAATAATCGCCACCAACAATTTCAATTTCGAGGATTACCGAGATAGCCATTTGTGGACTCAATTTGGATTTGAGACTGAATAATTATTTACGCAGTAAACTGTTATTTTCCACTTTTTTCATTTTAGGTTGTATTGCCTGCTCCGAAACTGGACACAATTACTATCATTGACATAACATTTAATTTTTATATTCAATATATATTTACGTCCACATCTGTATTTGTTAAAATAACGATGACAAGTATTATTTAAACTTGCATGAATGTGTCTACATCCCACGTTTTGCCTTACTTTTTATAACAAGTTAAATACATTTCTGCTATATAGGTGCAATCATAATCACTAGAACGTTTTAGTAATACTTCTAAGTCGCTTAAATTAAAAGTAGATTTTTTTGGACGCCACTTGAATTTATGCGCATATAAATTTTGTCGCATTTAATTCACAATGTTAAAGTGACAGTCACGACAGACGTACTTCATATATCAATGGCTTACTAGTAAAACCAGGTATGTCTGGTACTCACCGAGCAAAAAGACAAAAGAGGGAATCTAATCGTTATGAAAAGGAGACCAAAAAAGTGGCCTCTGATGGCGGACATATCCGGAAATGCAAAGGCGCTAAATTTAAATTTTTCGACACTTATTAACAGTAGCTATAAAATAGTTTTCAGAATGTGTCTTAGACGAGAAACTTTAAATAAATATTAACGATAACAGTCTAAAATGTGACACAATTGTTAAAAAACTTCAATATAAATAAGATTTCATGTGACAGTTGGGACAAACAATAACATAACCCAACTAAATTTGATTTCTTAAATAAGAAAAGACTTTCTTTCCTTGTTTAATGTGGCCTCTCAAGATGGCACTTCGTGTTTAACAATATTTTGCCCCCACTACATCTACATTCCCTCTTTTGTCTTTTTGCTCGATGCTGGTACTACTGCGATACCATGGTCTGCTCATTGTCGGTGTTGTTTTTATATCTTGCTAATTCTTTCTTTAGTAAGTGGTTTTGTATGTTCCTCTATATTGTATAACTTAATGTTTAGTTGTCAATTGACGACTAAAAGCAAGTTAAGAGTTTATGATTTAAACTTAAGCATGAATCATATAAATCATCAAGAATAGAAATAAGATAGTTCCAAAGCATATGAGAATATAATACATATATCATCCAATATCTTGAAATATACTTCTCCCTTTTTTTGTCTTAAGAGAAACAATGTATTTAATTGGGTACATTTGTACCCAAAGAGAAACATTGAATGTTACTTTTAAATTTTTGCTTGATAATCTACGGTTCATACAGTATGATGCAAATGTATGGAATAAATTCATTATCTCAGAAACAGACTCAGAATTTTAATTTTTGAATGACCATCAACTGACATATATATGTTGGACATTACGTCATCAGTGTCGGAGTAATGACGTAATCGACGATTTTTTTAAATACAAACCGAGGTCGTGCGACAGCTTATTTGAAAGGTCTCCTTATCGTCTTTGCAACATCATTTGAATATTTATTTCTACAGGGTTCATCAAAATGATGAACTTTGTCAAGTAACATGGAATTACAATAAATATTTATTCACTAAACTAAAATACACTAAGGAACGCCTCTGGGAATAAAACAAAATAGTGTTTTTTGCTGGTTCCAAAAAAAAAAACATTGATAACAAACAATACTACATTATAATCTGAAATTAATTATTGTAGTAACTATTTAGTAAGTTATTTTTCAAAAACATTTAAATCAATATCGTCATTGACTCGTCTTTATTTGTCAATGATCTATGAAACTGTCAAATAATAGATGTCAAATTTTTACTCTTCCAGTTTTTTGCCGACATTACAAAACAGCATTTACAAAAATGAAACTAACAGAAACAGAACGAATCGAGATTTTAATGATGTTTGATTATGGAGATAGAGTGAGGACTCAAACAGAAGTTCGTAATTTAATTAATACTAAATACCCCAATCACGAACCAATTAGTCAATCAACACTAAGTAAAATAGAAAAAAGAAATAGAGAAACGGGCCATGTTAAGAATCTTCCCAGAAGTGGTAGAAAATCAATATCCGAAGCCAAGAAATTGGATGTTGTACTGGCGTTTCAAGAAAATCCTCATACCAGTTCTAGGCAGGTCGCACTAGATAATAATGTGTACTAATCAGCTGTTGTAAAAGTGCTAAAAAGAGAGAAGTGGCATCCATATAAAGTACATCTGATCCAGGAGCTATTAGAAGATGACTTTGATAGAAGAATCGAATTCTGCGAAACCGTTATTAAAAAATGTTACAGAGACCAGGGTTTTATATAAAAGGTATTTTTTCTGATAAAGCATCTGTTATGCTGAACGGTCACGTAAATCGCCAGACATATCGATACTGGACAAGTGAAAATCCACATTGGATTGAAGAGTGTAGGACACAATATTCCGAGAAGGTGAATGTTTGGGCCGGCATTATAAACAATCAAATTGTAGGGCCATATCCACACTACGGCGTTGAGGTACGAAATTACTTTAATAACGTTTTCCCAGGTAGGTGGATAGGTAGAGGCAGGTCGCACTAGATAATAATCTGTACTAATCAGCTGTTGTAAAAGTGCTAAAAAGAGAGAAGTGGCATCCATATAAAGTACATCTGATCCAGGAGCTATTAGAAGATGACTTTGATAGAAGAATCGAATTCTGCGAAACCGTTATTAAAAAATGTTACAGAGACCAGGGTTTTATATAAAAGGTATTTTTTCTGATAAAGCATCTGTTATGCTGAACGGTCACGTAAATCGCCAGACATATCGATACTGGACAAGTGAAAATCCACATTGGATTGAAGAGTGTAGGACACAATATTCCGAGAAGGTGAATGTTTGGGCCGGCATTATAAACAATCAAATTGTAGGGCCATATCCACACTACGGCGTTGAGGTACGAAATTACTTTAATAACGTTTTCCCAGGTAGGTGGATAGGTAGAAGGGGGCCCATCGAATAACCACCAAGCTCTCCAGATTTGACTCCATTAGACTTTTTTGTGGGGATATTTAAAGAGCAGAGTGTATCAAAATCAACCGAATAATGTAGAAGTGTTGAAGGAGCGCATCAGAACGGAAATTGCACAAATAACACCTGAAGTCATCGAAAACGTTAGGAAAGAATTTATTGCCCAACTTTCACGTTGTATTATTGCTGAAGGTCGTCAATTTGAACATTTGTTGTAATTTAATTGCATTTATTGTATTCAAGTAAACATTTATTTTAAGTTAATTGTATTAATAAACCAACAGTTTTGTTTAATGCTGTAGAAATAAATATTCAAATGATTATATCGTCGCAAAGGCGATAAGGAGACTTTTGAGATGAGCTGTCGCGTGACCTAGGTTTGTATTTAAAAAAAATCGTCGATTGCGTCATTACGACGACACTGATGACGTAATGTCCAACACATATATAGCAGTTGATGGCCATTAAAAAATTAAAATTGAGGTGTTTTAAATTTTTTTTAAATTCATCTGTTTCTGAAATAATGAATTTATTCCATACATTTTCATCATACTGTATAAGGGACAAAACTACATTATTTATCTTAAGAATATTTTCGGTCGCTCTCAAATAATGTTTTTAAATTTCAAGTGATATTACTGACAACTACTTCAACAATATCCAACAACAATACATTGGATAGTAATAATGAATTACTTAGTTTATCCAAAATTTAAGCTTAAAAAACAAATAAATGTACTTACCAAGTTCGGTGCCGTTATGTTGGAATATGGGAGAACATATCCACAGTAAGAAACTTAATATGAACATTAAAAATATGTAAAATGTCATGTCGGCAATCCAATTAACAAGCCAATAGAAGAATGGTTTCACGCCAGCCATATACTGTATTCTTAAAAATTTCGTTGATATTTCAGTATGTGGGAATATGATAAAAATGCCGTGAATAAAAAGACATCCCACTGGTAATAAGATAAGCCATAAAACAGCAACTTTAGCTTCCGAATATTCTTGTGATGAAAGTCGCTCTTGGACGTATGGTAAAGGCCAATTACTGACAGATATTGCATATTCGGGACCTAATAACGTTTTAGCCAACGAGTCAGTGATTAGATTTACAGAAATTGGAGTACTGTGAGTAGCTATACCATTGTATAATGCTATTAATTTAAAGTCACGATCATAAACGAAATTAGCTCCAGCAATCATATGTTCTTTATAATAAGCTATGTTTTCCAAACTTTTTTGCAAAATAGCTGAAAAATAAAGTAAATTTTATATATTTTATTACTGAATCATAAGAACGTTTTAGAAATCGTTTTTACGGACGCACATAATTGTCAAATTGGAAAATAAAAACTTACATTTTTCAACGTTATCAACTTCGAATGGTAAACTTTTTTGCGATTCTACAGCTGCCATGTAATATTTCATCAATGTATTAAGTTTTTCGTTTGATGTGTCCCCGCTGTAGTAAACCGAGGTTTGTTTGTAGCTGCTGAGTTTGAGGGGTAGTTCTGGTCCCCTTTCGCTATAGTAGTCACTTCCAGAACTTAAAAATACCGCAAGGGAAAAAAGGACTACTGCTACACCCACCTGAAAATGAAGAAAAATCGTTATATCCAATTTCAAAAATACATTTAAGTATGAATATTTTGTCATATTAAATTAATTTTTAATTGTGTGGACAATGCGTAGAGTATCGATTATGGTTTGCATACAGGGACATAAAGAGCGTCACGAATCAGATGGAAGTACTAAAAATTAATCTATTTTTTATTATTAATATAATAGAGTGTTTGTTAAGTAATTTTATTGCTAGACTTGGTACAAAATCTCATGAACATTGACAATATGCAGGTCCGAAAAAAAATGAATCTTGAAAATATTGACTATTTGACACGTATTGTAAAGTACAGCTCACATAAATTGCAAAATTGTACGTTGGAATTCTGCATTATATAAAATTCTGGCGGTTTAAGGTATACGCTTTATATTTTTAGGCGTTACGCCCGTCCGGTAGAGATCTATGGAGGAGTATCACCGAGCCGCAAGCCCTTATCTCTTGCCGTACTGCTCCACCATAGGCCGATTAGATCCCAGCATATTCTTGTCTAAGCCGCAGATTCATCTAGAATTTTAAACTGCTGCGTTAGACTTTTTGTTTTCTGTAGACCGAGCTGGGGCTCGATCCCACATGCACTGAACCATTCGACAGTGAAGCGAATGAGGGGCAGCCGCACAACCCGCTGAGCTATCTGACCGACTATGTGATTATATAACATTTTTAAATGATTTGTGATAAAAACCTATTATTAAGACAAGTTATTTTTAAGAATACTCATGGCCAAAAAAAATGAATCCTTACAAATGAACTTTGGCAAAATGTATTTGCATTTATACGTCGTTATTAGACAATTCTGTCTTACACTCGATATCGTTTTCCAAATTTATGATCAATTCATGCGCGTCATGCATAATGAATTCTCGGTTTGAAATAATCTTCAGTTTTTTAACATGCCTGAAGTATTTACCCATATCTCTCTGACGTGATTTCATTTAGCTGATGAAAGGCGTTTGCTATCTCTAGAACATCTGCTAATTTAAAAGTGGTTTTTATTGCCGCCAATGAAAGCCAACAAATAGATGGGGTGGGATTTATTGTAAACCGAAGAACAAAAGGCCTATTGACTTTAAAGCCTAAAGTCAAAGAATGTGCTATTTGCGCTTGAAAGGGAAATTCTTTAATTACAGTTTGATCAATACACATGCCAAAAATTGATGATAAACCAAAGGAAATAAAAGAACAGTTATTCGAAGATCTAGAGCAAGCCTACAGGAGATGTCCAAAAAATGACATTAATATTGTATTAGTTAACATGAATGCAAAAATAGGACGAGAGCGAGTTTTCATGCTCACGATAGGAAGCATAGCCTACACAACATCAGTAGCGATAATGAATTACGACTGATAAACTTAGCAGTAGCACTCAATATGACAGTCGCTAGCATCTATTTTGAACAAAAGAACATACACAAGGTAACCTTGACCTCTCCTGGTGGAAGAACAACGAGTCAGACTGATCACATCTTAATAGATTCAAGGTACGGAGCAGACGTAATAAACTGTAGAACTGTAGAAGTTATAGAGGCGCAAACATAGACTCAGGTCATTGCATAGTGATCTCAACATTGAGGGCTAGAATTTCAAACACCAGTAAAGAAAATAAAAAGGATACAAAAAATAGTAATTTCAAAAGTTGAGAGATGCGAAAATTGCAGAACGGTACTCCGAAAACATCACCAACAGGCTAAGGAATCAAAATGTAAATGTTGAAGGCCAGACAGATATAGACTCCTACTGGACCAGAATAAAGGAAGACATTGAAGAAGCAGCGAAAGATGAAATAGGAACAGAAATTTGTGCCCGAAAAAATCATTGGTTTGACGATGAATGCAAGAAAAGAAAAAAATAAAGCCTACAGAAACATGCTTACCCGACGAACTAGAACAACTGTATAGAATTACCAAACAAAGACAAGAGGATACATAAAAAAACGAAACCACCTAAATACGGAACTTAAATATAGAAAACCTTAACAGAGAGAAATAATTCTGAGCATTCTATAAGAAAGTTAACATCAACAGAAAAGAATTCAAGGCAACCACAAGACAATGCAGAAGTCAGAATGTCGACCTATTAACAACAAGGAAAAATGTATTGAATAGATAGGTGGAATACTTTAACCATCATCATCATCATTTTGGCTTTACAACCCTGTATGGGTCCTAGCCTTCCCAAGAATTTTTTTCCAGTCGTCCCTATCCATCGCCTTCCTCCGCCAAGCACGTATTTCCATATTTCTCATATCTTGTTCTATGTTATCTAGGAATCTTGTTCTAGGTCTTCCTCTTCTTCATTGACCAATAGGTCTATCAAGGAGCGTTTTTCTTTCTCGGAATACTTTAAACAGGCACTTAATATTGAGGAAGAAGAAGAACACCTGGACGACGAAAGAGATGAGGTAAGGGGAGCAGAAGAGAGGGAAGAGGGACCACCAACGATTCTTGAAGTTAAAGATGCAGTAAAAAAACTAGCGAGAGAAAAATCACCTGGAATAGATAATAATCTCCCAGCTGAACTATATAAAGAAGGTGGCCATGATAGCATTATGGAATTACTGCAGCTTATAAAAGAAATATGGACACAGAAATCCATCTCCAATGATTGGAATATTGGAATACTTTGCACCATACACAAAAAAGGAGATATCTTTGAATGTTCTAACCACAGAGAAATTATGCTTCTAAATGCAGCGTATAAAATATTTTCCACAGTATTATGTCACCAGGCTGACTTATAAAAAATACTTATAAAAAATACTTATAAAAAATACTTATAAAAATACCGGGCTGGTTTCAGTGGTGGTAAATCGGCAATTCATCAGATTGCAACCCTGAAACAAATTTTGGAAAAAACACTGGAATATGCATTTATACTCATCTCATATTCATAGACTACAAACTATCATACGACTCTGTAAATGGAAGAGAAATGTTCAAAGCAATGAAAAAGCTAGGAATACCAAATCAGTTGGTAAATTTAACAAAACTAACTCTAAAAAAAATTTGAATGTAATCACAAATAATGCGCTGCGCCATGGAGAACCTCTCTCATGTATACTGTTCAATCTGGCTCTGGAAAATGTAATGCGTATGTCACAAATCAGAACCACTTGTTCAATATATAATAAATCAGTGCAAATCCTGGCCTATGGTGATGATATCAATATTGTTGGGAGAACCTAAACGCTGTACGAAAGGCTTATATTGCATTAAAAGAATCAGCTACAAAAATGGGTTTAATAATAAACGCCAACAAAACGAAGTATATGAAAATAAGCGCGCAACCACAAATCGTGTGACCACTCGTTATAGAAGCAGCGAACGAATTTGTATACCTGGGGCGGTCCTTCAAACACTAAAAATAATACTACCGCAGAGATAAACTACAGAATTTGCACGTCCAACATATCCTATTTTGGGCTCAATCTCATCGTTAAATCCACAATTATATCAAGAAATACAAATATAAAACTCTACAAAACAATAATACGTCCAGTTCTAACATACGGTTCAGAGACCTGGACTCATAACAAAAAATAATGAAAACATGATAGTAGATTAGGATGTTTCGAAAGAAATTACTAAGGCGAATTTATGGAGCAGTGAATAACAATGTAGAGTGGACAAGACGATACAACTCCGAACTTTATAGAATATACCAGGAACCTGATATCGTAGAACATATCAAGATCGGACGTCTGAGGTGGATAGGACTTGTAATGCGGATGGAAAAAAATAACCCAGCTATAAAAACGCTCCTTGATAGACCCATTGGTCAGAGAAAAAGAGGAAGACCCAGAAGAAGGTTCCTTGATAACATCGATGAAAACATGGGAAATATGGGAATACGTCCTTGGCGGAGAAAGGCGATGGATAGAGACGACTGGAGAGAAATTTTTGAGGAGGCTAGAACCCTCGCAGGGTTGTAAAGCCAGAATGATGATGATGTTTATTGCCGCCACATCATTTTTTTTAAATGGCCAACATTTTCAATCTGGTAAGTTTTATATGATATGGTGGTAAACGTAAAACCGAGTGGCTGTACTCAGATATCAATTAGTCTACAGCTTCCACAGACTTTTTATTTTCAAGGAAGATAGTTTACCAGTTGCAATTACTTCATTTGTAACAGATTACCAAACAGTGTTCATGTTAGATCTTCTGTTGTGGATATTAGCAAATGTATAAATGGTATTTCTTATAATGTGTTGCTCAAATAGATTAACCGATGACTTGGAGCTGGGTTTGCAAATCCTTGTTTTGGGTGAACCAAATTTTAAAGTTTATGGTGTATTTTACATTTCTTAATTATTTTCTTTGTCGTACTTTCTGAGATACCAGTTGCTATTATTTGGGATAATAGTTAAAATATGATATTAAATATTAGTTATTTTTAATAAAAAAATTAATTAAACAATAAAACTAAAAATTAATAATAATTTTTAACAAAAGAAAATAACACGCAATTAATATTGAAACCTATTTTTACTTAATAACGATTAATGATAATAAATACTTACAGGTACAATGTATGTTGACCACTTTTTTAGAGAGAAATTCACTTTCTTTTTAAGTAAAGTAATAAGAGTCAAAGAAACATGGGGTTCGATGTCTTCTGCAAATAAAAACAAAATATATAAACGTCTTTCATCATATCAGAAAAATACAAAAATACAAAAAAGTATATTAGATGCTATACTAAAATCTAAAACTACTAAATAAAAGAAATGCAGGTTAGCAGCATGCAAAGTATATATATATATATATATATATATATATATATATATATATATATATATATATATATATATATATATATATATATATATCGGCGAAATATAATGAACTGTTGAACAGAGTACAATTGCCTTTCAATCAGCTGCATACCCAATTAATCTCAACTCCCCTTTATATATATATATATATATATATATATATATATATATACAGTGTAGGTAAAAGTTTATGGTCGGTATGGTAAAATTTAACAGGATATCTAACGCAGATATAAAATCATATTTTCAGCGAATAGACAAAGATAACAATCATATTTCCCCTTGGTCTCCCCTCCATAAATATTTTTAACACTCATTGCTCATTCGTGAGACGAATAGTTCCGATCAGAGATATTTTACATATTCTCTGGTTCCGACCTAATATACCTAAAAAACTAAAGGTGGATCCTCTCGTTTTTTAAATTTTTATCGGAACCATTTTTCGTAAACCGTAACTAGTTGATTGTTTACCAGTATTCAAATTAGCGAGTACACAAACATATTGGCTATTATCATTTATGTGTATAAGTAATGAAGTGAAAGAAACTAACGAAGGATATATTTCTTATAACTTGAAAAATAAATTAAACAATACAAATAGTACTTACATTTACATTACACATTATTAAATCGCGAATCGTCTAAATTGATATTTAAAAACAAGTTTTTCCATTTTTCTTGTTAACCGTGTTCTTCTTTTATTTAAAATTAAACCAGATTTTAAACATGTGTTCACAAGGAAATGATTTTGTTACAATACTACAATATTTTATGAATATAGTGGTTAAGTTAGGATATACATGACGATGTTTTTTCCACCACGGTAATGGACATTTCCAATCTCCGTTCGAAATTTTTTGTGGGTAATATATCATCAGACAAATACATGTCGACTTCTTTTATATCTCTCGATACAGGTGTATGTTTAGATGAGTCACGTCCAATTAATTCATCAAAAATACACCATGGACTTAAGTCATCTTTATCAGTTTCTTTTTCTTGTACTGGTTTATTTTCAAGATTTACTAAACTTATGCAAAGACTCGTTTCATCCGTTTTCCATAAGTGAAGAACCAGCTTTTAAAAAGTTTGCAGGCTGGATTCCTGGATATAAAGTGGCAACAAGAAAAACTGTCAGGTTCATTACTTCAGGAATGTTATGTCAAAACTGATTTGATAATATATAAAATAAAAAGTCCTATTTTCGACAATTCTTCAAAAAACACATTTAAAAAAGTACCTTATCTTCAGAAAGGCTTTTAAAGTATTAATTACAACATAACAAAGTTCCCAAACGGCCAATCCAAGACATGGAAACTAGGTAGAACTTCACCTACTACATGTTAAAAAAAATGACCGAGTTAGAAGAGGCAATACGTTCCACATCGGTATTAAATAATATAGACTTAGACCAAATCTAAATAAATAACACTGGATTATTTGTTCTCAGCTTTCCCAAATTTTACGGCCGTTTAAAGAAATAACAAGTACAATGAGTGACCAAAAATACTTGAAGGGTAGTTCAGTGATTGTTATGGTACGCTACCTGCAAGAATCTTGCAATAAAATTTTAGCAAACGGTAAATTTAGCAATAAGGTTTAGCAAACCTTACATCCATAGTATCCGACGTAGTACAATTACTAGTATCGGGTTTAGCAAAAAGATTTAAAGGGATAGAACACAGTGGCACATTGTTATTATGTACATTTATGGATTTACCATTTAAAATGCAGGGTTTTTCTGATAAAAATGAAGATAAAAAAATAAAACAAAAAGTTAAGAAGCTGGTTACTTCTATAATTAACGAACAAGAAGATTGTACTATTGAAAATCAACCAGTACAAGAAAAAGAAATCAATAAAGATGACTTAAATCCATGGTGTATTTTTGATCAATTAATTGGAGATGGCTCATCTACACGTACACCTGAATCGAGAGTCTATTACAACGGTGAAAAAACGATCGCCATGTATATCCTAACTTAACCACTATTAGTATTGTAAATGTGAACACATGTACAAAATCTGGTTTAATTTGAAATAAAAAAGAAGACGGTTAATAAGAAGTAAAGTTGAAAAACTTATGTTTTTGAATGTCAATTTAGACTATTCGCGATTTAATAATAACGTGTAATGTAAATGTAAGTTCGAGTTACTATTTGTATTGTTTATTTTATTTTTCAAGTTATAATAAATAAATCATTAGTTTCTTTCACTTCAATAAATATACACATAAACGATAATAGCCATTATGTTTGTTTATTTGGTACTCTCTTACTTAAAACTACTTTTAAACAATCATAATTACTTGTTTACAAAAATTTAAATTTTTAAATGCATTCATGGAATCCTGAGAAAACTAACAAATATTTTTGAAAAATTTAAATGCAGAATAAAAGATTACATTATTACCGAGGGCCGAAAGCCCCTTAGACCCTATAGAATACAACACCCCTATAACTTATTAAAATAAACATTACAGAAGTTTTCAGGGACTCTCGGCCCTCGGTAATAATGTATTCTTTCATTCTGCGTTTAAATTTTTCAAAAATATTTATTAGTTTTCTCAGGATTCGCAAAAAATTAATGCATTTAAAAAATATTGGAACGAAATTTTGTGCCTACGCTGTTAACGATAAAACTACCACGACTCACCTCTACTACTCGTTACTCGGTCGGCCAAACCAGACCAGACCAGACCGACGTTGCCAAATAATTATTGTATATGAATATTTTTTAATGTGGCGTTATTGAATGCAGTTTATTATTTAATATTGAGAATAAGGCACAATGTGACTTTAAAATAAGCTTATTTTGATGTTTAGATTTTTAATTCGGAAATCATACTTAAAATACGAAACATTAATAAATTTTATTTATATAAAACGATTTGCGAAGTGGAAATCAAAATGTTATATTACACTTATTGTAAAGTAAACTTGTGGCATATTCCCAATAAAAAAAAAACAGTAAGCTGCCGTTTAAATCAATTTCGCCCAAATTGGATTATCTTGAGAACATTGTTAAGGTAAGGTTAAGTTTGTATAAAATAAATCGGAAAATAAAGCCAGGAGAATCAGTATCTTGTTTGAAGTGAGAAAAGATGGTCATTAATTTACAAAAGTTTTGTTCAACAAAAATATCTTTTATTTATTGAGTAAACGAGACTTTGGCACATAATTATTTTAAATAAGTAACCATTTTATCATACATACGAAATTCCTATGTAGACAAAAACGATGTGAAAATGTAGTTCGTGTGACAAGATAGTAAACTGATGATGTTCTGTATAAAACAGCTGTTATAAAACAATGTGTTATTTAGCAAGCTGATGTGCTAAAGTCTAATAAGAAATTGATGAACAAGACTATAAAAAAAGATAATAAAATACTACAAATTATTAGTACCGCATGCAAACCTAAGTGCAGAAAAAAAGAAAAGTGAAAAAGTTAGCAATCTCCCATATTCAAAATCAATTACCTGGCACATTTAAGTCCAACAAACCTGAAACATTAATCAAACGGCACAGTATAATAAATCTAATAATAAGGTGATACTAATGCTATTTTTATTTATTCAAATATTATTTTAAAATAAATCATTAAGAGCTTCACAATGTTAAACTATTTAGCTAGTGAAAAATAACAATGGTAATCCTATATTTCTAGGGAGCACAGGACCAGCAAGAGATCTCTATTGACACGTGTCTTGCCTGAAGGCACGTGCCTATATGACATTGTCGAACAGTACGTCTGCTAGCAAATCCCATTCCCACATGTACGTGGTACGTCCTGAACCACGTGAAGTAAACTTGACGGAAAACAGGAGGAAGACAATAAGAGACCACGTCAATATTTTTTCTCATTACAGTTATGATGGTCAATCTTCTTCTTCTTGATATGCCTATCTGTTACGAATTTGGCGACCATCATGGCAATCTTTATCTTATCTGGAGCAGCGCGGAAAAGCTGCACAGATGTTGTATTGAACCAGATTCTGAGTTTCTTTAAACAAGATGTTCTTCTTCTTCCTGGACCTCGTTTTCCAAATATTTTTCCTTGCAGAATGGCTTGAAGGAGAGCATATCTGGATGCATTTCGCATAATATTTCCGTAGAACTGTAACTTTCGAGTTTTGATGGTGGTCAGTACCTCTCGGTTCTTATTCATTCTTCTCAGGACCTTTTCATTTGTGACTCGGCCCGTCCACGGGATCGTAAGCATTCTCCGATATAGCCAGATCTTAAATGTTTCTAGTTTTTTTGCACATATCTTCGTTCAAGGTACACGATTCAACACCATAAAAAAAGAGAAGACGTAGCATCGCAGCATTCTTACTTTTGTATTAAGAGAGAGGTTGTGACTCTTGAAGAAGGCCCCCATCCGATTGAAGGTGGATCTAGCTTTTCCGATGCGTGCTCCAATCTCCTGGTTGTTGGTCCATTCTTCATTTATTATGGTGCCGAGGTAGTTGTAGTGCGTCACTCTCTCTACAGGGGATTGGTTGACGTAGAATTAAGCTTCTATTATTCTTTTCTTGCTAATTATCATAAGCTTTGTCTTCTTAACGTTTATTTTGAGTCCATATTGTTGACTGTAATAAGTGATTTTGTTCACAAGAACTTGTAGGTCTTCTAAGTTGTCCGCAAACACTATGGTGTCATCTGCATGTCTGATGTTGTTTAGCCTGTAACCATTTAGTAGAATACCTTTTTCAGTTTCTGGCACAGATTCGATAAATATTCTTTCCGAGTACAAATTAAAGATTACATCAGACAAAATACAGCCTTGCCTCACTGCACGCATGAGTTTCAGTCAGTGTGTTCACCTTCAACTCTGAGATTTGCTGTCAGATTCCCGTAAAGATTTCTAATTATTTTCAGATCTTGGTTATTAATTCCTGTTTCTTTTAGTATTTGCATCATCTTGGCGTGCTGTACTCGATCAAACGCTTTCTCGTAATCAACCAGACATGCGTATACATCGCAGTTTACATCTCTGCATCTCTGGAATAAGACTTGTACTGAGAACAAAGCCTCTCTAGTACCAACAGCATTTGTGAACCCGAACTGGTTGGGGGAAATTTGACTTTCACACAGCTTGTAGATTCTCTTATGAATTATCTATTTAGGAACAATTGTAGATGACTCGTGAGGTGTATAGTACGGTAATCTTCGCAGTTTTTGGCTCCTGTTTTTTTTGGGAGTGCAATAAACTCAGATTTCAGCCACTCTGTTGATATTTCTCCAGAGTTGTATAGGTTGTTGAATATATTTGCGATTATTGCTATTGATTCGTTGTAATGGTCAATACAACAACAATATTGTTCGTAGTCCCAGGAGGAATCTCCGGTGAGAACAAGATAAAAAAAACCAAAACAACCAGGAACTTCAGGTTGTAGTCCATTGATTTTAATAAACATTGATACATTTTGTTTGTTTTGGTTTTCTCTATGATCGTTTATTTGACAGAAAATAAAATAATATAAAATTTTTGTGAATGAAAAAAGTCGAAAAAAAGATCCATTATTAAATAATTTTTTTAAATGTCCGCCATTTTTGTTTTTTTTACCAATTTTCAATTTTTCTGATAAACTATCACGTAAGGGCACTTATTTTTTAAAACCCTTTTCGGATTTTATATTTCAGATATCAGTTGTATAATAATATAATAAAAAAAAGTGTTTTTGTCATATATATTAGAGAAGATACAAAAAAATTCTAGGCGGTAATAGTAGTTTAAAGACGTAAAGACGTAAAGTCGTAAAGCAACTATTGTAGAAAATTTAGAATGAGTATTAACGAAAAAAATAAGGTAATGGTTATCCAAAAGAATTAAAATATCTCTATACATATAACGATAATAAATAGCAATATTTTCGAGTAGTTAAATCATTAAAAATGCCTTGGTTACTGGATTATGGAGAATTGTTCAAGATACAGAAAAACAAATAAAGAAGTTATAAATAGACCAAATACAGAAAAACAATTATTAAAAACGATCAAAATGGGAAAACACTATATCCTAAAGAAACATAACCCATATGCTTGATTGTTTGAAATCAAAATGTGTACAAAACTTATGTCATATCAAAACATATTTCAAGTGAAATTCTAAAAACTTTACCAATGATGCACGTCAAATCAAATTCTCCACACTAATAAAAACATACAAATGTAAAACGACTTCAAAAACTAGAAGACCTAATCTAATCTTATTGATGTTAGCCATCAAACTAAATTACAGATCATGTATACACTTTCTAATCAATATAACAAATTTTAGATCGAAATAAAAATCTAAATCATCTTTTGGCAAAATGCGGTTTACCTGTTATAGGAAATAGGGTTGGCAATAATTAAGTTCTGTCCTCACAGGCTAGATCCTGTCCAGAGCGTCCTTTTTTGTTTTTATTTTTACATAAAATTCAAAGAGTTGTCAGAGAAAGGTGAAATGGGCGATTTCTCTATAAAGAAGGAGTTCAAACGCAGTTGAGGATGATAAAAGTTTGCAACCGTGTAGCCCCATATATTTAAATTTATACTGAATATTTGAAAAATCATATCTAATATTAATAATTAGCGCGTCGAGCCTAGTAGGCCCATGACTTTATTGACCATTCTTCTCCATCCCTTCTTGTCCACTGCTTTCATCCTCCAATTTGCGACGTTGAGTTCTTTAAATTATCTTCTACATCCACATGGGTCGACACCTTCTCTGATTTTCTCGTTATTATACTTGACAGTAGCATTTTCGGTAGTCTATCCTCTGGTATCCTCTGTATGTGTCCTAGCCATCTTAGACGTTGGGTTTTTATTACTCTTAGTATGCTGGGCTCCCCATATAACACTCTCAGATCTTTATTTGTCCTTCTGATCAAAACACTGTTTTCATTTTTTCTCTATTATTCATCTCTATTATCGTTTCCATATCCATATGTCCCCAGAAAAAGAAATCCATAGGAGCCAAATCGAAAGATTGCAGGCCATTTAATTTGGATTGTTCCGCTTATAATACGATCCTGAAAGATTGCGTTTAAATAATTTTTCACGATACGCGCATTATGAACTTAACAGCCATCCTGTTGGTACCAGACATCTTCTAAACGCACATCTAGGAGATTATGAATAGCTGTAATAATATTGTCTTGTAGAAGAGTAAGCTTTTAGCTGAATTCAGAACTTCCTCAATAAAAAATGGACCAATTATATGGTACCAAAATGCCGGTCCACACATTAAGTTTTTGAGGGCGTTAAGTCTGATGTACAATACTTCGATGTTCATGTTCCTAAAACCAATACCGCGTTCTGGAAGGATTGTGATGACGATCCGTACTGAAAATAACGATTCATCGGTGAAAAGGATATGTTTTATAAACTTATCATTTTTGTGAGATGCATTCATTGCAGCTTCACAAAACTCCATTCTACGAAATTGATCTCCGGGAAATAACTAATGAGTTTTCAACTATTTAAAACTCTTAAAGCCAGAATTTTTTAAAACTTAATTAACTGTGATATACGAGACCTCCCAACTTCTCGGTGACACTTCTAGTGCTTCTGTAGTTAACCACCTCAATGCTAGCACAAATACTCTTATCTCTCCTTTCGATTTCCTACTGTCATTCCGGGGACATCTCTTTTCTTTTGTAACATTTTGTACAATCTTGCAAACTTCTTCTTCTTGTAGTGCCTATCTACTGCTCTGAAAAGATTTGTGGTTTTTGTGTTAAACACGTACGTAGATTGTTCAGCCAGGAAATTTTTCCTTCCTAGTCCTGATTTTCCTTCTACTTTTCCTTGTAGAATGAATTGCAGCAACCCATATCTTACGCTGTTCCTCATGATTTGACCGAGGTAAACAATGTGTTTCAAAACTATTTACAATATTTGCAACTGTTTGTCTACAAGGTATGGGCCTATTATAGAAAGCATTAGCAAATAGATCTATACATTCTGACAAAGACTTGCCTTGATAATACCATTTAATTATTTAAACCTTTTCTGGAGAAGTGTAAATAAACATTTAAAACGATACTCTTCGCTTCATGGTTTCAATTGAAAATAAATGCGTAAAGTCAACAGATTATGATTTGTTCCGATTGGCACCGAAGGTGCTGATTATCAAGTCATCAATCATATTGTAGGCTATCGTTGCGTGTGGTCGGATATTGGCATAGACTCGAGAAAGCACAGTTGCCATACTTACTTCAATGTATATTACCTATGTCCAGCCGAAAGATCTACGTACTGTATTATTATTTGTTTGAACT
This sequence comes from Diabrotica balteata, assembly GCA_918026665.1. Taxonomy (NCBI): domain Eukaryota; kingdom Metazoa; phylum Arthropoda; class Insecta; order Coleoptera; family Chrysomelidae; genus Diabrotica; species Diabrotica balteata. Next base: position 146,415,656 of record OU898277.1, on the reverse strand, counting down.
GTTATACAGGGTATTTCAAAAAGGTATATCATAAATTAAATCACGCATCATAAATTAAATACAACACTTTGAATTTCCAAAATAAAAATTGTTTTTTTGCATTATCTCCTAAACTACTCGACATTTTTTAATAAAAATAGACACGTTACCCAAAACTCTTGAGTATGTTCAAATCAAATGAATTTGTGGCATCATTAGTTTAACACATTATTTTTAAAACTTTTTTGCCTCCTATCACTTTTTCGAAAAACTAGTTTTTTCCTAGTTGGCCATGAAATTACAATTAGTTTCTACAGATACAATAATTACAGACAGTTGCATCAATAATAGTCAATAATTTGAAGCTATCATTTATTATGTGAATAAGATTAATATTAAGAATTTTGATATTACAATGGCCTACACATTCAGGAAATGGCAGATATGAACTTAACTTTGGGTAAGTTGGATCACATGAAATTATGATTTCAATAAACTATCGGGAATATCGTAGGTGAATGTCAAGCGTTATGCAGTAAAATACCCCAATCGAAATACACCCGATAAACGATAATTTCTGACCATTGATCGTCGTTTACGGGAAACAGGTACATTCCAACCGCAAGTTGCTGGCAATAGTGGTCGTCCAATAATGAGTACAACTGATGAAGACATTTTATAAATCATTGAAGAAGTCCCTGGAACACATACAAGGGTAATAGCTGCTCAACTAAATGTTCCTCACGTAAGGGTTTGGAGGCGTTTGAAGGATCAGTGGCTTAAACCCTATCACTTAACAACGGTTAAAGATATAATGGTTGAAGATTATCCTAAAAGGATTGTATTTTGAGATTGGTTGTTAATGGAAAACACTCGAAATGTTAATTTTATTAGAAATCTTTTGTTTACCGACGAGGCTACCTTCAGTAGAAATGGAATAACAAACAATCATAACGAGCACATTTGGGCCGACGAAAATCCTCAAGGAAAAAAAAAACGACTGATCACCAAAGAACTTTCAAAGTTAATGTTTGGGCAGAAATTGTGGATAACAATTTAATAGGCCCAGTATTTCTTCCCAACAATTTGCAGTTTTTGGCAAACGGTTTACAAGAGTATTTGGAAGAAGTGAATATTGCAATAAGGCAAAATATGTGGTTTCTACAAGATGGCGCTCCACCGCATTGCAGTAATAAAGTCCGGGAATACCTTTGCAGGCAGTATCCTGATCGATGGATTGGAAGGGATCGTGACGCACCTATTCCTTTGCCACCCAGAAGTCCAGGTATTAACCCCATGGACTTTTGCTTTTGGGGGTTTATGAAAGAGAAAGTGTATTCTGTAACAATAGAGGACGAACTACAATTGAGGGTTAGAATAATTGAAGCTTCAAATCAATTTCGTCAGAAAATATGATTTTTCAGCGCATTCGGTTTTCCTTATTAAAACGATACCGAATGTGTATTGAAGAAAATGGGGGTCATTTTGAACATTCATTGTATCACATTTTTTGTACTTGTTAATTCATTTATGCCATTTATTTAGTTGCACGTAATTTTTTAAAGGTTAATGAAAATTGCCGTAACTCAATAAAAATTCTTTTTTGAAAAAAGAGGCAAAATTTTTTTAAAAATAATGTGTTAAACTAATGATGCCACAAAATTCATTTGATTTGAACGTACTCAAAAGTTTGCGGGGATTTAGGGCTGCACATCCCCCTTAAATTGTTCTGTGCGCTTAAATTTTGTTGTTCCTTTTGCAACAAGAAAGTAACGTGTCCACTTTTATTACAAAATGTCAAGTGGTTTAGGAGATAATACAAGAAAACAATTTTAATTTTGTAACTTCAAAGGGCTGTAACTTTTTTTATGTACACTTTTGTACTAAGGTAAGTTGGATTAAATCAATTTATTTTTGTCCCCGGAATGCGTGATTTAATTTATGATATACCTTTTTGAAACACCCTGTATACTTTCCTCATACATATTCTTGGTCTGTTCATTCTAGTCTATTAATATATAGTCCCTTTTTTATGACTTTTTCTTCTAATTCTTTAGTTATCCGTATCACTGATATATAAGTCTATTTTATATAATTCTCTGTTTATATTGGTTTCCCGCAGCACGTTTTCCAGGAGGAGACCAAAGAGAATAGGTGAAAGTGGGTCACCTTGCCTTACTCTCTCATTTACTAGGAAATTGTCTGATATTTTATTATTTACTTTTACTTGGTTTTCTGTTCTTCGTAGAGTTAATTGCATCATCCTAATAATTTTTATGCTTATTTCTAGTTCTTAAAGTGATATATTTATACAATTCCTTCCTTGGTTACTTTATCAAATTCTTATCTCAGTATTTTAATAGTAATAAAATAAATTATTTACCTTGTGTGGGAGCTGATGAAGTTTCTTCTGATAAACTTTCAATCTCTTGGCGTGTTCTAAAAGGAAAAAAGTTGCAATAATATACAGAAATAAAAATATACAAAAAAATTTAAAGCGTCATTTCAAATATGCACTACTTTTTAGATAGTAAAAATATTACAGCAAGGCAAAAACGAATATGCATTTTTTGGTTCATCAAAAAACAATTGATTGTAAATATTTCTGGAAAACTGATTTGTAAAAACGTAATTTTTTTTATCAACTCCAATTTTAGAGATAGATAAAATTACATATTTCAAAAAATGTCCATTCATATTGCTAGAATAAACGTGTTTTGTTATAAATGTGGCAATTTCACATGAAAAGGGAATAGAAAACTAGTTTGTGAGTTTGTGAATAAGGCATATAAAATGCAAATTCGCCAGACACGACCAAAGGTAAGGATTAGACGTGACCTGGTATCGTTGTAACTTTTAAATAGCAGAGTGAAATATCAAAATTGGAAAACTGGGAATTGGTATTACTGTCAATATTTTATATATTCTTTTAGTCTAATAGAAGAAATGTCACTAATGAATATTAGTAGACCGAAAGCAAACAGTTCTTCGCCCTTGCGTTTTAAACTAGGATTACATTTTGTGAAGGTTTTTTAGATCAAAATGGTCTTGTACGTATGGGGTCGTTAAGTATTACCTAACGCAATTGGGGGAGGGGTCTTGTATAACGTTACGGTAGATTACAGAATCGGGAGGGGGGCGGGTTCGAAGAACGCGTTACGTAACATTGTTACAAAAACAGTAAGAAAAAAATAAAAGGAGGAATAATTAATGAATATCTGATAATATATAATTTACCTAAACTTCACAAAATCAATACCTGAAATTGAATCTAATGCATGGTTGTTTTTTGTTAAAGTTATAAACAATTTTTGAAATCTTAAAATTGTTACAAAAAGTTTCAGATTTGGTTAATAATGTAACAGGGCTATGTTACTGGCCTAACAAGCTGGAAAACCACGTGTGTAAAGGGGTAGTGAAGCACAATACATGATGTCGTATCCTGTTCGCATCACTTAGCCTCTCCTACTCAATTCCTATCTTCACCTCCAAGCTGGTACACACCGGTAACCTGAGCAACCCCACTGGAGACTGGGTAACCAACCCCAGTAGATGGTGGGGTCAGGGCAGACGAAGAAGGGAGCCTTGGTCCTCCGATGAAAAGGGGGTTGAGCGAAGGGTTAACAACCCTTCCTTGTAGAACTCAATTGTTGCGAATACAATGGCTAATGAAACAAACGGACGGATCTCACAACGACGAACTCAGCACAGAAAAATGGACATGATTATGGATTTAAAATTTGGAACGTGGAACGTGCGAACCTTCTTAAAGGCAGGAGCTATGATAAGTATGGCAGAAGAACTTGAAAAATACGGAGTTGAAATATTGGCACTGCAGAAAATCAGATGGAAGAGCCAGGGAGAAATTCATAAGAATAAATTCTCACTATACTACTCCGGAAATGAAATGAGATAAGGTGAAAGAGGAGTAGGGTTTATGGTAACCAAAAAACTGCGGAAAGCCATTATCGCATTTACACCAATATCAGATAGAATTTGCACCATAAGATTTAAAGGTAAATTTCATAACGTGACAATGGTTAATGTATATGCACCGACGGAAGAGGCTGATGAAGAACACGTTGAAAGATTCTACGGAGAACTACAGGATATATGTGATAAAATCCAAAGACACGATGCTGTTATAACGTTAGGCGATTTTAATGCTAAACTCGGAAAAGAAGAAACGTTTGCAAATATATTTGGGAAACACAGCTTGCACACTGAAACCAGTCAAAATGGACTCAGGGTGGCACAGTTCGCAGCAGCAAATAATTACGTAGTTGTCAGTACTAACTTCCAAAGAAGAGATATCCATAAAGGAACATGGAAAATACCAGGAACTAACGAAGCCAATCAAATTGACCATATACTCATCTCAAAAAGATGGGCAATAGACATAACCAATGTCAGAACGTATCGCGGGGCGAACTCTGACTCAGATCACTATCTTGTAGGGGCAAAATTACGGCAGAAAATAGCGACAGTAGCAAAAGGGAAAAATATTCAAATCAAAAAATGAAATGTCGAAGGATTCAAAAGCGCAACAAAGAGACAAGATTACAGAAATACTCTCCAAATAAAACTCAACCGAACTAGAGAAGAAGATACTGCAGAGGAGGAATGGAGACAATTAAAAACAATTATAACGGAGTCAGCAGACGAAACGGTCGGAAAAGCCAAAAGGCAAAGAAATGCGGAATGGTATGATGATGAATGCAGAAGTGCAGTAGAGGAAAAAGGCAAGCTAGGCTTAACCAACTTCAAAGAAACGCAAGAAACAGCAGTGAGATTTATAATGAAAAAAGAATACAAGCGACTAGAATATGCAGAAGAAAGAAAAGAGAGGCTATGAAAAAACAAGTACAAGAAATCGTAAAGCATAACAACAGACGCGAAAGCAGAAAATTCTATAAATGCATAAAAGAAAGCACACAGTCATTTAGACCAAAACTAACGATATGCAAAAACAAGGACGGAGAACTACTAACAGAGAAGCAAAAAATTATAATGAGATGGAAACAATATTTCGAAGAAAATCTAAATGCAGACAACGAAAATGATCAGAACGGGACAATATATTATACGGCGGAGCTGCACATCGAAAATCCGAGTTATGAAGAAGAAGAAGAAGAAGAAGGAATTTCGGCAGAATTATTAAAGCATGGAGGATTGAAACTCTGGGAAAGAATCCATTATCTAATAACATTAATATGGACGAAGGAGCAAATGCCAGAGGAATGGACAGTTGGCCTCATACAGCCAATATATAAAAAAGGAGATAAGAGGGAATGCCAGAATTATAGGCCAATTACATTGCTAAATGTAATATACAAAATTCTTTCTGGTATAATCTACAATAGATTATTAGAATACTCCGAAAATATAATTGGTGATTATCAAAATGGATTCAGACCAAATAGAGCCACTACAGATAACATATTCATACTAACAACGATACAAGAAAAAGCTTATGAATACGACATAGCCTATATAATATGTATATAGACTTTAAACAAGCTTTTGATAGTGTGAAAAGAGACAGAATGCTGGAAGACTTTTGTAATCTAGGTATACCTAAGAAATACATCAGCCTCATAAAAATGACGTTGCAGGGTTCAAAAGCCGCAGTCAGAGTAGATGGAGAACTGACTCCCCTGTTTAACATCAACATGGGAGTAAGACAGGGAGATGCCCTATCAACCATGCTATTCAACCCAGTTCTTGAGGCAGTCATCAGAAAAACCAATATAACCGGCCATATAAACACCAAATCAGTACAAATTACTGCATATGCCGACGATGTAGCCATCATTAGTAGGAATAAGTCACGACTAATGGAAGTGTTCAAACAAATCGATCCTGAAGCAAGAAAAAGAGGTCTCAAAATAAACGAAGCAAAAACGAAGTATATGACAGTCAAAAGAATAACTGACAATGAAAATAATATCACAATAGACAACTATACTATCGAACGAGTGGATGCCTTTACATATCTCGACACAGAAATCAATCAGAAGAACTCCGTAAGTAGCGAAATTATTGCACGTATTTTCAGCGGGAATCGTACATACTATGCTAATAAAAGTTTGATGACATCGAAATTATTAGACAAAAGAACCAAAATGACTATCTACTGAACACTGATTAGACCCGTAGGAACCTATGGATGTGAAACTTGGGTAATGACGAAAAAAGATAAAGCCCAACTCAGGACATTCGAGAGAAAAATACCGAGGAAAGTATATGGCCCGGTACAAGAGGAAGATGGCACATGGAGAATCAGGAGAAACGACGAGGTTAATGAGTTAAATGTATGTTATGATATTGTAAGATTTGTGAAAAGTCAAAGACTGTCATGGCTGGGACAAGTGCAGAGACAAAACGATGCCAAAACAACAAAGAAAATGTTACAATGGAAGCCCATAGGAAGGCGAAAAAAATGAAGGCCCAGAACGAGACGGTTGGATGACGTGGAAGACGACCTGAAAACAATGAACATAAGACAATGGAGAAGAAAGGCACAAGAGAGATCCGAATGGAAGGACATAGCCAGACAGGCAAAGACCCATCCAGGGTTATGATGCCAAAAGAAGAAGAAGAAGAATTAATGAATATCTGATAATATATACTTTACCTAAACTTCACATAATCGATACCTGAAATTGAATCTAATCCATGGTTGTTTTTTGTTAAAGTTATAAACAATTTTTGAAATCTTAAAATTGTTACAAAAAGTGGTAGATTTGGTTAATAATGTAACAGGGCTATGTTACTGGCCTAACAAGCTGGAAAACCAGGATTCGTTTTCTGACAGTGACGCCAAGAAATTTTTCTAATATCTAATTTACTGAACCGTCACGTAAAGCCGTCGGTCCCGACTACTAAGTAATCGTTAATCGTGTTAGGAGCGCTTCCGCGACCTGAAAACACTAAACACAAGCCAGAAGGTTACAAGAACTTCAATTTTTTTATTTGTTTGTTTTTATAGGTTGTATCAAAATAACATTTATATGGGGGAAGAAGACTAACTAAATACAAAATGTGATTACATCTTCTACAACTTGACTAATAACGAAAATCTCATGGTATTTTTGGATTCAGAATACCAAAATTATTTAAAAACAGATAAAAAAGCCCGTCACCAAAATATGTGTCGAACGGTTTAATTAATAATTAATTTCTTAACTCACTTTAGGAATACATCTTCTAAAGTCGTTATCGTTATCGATATATTAATAAGGTGTAGATCGGATCGTTTGTCTTCCAAATTTTCAAGAAGTTTCGTCATGTTGGTATTTTGATAGGGTAAAACAAAGACCAAGTTGTTTCCATTATTTGACGTCAAATGTGCATCGGGCATAAAAGTCTTAATAAATCTACTAATAGCATCTATATCTGCGTCTTCTTCAATCATTAAGGATAAGTGGTAACCTGTATCTGTAACAATGCGAGCATTTTTTATTTAAAGCAAAGTTCATAAATAATTGGAATTACATAAAAATATTTTTATGTTCATTAACCAGTTACTTTTCTTAAAGTTACTCGTAAATAGCGCCACATATGCTATATTGAACAAACGTGATGAGCGATAATGTTTTGACACTCATTAATTAACAACGTAAATGTTGTATTGATTTAATTTTTATCAAATGCAATCCATCTCCGCCAAATTCGATATGAAAAGAAGTCATTTGAATTATCAAGTTGGTATAAAATCGTTCACAAAATTCCGCCAAACAGGAAGACAGAAGCACATTAATTAAAACGTGTTAAAAGACTTGATAATCTGGAAACAGAAATACAGATAATAAAAAAACGGTCATAGAAAAAAGAGCATCTATAGAAAACCTACAAATAACCACTGAACCATCAATATAAATCAAGTAAAACTTTTATTAATATAAAGAAGCCTATTATAAAGAACTAAAAAAAGTAACAAAGGAAATAAAAACGGGAAATGAACTTTTAATCATCAAAAACTACAACAGCTTCTTATTTGAGTGATTTAATAAATAAATAAAAACACACATGACATGATCCAAGTTTAATTTCTATTAAAATCAAATGTAATTACTTACTGTATTTCTTTTTCAAAAACATGGGAGTACCATAACAGTTTAGACTACCGTCAGACATTATTGCTATCCAGTCTCCTAGTGCATCTGCTTCTTCCATAAAGTGGGTGGTAATAAGTATTGTTTTCTCTCCTCTCCATGCTAACAATAGATCCCAAAGTTCCCTTCTAGATTGGGGATCCATCCCCGAAGAAGGTTCATCCAAAATTAGTACCTATTCAATAAATGCATGCCAGGTTAAAAGTCATGTCATATTTTATACATATAGTTTACTATCCGATTTATTTTAACTATTACTAATAAATCAAATCTCTTATATTAATAATCCATTACAAATACAATACAAAAGCATTGCCATATTATTCATGTGTTGAAAAATCCCAAATTTTATAATATTTTCGTATTAAAGATCGAACCACGATGGCAAAAATTTTTCTAAATAAATGGCAAATTATTTATTATGGATAATAAACCACAGTAGTTGCAAAACAAATTATTGACTTAAAGTTCAGGTGTCCAGATTGCAAGTAGTTTTCAAAATACTATTTTGAGCCAAATTACTTTTTTGGGCAGTTGTCAATCGATCCTCTAATCAGCATGCAAAAAAAAGCTTTTCTGTACAAAGATCTAATTTAGTCACTCCTTACTCAAGGATATAATATCCTGTTACGTCAAGATCAATCTTGATCCTACCCTTAAAGTCGAACGCGAAATGTCTTCCACCACCAAGCAGTCAAATATAAACAAAAAGGAAGGCTACTTCGTATCTCCCAACTTGAACCCAACTCTTTACAGTACGTCCGAACAAAAACAGACCAACAGCCAACATCTAAACGTGCCTAGCGGTAACCCCCACCATCTGAAAGAACACGTCAATAGTCGACAAACGGAAACAGTACGATCAGCTATAAACAGTCGTTCCATGTAGTTTCTGCATGCAATGACCGGACGCGGATTCATGTTAAACGCACTTTCAAAACCCCGAAAATTACTATGCATAGGTAACCGTGTGACGGTCATACGTCATTTTATATCATCAGCTGACCAACGATATATGCTGACTGTCAACAGGATGTAAGCAAGCATGCGCTTGTGGAAAGTTACTGTAATATGATGAGTGATAGTCTTTTTTTGCAATGACATTTTATAATAAGAAAATATCTTTGTGTTATTGACGGATCGGTAACACCTGACGATTCTTCTGTAATATTTTTCAATAAAACTATTTATTTTGCCATCACTTTTCATTTTTCCAACAAACCTTCAACCTTATTTATGAACATTATGTCTAATTCACAACTAGTCAATATACTTTTTCGAATTTAAAAATAAATTGAATATTATAGAGGATTCGTCATTTGCTGCATTGCCAGATGTATCAGCCGAAAGTTGTATATTTCGTAATTTGCATAATTTCTTAAAATTCCAACCCTGTATATGTATAAGATATTATGTTATATTAATTTCATAAATACAGTTTGCTTACCTTTGAATCACCGATAAGGGCCATTGCCAAGCACAGCTTTCTTTGCATACCACCTGAGAGTGTATGCGCCATGGAATTCTCTTTATCGGGCATATTTAATTTTGCCAACAAACTTTTTGCTTCTTCGTTAGCTTCTTTTGTAGTTTTTCCTTTCAGCTAAAATATGCGTGAAGAAAAATATTTCAAAAAGAGTAATAAAACATTCAAACAGGATTTATTAATTTGCAAAAAAAAAACAATATTTAAGTATTAAATTATTATTAATTATTAAACACACGATGTACAAAACTTCCGTGGTGGATGGTACTCCCTTGTCAGAGTTTTTTTTTCAAGCAGTTTTCAAACGTCGTTGGCTTGATAAACTTGGACTTCACGATATAACCAAGTTTCCTCCTTTCCAATGGTAAGAAGTAAACGTGATTACGCTACATAGCACCATCTACTTTGGATGACAAAAAATGGCTACCACTGCCTTTGTCTTAACTATGTAGCAACCACTAAAATACTTGAAAGATAACTTATCTTCCTAACCCCCTCTGTGGCTCAGTGGTAAGAGCGCCTACCTTTAAATCTAAAGCTCGTGAGTTCGAATCTCATCTGGGTGGAAATTTTCGTTTATTAAAAATTAATAGATGAAAATAATTTCTATCCTTGTGCGATCGGTACTCACCAGAGGGACCGCAGACGTTCGGATACAATTAGCGTCTCTTAGCAAAGACAATGACGACGATTTTGCTAAGTATCAACACAATTACTCTACACACACACACACACACACACACACACACACACACACACACACACTACACCTAGGTACCTGACTGTACCATGCCAATGATCATAGTTGTCGCGGCATTAACCCAATAAAAAAAAACAACTTATTAGAAATAAATTTCTGTAATTCGTTTTATAGGGGACGACCTATTTTGGATGAGGAGGTATGAATGCGTGTCTTCCTTTTTTATCTTTTATTTTCTTTGTAAAAGTGTAAGCATTCGCTCAGAATATCCTTTAGAAATAACATCAGTTACATCTCATACCTAGAGAGAAGTAGTCAAGATGTCCAAAACTTTACGGCCCAACCAATATGCATAAGGCAGGATTACCATTGCGACCAATAGTTAGTTCTATCGGATCTCCTCTACAACCACTAGCAAAATTTCTGGCTGAACCATATGCAGAAGAAGCGGATTCTTACGTCAAGAATGCAAGCCACTTCATCGAATGTATAAAAGATGTGACTCTTACTTACTTATACATTTATAATCTGGACATATCGAGAAAAAAAAACTTATTTTTAGAACACATCAATAGTATACACCATAAAATCCAGTTTACTATGGAACTGGAAGAAAACGAACAACTACCATTTTTAGATGTGTTAATAATAAAGAAGGAAGACGGGCACATAGGACACACAGTATACCGACAACCCACACATACCGACAGATACCTACATGCCGATTCACATCACCATCCTGCACAATTACATTCAGTCATTAAAACCCTGATGACACAATTCAAAAGACTGACAGATGAAGAACATAAATATAAAGAAATGCATAATGTAAAAACAGCGCTAAGAAAAAACGGCTTTTTAACATATACCATTGAAAACGCTCATAATGGTCAAAAAAGAATCCAACAGAAGAGGCAAAACCGATTGTAAAAGCGATTCTACCATTTGTAAAGGGTACAACAGAGAAAATAGGGAAAGTGCTAAGAAAACACAAAATAGAAACGATATTTAATACCGACAGAAAAAACTCAACCATTTTACCATCCGCCAAAACAAAAATATCGTTAGAAAATCAAGGAGTATACGAGATTCCATGTGGGAACTGTGACAAATCGTACATCGGACAGACCAACCGAAGAATCAATGCTAGACCAGAAGAACATCGAAAGGAGAGAAAAAACCCTCAACATGTCTTTGCCGCCCGCGTTGATCTACACAGAAGTAGTACACGCATAAGAACAATTTCAACTAAGAGATCATTTTCTAAAAAAAATATCATATAATAAGTAGGTTATAGAGCAGTACAGTTATAAGCCATAAGATAGTGACACCAAGATTTATATTATTATAGAAACTAATTGAATTTCCAGGTTAAATCACATTGGATACAGTTGTGTAGAATGTTCAATTCAACCTTGAAGCCACTTTCTAGGCTTGAACTGTTTAGGGGGCACAACTCTGCAGCTAAGTTGTATTCTTACATATTTTATTTAATGTAACCAAAGAAAATGTTTACCTTGGCGAAAAATAAGAGATGTTCTTTAACTGTCAAATCGGTAAAGAGAAGATTATGTTGGGGACATAGACCCAAACTCTTTCTGATTTCGTCCATGTCAGAATTAATATCCAATCCATTTATTTTTACTGAACCAGACGTAGCTGGAACCAGTCCTAAAAATAAAATGTAAATTACTGTGATGTGTGTATGACGCTTTATGAGAAAATATATTCAATATTAAATATTTCATAATTTTCACTGCAAAATTAGACACAGTTGTTGCTGAAATCAAAAGTAAAAATAAAATAAATTTATCAAGGAGCGTAAAGGCTTAAAAATTTTGATTAAAAATAAATAAATTATCTGTCCCATATACAACACTACCCTGCTGTGTTCTGCATTTCGTCTTCAGTAGCAAAAAGAAAGACACCCAGTCCCTTGCATTCACAGGAATTTATTATGAGACAGGTTACGTCCATCTCGAGATTTATATCTTCTAAATTTCTGAACGACGTAAGTTCAGAACCGGAGCGAATCTATAACACAGTTATTATTTAAGCAGTCCCATAAACATATTGAATATAAACTAGGAGGAAGAGGGATACACGCTTATATATATATATATATATATATATATATATATATATATATATATATATATATATATATATATATATATATATAAACAACAAAGTTTATTGGGGCTGCAGTCAGAAGTTTGGCCGGGATGTTACAGAAACACTCTTTTGACTTTTGGTCTAGCTTTCGGAATTGTTTAATTCCTTTATCAAGACACTGTAATTAGAAAAATGTGTAAATATTTACAATATATCACAAAATATCAGTGTACTTACTAGTCGTTGAGATTATTTGTACGAAGCTATGACACTCAACATTAATAACAAACATATACACTAAAACTTATACAATAATTAATACAACAATACATTTTAAAATTTAGTTAAAAATAATAAAAGTTCTAAAAAGTTTGTTTTCTACATCTTCTTGGTGTTGTGTTTTAACTAACCCATAGAGAATAAAAAAAACAAAAATAAAAATAGTATGATTAAAAATTCATTAGGAGTTCTTCATATGTTATTAATAGAAGGTAATGTATTAAACCTGTGTTGATGGTATGCAACCTGTTTAGCATGCAGGTGTATTATGGTGTGTATATGTACCAGTAAGTCTTTGTGTCATTTTTGATGTGTAGTCAGTAAATAACAATAAATATTACTCAATTTATCTATATCGGACTTCTTATTTATACAAGAGGCACTGGACTTTATTAAACACATTTCCAGGAAAACACGTTTAGAATGGTTATTTTCCCTTGCCAGAATACAGGAATCCTCGAAATTAAATTCATGTTTTAAACTTAATGCATGTTCTGTCAACGCGCATGCGTTAATTTTTTTGGTTTTTATGTCGCTGCGATGTGAGATCACCCTACTGTGAAAATTACGAGATGTTTCACCAATGTACACGTTTTTGCAATTAGCACACGGTATAGAATAAACAACATTCGATGATTCCTGTATTGTGAAAGGATCCTTTGTCTTTGTGTACAACTTCGATACCGTTTTCACATTTTTAGTTGCAATTTTTAAGCCACTAACATTTTTGAAAATGTTCATTATCTTAGGGGTTAGGACTGGAATATAGACCAAAAATAGAAAGAAAGAAAGAAAAATAGAAAGCTAGACCAAAAGTCAAAAGAGTGTTTCTGTAACATCCCGGCCAAACTTCTGACTGCAGCCCCAATAAACTTTGTTGTTTGTTTAAATTGACAGTCACGAATATCCAGTATTCATTATATATATATATATATATATATATATATATATATATATATATATATATATATTAGTAGATTTTCTTGGGCTTAGGTTTATAAAAAATATTGTCATGATAGTAAAACATTTTTATTTACTTTTTTCTACGTTTCGGCAGGAAATCCATGCGTTTTTCAAGAAATAATATTCACTAAAAAACATTTTATCAAAGACATTATAAGGTTTAAAAGAGAAACTTTTGACTTACCAAGCATATAAAAGTTCGTTGCTAACAAGTATACATTAAACGTTACAATTAAAATACATGAATAATAATAAAAGCATAGGGCAGACCCACTAAGTCACTACATGTAAAATGTATTTTAAAATGCTTGGTAAGTCACATTTTACATGCTTGGTAAGTCAAAAGTTCTTCTAGGTTCTCTCCTAAACCTTATAATATATGTCTTTGATAAAATGTTTTTTAGTCAATATTATTTCTTGAAAAAGGCATGGATTTCCTGTCGAAACATAGAAAAAAGTAAATAAAAATGTCGTAGTATCATGACAATCTTTTTTATGAACCTAACCCCAAGAAAATGTACTAAAAAATATATATTAAGGTTCAAGAACTAAACCCAAATGTATAACTATACAATATATATATATATATATATATATATTATATATATATATATATATATAATATATATATATATAATTTATAAATATATATATATATATATATATATATATTTATATATATATTTATATATATAATATATAAAAAAATTCAAGATTGAAACAAGTTTGTTGTACTTCAAGCACCATCAAGAAGCGTTACTACCTGACTTGACGAACGGCAAGTTTGCCCTTGCCGAACGTCGTCATAATAATGGTTTTTCTCAAAACCAAAATTATTCAATGCAGAGTCAAACCCAAAAAACCACAGAGAGCACATATAGCTCCCGCGGAAAAGGCGAGGGTGACCTGCAATTTCTGTGTAAGTTTGCCTTTTTACTTTTCTAGGACTAGGTTACAGCCATTCTAGGATTGGTTTTCGGCCAATCTAATGCTAGTTTCGCGGTAATTACCGCTCATCAGCTAGAGATAGGTTTCAAACTAACTCGAATGCAGAAAGTTTGGTCACCTACCCATGTTTACCATTATACAGTGAATGTATAAATCTAATCTTCCTATTATCATTATTCGTTCTTTCTCAATGTTAAACCTAAAATTAAGATTAATATTATTACAAAAATTAATATTAACCTCACCAGGCTGCCGGGTTGAACCGCATCGATTTTCACTGCGCCGAGCTTTCAAGATCCTCTCTGATGTGTTGATGTTGATGAACAGTGTAGTGTGTGGGGCTCAGGAAACTGAGATCCCAGAATCCCTAAAGAAGACATCAGAGAGGATGTAGAAAGCTGGAGCAGTGAAAATTGACGCGGCTTAACCCGGAATCCTCTGGAGTTTATATATAAAATAAGATATGATTCACTGAACTAAAGCTTGTAGTTACATGAGATTTAATAATGTAAGATAATAACAGTGTAAATGAAACAGAGATAATTCAATGTATTAGGAATATTGATACATTTTAAAACTACATATGTAAATAAATTACCTGTTATTATTGACATAGTGGTTGACTTTCCTGCTCCGTTATGACCAAGAAGTACAGTAATTTGATTTTTATAAATGTCCAAATTCAGGTTATTGACAGCTTGTTTTTGTTTATACCTTTTGTGGAGATGGTTAACTTGAATACCCTTAGCTAAATTGTGACCTGCTTCAATCTTCTCCAAAGGAACTGTTTCAGAATCTACTGGAACCGTGGTAATAGATGGTTTTCTACAGAACTGTAAAATTTCGTTGAAGTTAATAATCAATTTAAGACTTCTTATTTTTATATTATTAATCTTATACAATCTTATACAAGAATACGAGATTTGTATTGACACATCCACATTAAAGTTAGTTTTATTAGCCTACATTGTCATAAACAAAATGATACCAAAACTATTAATAAAGCATTTAAGAACATAAGTGATATTAAATAAATACCAAAATTCAGTAATATTTTTATTATCTGGTTTATTCTATTTAGACAACCAACTGGCCATATTTCCATGAAACACTTGTGCTGTAAATAGTGTCCTGTCGAAATTAAAATATTATATGCCTGTATTTGAAGTTAATCCTTAAGCACAATTCCATGATGTTATGCTAGCAAACTCTCAGTATTTTTAACATTAAATTCAATCAGTGAATGGTCCCATTTCTCAGTTACAATTGGTGTACATGTTTCCCAGGCTATTCAGTTAAATATGTTAAAGATATGATAGTCCGAAGAATAAGATTAATAATTCCAGTTTTGAAAGACTCTGAACGATTTAAATAAAGAATATTTACACAAAAAAAGATCAAATACACACTAGACTAGAAGTATGACAAGAAGAAAGGTAGCAACTTTAGCTATTATCCATGAAAAAGTTATAAACTGTAATATATTGGGCATATCCTCCTGAAGAACATCTAGGAGTTACTGAATGGTATGTACTAACCTTGAGGTAGTTTTTTAATCGAATATTTTAGAATTATTCATTGTTTTTTTTTTTAATAAATACTTGTTTATGTTCTTGTACCATGTTTTTTGTTCTTGTTTTTCGAATAAGTTTTAAATATATTTTAATTTTTATTTAAACGTAACCTGTATACGCACATGATGTTAGACTGTTACAAATGTATGCTTTAATAATTTATCATAGTCAGTGTATATAAATGTAGTTTTGAGTGCTCTCTATAAATAATATACCTTTAAATTTTTGTACATTCTGCAATATATTGGCAGGCAAGTATGGTTGCCAACAAATTATTGCAGAAAACCACATCTTAAGCTTATTACAAAGTCATTTGTATTTGAGTTGTGTCGTTAAGTTTCGAGAGATATGTATCTACCATAATTATAGACCAAAACAAAGGACTATTTATTTATGGTTATGTCTGCTAAATGTTTTTGTTAGTAATGGTATCAAATAGAAGCGACTTCATAATTACCCGCAGATAACAAATTCTAGAATAATTTAGTGGCCACTGTACAACCACGTTTTCAAAGATTGCTGAAACTAATATTGTTACTTTGTTTTATAATTATATTTTGAACGTGGTTCTCTACGGAAAATGCAATATAACATAATAATAACAAAAATACAAATATATATATATATATATATATATATATATATATATATATATATATATATATATATATATATAACAAGTTGCAAAAATTAGATTTCATAAATTCAACTTGCAGTTTAATTCCATATAATAACAGACCAAAAATAGTATAAACATTTAAACATATAACCACGAATATTTTGGTAAATTTCAAAAATAAAGATACAAAAAGTTTACCTTCATTAAATTTTGAACCGGGAATAATACACTCTTTCGGACTCCGTATTTTCCAGGATTAACTCCATCCATATAAAATGTAAAAAGGGTGAAGATAACAGTATCGAATACTAACATTGCATAAACGTTCAACATGGTGATATCATCTGATGATCCACTACCAGGCTTGAAGAAATTTGTCCAATTGATGCCGACTTCTAAAATTTAAAAACATAATTTAGATTTCTATCATTTTGTATTTGCAAAAAACATAAATAATTCACTTTTCTTTTCAAACAATGTGATGAACGGGAAAACTTTGGAATAAAATAATTATTAATTACAAAAGCTTTTATTTTAGGTCTCTACATGGATTTTGATATTACACTGGGAGGATAAAAAGAAGATAAGAAAAAACATCTTATTACTTGATGATACTTATAAAGCAGATACGACAACCCAACGAAGGCAGAGGAAACATACAACCAGCCTGTAAGGTTAAATATTAACGGTTCTTGCTGAAGCCTGAAGTAAACTGGCTGTTCTGCTCGAACTCAGTTTATTTTTTGGATAAGTAAGGATTCTTTATTTCTTAAAATATTAACGTGATTTGTTCCTGTTTAGGACCCTTAGCGAAGCATCTTAAAGGCTATTGAGATGGAGCCGCTCTTATCGAATTAGAGGTGAGAGGTTCTGACTGGATTTGATGTTCTTTCCAGATGTGTATTGCGTGTGTTTTAGGTCTAAGTGTGACATAGGCTATGTTTCTAGTTACTATTGTTTCTGCAAGCCGTTTTTACGTCTACGTCAAACTTCATAACTAGTGTATTGCACTATAATTATATTATTGGACGTTTGCGATAATGGCCAGGCCTCGTCAGCTTTCGAGGGACAACTCTGCCATAAATAGGCATGTGTGCGTGTGATGACATGACAGAGATGGAAGCTCCATTTCGATGTTACTTCAGCTAGTTCCATCAGCCATTATAACGTCTTCAGCAGACTCCAGAATTTGTGCGATGCATAGGGGTTCTGTCGTCGTCTGACTGCGCCAACGACGTGGTTACATTCGGTATCAAGAAATAGGACCCCTTTCACTGTCATGCCAGAGTGTGTTTTTAAGTGTATGATTGTTTTTGAGTACGAATGTGTAGTGTGCTGACTTGACAAAGACGAAAACTGTGTTCTCTCGTTTTAAGTCTACGATCATCTTCAGAACTAGTGTATTGCACTATAATTATTGTTATCAATCGTTTGCATTAAGGGCCAGGCCTCGCCGGAATTTGGTAGACTCAATCAGTGTCAAGTCAATTGAGAAAATAGTTGCGGCCATTTTCTCGAGAGACGGACAGATATCGTTGTGTAGTGAGAATGGGAAACCGCAAAAAACTAATATCCCCCTGTTCGGGGTAGGGAAAAGGATTGGGTTATAAATAGTTTCAGTAAGCTAGTGTAGTAGCTTCGAGGATGATTTTTTAAAATTTCTATTGCTTTTCTGTTAATTTCAATGTAAGACCCCTTTCAGACGAGGATACTGTATGTGAGATACTGTATGCGAGATACAGAATTTGTGTCTGAAAGCGTTCATTTAACGTAATATTTCTTCTGTATCTGGCATACGCATTCGGTATCTCGCATACTGTATTCCGTCGCGCGTCCCGTGTGAAAAGCTCCATTTGAGTCTATGCAATATCTGCGTCTCGGATACGCGTATCTCGGATACAGTATCCTCGTCTGAAAGGCGTCTTAGTTCTATATATTTTGAGATTAAATTTGTTCCACCGTTAGACTAGGTTAGGTTAGATAGTGTGGATCATTGACACACCATATATTATGTCCAAATGGAACTATACCGACACCAAGGTTTAAGATACTACGCCCTCTCTATCAGGAGTAATCTGCGACTTTGGTGACATCTACATATTCCCAGTGGTACCCAGTTTCAAGAATCTAGCACTTATCTTCAAGAGTTACTGAACGGACAGACATATAGATAGACCGATAGACAACGAAACAATTCCAACAAGAACCTGTGGAGTTCTTAATAATGCATAATAATGAGTACACGTATAATCGAGAAATAAATTCACCCAATTACCAACGCCTAAAAATCATATCTATAAAATTTTGTATAGTCACATATTAGTTCAGAAAAAAAAACTATTCTGATATATCTATGTATAATGATTGATGTGTGTTGAAATCTTATCAGCTCTAACCAAATAAATTAGCAATACAAAATTTCCAACGAGATATTTGTTTAGAATAATATCAGAACCAATATTTAAAATAAAAATATAATAAACATTGTATATAAGAAATATATTTTCAAATTAAGGCTGTTACGTTGGAAGACGTTTTTAAAATATAGAGCCATCGAGAAAAATTGTAATTAATATAGATTGTGCATTTTAAACTTAAATGACGATTGTTGGAATTTCAACCATTTTTCAAATAATAAACGTCAGTGCATGACATTTATGTCATTATCGTTATCAATATGCTGTTTATAACAAAGACATTATACAGTGCTAGCCAAAAGTCCCATCCCCTTCATATATTTTGAACGGTTATACTTATAATAGTGAAATTTGGAGTGAGAAAATAAAAGAAACGTAGGCTTCTCAACTAGTCATAACAAGTGACTTAATAGTCATAGATGACGATTAAGAGTCACCGTGACGATAATTTTAAATCGGACCTTATCAAAAGTGATATCCCGTTTAAAAGGTATTGAAGATACCTCTTCAAACATACTAATTTTGTTTGAGTGTAAGCTGATTTTGATGAATAAATTAAATAAATACTAAAATCGTAGTTTCAATAATGCATATACATGCATATACAATAATGCATCCTATTGCTAAACTCTTGTACTCGTTCAAATGTGTCGGAAGAAATTGCTTTACATTCTTCAACAATTCGTTGTTTCAAAATTTCAATACTGTAGCGTAAACCGTAGATTTAAAGTACCCCCACTGAAAAAATCTAATTGTGCGAGGTCAGGTGACTGAGCTGGCCATTCTATCAAACCTCGTCGTCCCATCCATCTACTACGATATTCCTCATCTAGGTAACGTATTACTCCACCATAATTGTGTACAAAAGCACCACTTTATTGAAACGTTAATTCCAAGTTGCCTAATTCATCTAGATTATCTTCCAGAATTTCAAGAATTAACGGCTAAAGTGCGTTTTGTAACATCTCCACATACACTTCAATGGTTAAGTTAGCATTGAGAAAAACAGGTCCAACTATGTGATTTCCCAAAACACCTGCCCAAACATTTACTCTTTCTGAAAATTATGTTTTTCAGGAAAGACGTAGAGGATTTGTGTCACTCCAATACCTCACACTGTGTGTGTTAACATTTCCATTGAGGAAAAAGGTACTTTCGTTGGTTAATTTGATTGGACATATTTACACAGAATTCTAGTATTCCGTAGGGGTCATCATCTGAAAGTTGGTGCACAATTTTTAATTTGTATAGATGAAATTTGTTTTTAGCCAACACTTGATTGATCCCACAGAAAGACGCAATCTGGGCTATCGAAGAAGTAGCGTTTACTACCATTTCTGCAATTATGTCAATTTTTTGTCATTGCTAATTTTGGTCAACCAGATTGTTTGGCATATTGAACACTACCTGTTTTTTCTAACTTCCGAAGAAACTCTCTCAGGTAAGTCCTTGTATATAGAGCGATTGGGGTGTCCCTCATTAAAAAGACGTTCCGCTGCCAGTTTGTCGGCTACGGTACGTACCATTTTGCTATGTAAACTTTTAAATGTCTTGTTAAACTTGAAAAAACTTGGCAAAGTAAAAACAACTAGAGAATTGAAAAACGTCAACTTTTTTGACATATAACCAGAGGCGGACGTTAGAATCCTTAAGTAATTAAATGCGAAACTATAATTTTAGTATTTATTTAATTTATTTATCAAAATCGGCTTAAACTCAAACAAAATTAGTATTATTGAATAGGTATGTTCAATACCTTTCAAACAAGATATCACTTGCCATAAGGTCCAATTTAAAATTCTCGATCACAGTGGCTCTGTGACGTCATCTATCACTATTATGTCACCTGTTATGACTAGTTAGGAAGCCTACGTCCGTGTTAGTTTTGGACAACAGGAAAAATGTATAAATAGACTGTTTCATCATGCAAATTGAAGGAACCATATTTCTTAAAGTTTTTCCTCTGTTTCTGCCTTTTTTGCAGAGGTGGGATACTTGGCGTGGTTATATAGATATATAAAATTAACATAAGACGAGAGAGAGGGTAAAATAAAATTCCGGCTAGAGAGAGATAAAGGAAATTAGTATCATAGACATATATAAAGACCACAAGTACGACTGACAGCCTACGTTTGCTATGATTAGTCGCCATCATCATCTGGTTTGATGAATTTTTTGAGGTTATGGATTTGCAAAGAAAGAAAAAAGACAGGCAAAGGGAATAATGATGATAATGATGAATGTACGAGAAATAAAAGTACTACGAAGAACATCTAAATAAAATATTACCTAACCAAAAAAATTAAAACAATAATACCTATATATTTAATTAAAATAGCATCACTAGGATATCAAAATAAAATAAAATAATACACACATACCGGATTTAAAGTTGGCAAACATTTTTTTGTACATATCACATAAGAAAAAATAATAACATATATAATAAAAAATAATTATATTTCTAATAAAACTGTAACAGCCAGCTTAATCCTAAAATATCTTACTATGAATACCTTATCTTACTACTAATTTTAATAAACATGAAACCCGCCAAATTTTAAATTGAGATACACCCACCGACCAACCACAGCAAACGTAGGCTGTTAATCTTACTGTGAGACTTGACATCAAGACGATAGAGAGAGAGAGAGAGAAATAAAATACCGAGCTAGAAAGAGATAGAGGAAATTGGTTGAGGGATTTTGTTGACATTAGAAACTGCCGACTTGCTAAGTTTTATAAAGGATCTTCCGTAATAAAATTTAGTTTTTGAATAAATGAAACTCCGTTACCCTACATGTTAAAATAAATTTAATTAAAAATTTAAAATCAAAAGACATGCGGATTTTAATGTTTAAATAAAATGTCTTTTAAATGTTGACCGTTTAGTTCCTGGCATTGCTCCATCTGGATCTTAAACTAGCACAAAACTCGTTGACACATATTCACTGGAATGTCCCCAATAGCGACTCGAATACATTGTTTTTACTGTGCTGTGGTTGCTGGGGGGGGGGGGTCAGTCTATACCACACTCTTTAGGTACCCCCACAAAAAAAAGTACAGCGGAGTTAGATCAGGTGATCGTGGCGGAAAGGGGATATCACCGCTTAATGCGATGACGGTGCCTGGAAACAATTCTCTAACCGCGTTCATCGAAAGAATGGCTGTATGTGGTGTGGCACCATCTTATTGCGTTCATTTGGATCTTCAAAGAAATATGGCCCAATTATTCCGTGTGCAGACATGCCACACTACATGGTCACTTTTTTAGAATGGAGTTACTTCTGGTGTAATTGTCGTGGATTCTCATTAGTCCAGTATCACGAATCCTGCTTATTGACGTTTCCATCTAAATGGAAGTGTGCTTCGTCACTGAAAATAATATTCTCCACACCTCCACCATCCCAAAACTGGTTCATTATGGTTTCGCAGAAGATGTGCCTCTTTTCGTAGTCTGTCTGCTTCAAAAGTTGGGTTATCTGAATTTTATAAGGAGGAAAGTGAAGATCTTGGTGTAAAATACGGTGCAAACTAGTGCGGGATAAATTTACTTCATGTGCATGTTTCCATCAAGTAATTTTCTAGGATTTTGGTTTACAGCTCGTTCGACTCTGTGAATTTTCGCAGGTGTTCTAACACGTTTTGTACGACCAGAGGGCTTCCTATTTGTCGAAGAACCAGTTTCAGGTAATTTATTCACCCACAATTTTATAATGATGGTGCAGCTATGCGACGAATATTATAGTGTTCACAAAACCGACGACGAGCTATAGTGAATGAATCCTCGCCTTTAAAGTATGCCTTCAGCCTATAAGCGCGTTATTCACCCGACCATTGCGCCATGGCTACTGGTGAGTGGTGACAATACTGACAATGACTTCTCTACAAATCCGCACGATTCTACGTGGCGACGGTAGTGGCACAGTATAAAGAGGTTCCACAGTAGAACCACTCTCTGAAAAATTGGAAGTAAAGTCTGTCAACGCGCAGAGCGACTGCGCTTATTTCTTAGTCGCTCGAGAACCATTCTTCCGTTGCTAGTCGCGTAGAAACGTACGGGTTAACAGTGCCGTATTTTGCTTAAACTGAATTAGTTTTGTGAATAATTGTTAGTATTGTGAAGTTGAACATGAGTAAAATTCGAAGTGGTATTAATAATCTTAAACTTCCAAATTTGTTAAATATATCTGCCGATAGACCATATTTTTATCATGAAAATAATAAAATTGTCTTTTCTTTTGATACACCTCATTTATTAAGAGCACTTCATAATAACTTCCTAAGAAACAAATTTGTTATTGATGATATTATCGTTTCTTGGGAATATATTAAAAAATTTTACGAACATGATAAACAATATCCTATACGTACAGCGCCAAAATTGACCGAATTACATATATCTCCTAACAATTTTGAAAATATGAAAGTGAAATATGCTTCTCAGATATTTAGTAACACTGTTGCTGCCGGTCTGCATCTGTATATTAGATTTATTGTATTCGTCGAGGAAGCAACAACAACCGAAAGATTTATTAGGAACATTAATAATTTATTTGATATGCTCAATTCTTCTTCATTAAGAGGAGCAACTGAGTACCAAAGACCGTATAGAGGAACCGATGCTTAGCAAGAATTTCTTAATGCGTGTTTCCGATTGTTTAATAATTTACAGGTAATTAATTTTAAAGCTAAAAATGTAACACCAAGAATAAAATATGTTAATGGTTGGAAAATAACCATTAATGGAGTGATTCATTTGTGGAATCTACTACAGTCACATGGAATGGATTATTTTTTAACAAGGCGGATGAATCAAGATTGGCTAGAAACCTTTTTTGGTTCAATCAGGCAGCAAGGTGGCAATTGTGTTAACCCTACTCCGGTATAATTTACCGCAGCATTCAAAAGATATTTTTGTTTAGACATGATGCATTCCGGTACAGAAAATTGCGAAAGAGATGCAGGCCATATTTTGTTAAATTTAACCGATATATGTACCGACGATTATCTGCCTGAAACCACTGCTTTGGTTCCTGAAAACACTTTGGATGACCAAAAATATCAAACTTCAAATAAATTACAGAAAAACTTCACAAGATATATATATGTATATGTGATTATATATATATATATATATATATATATATATATATATATATATATATATATATATTCACAAGTCTTAGGAAACATGTTTGTCTAATCTGTGAAGCATATGGGAGAGAGTACGATGAACTACACGATTCGTCTCTGTTTTGTTACGTTAAAGCCTACAGTGGTAATGAAACAAACGTTTTTGGCAAGCTCTATATGCCGAGCCAAAATTTTGTGCAGTATGTTACAGATTTGGAAATTATTTTTCAAGAGAATTTTCAAAATTTTAGTCATCAACCGAAAATCTTACAAAACTACGTTAGCTTATTCGAAAAAATACCATATACGCATCCTTGCAGCAATTTTCCAAAGGGCTATCTCATTAGATTATAGGCTAGAATAAGAATATATTACACATTAAAAATAATTAATAGAAATTTTAAAGTATCTAAGACAAAAGGACATAGGAAATAAATAATTTGGAAACATAATTAGCTTTAAAACGTGTTGTTTGTTTGGGTTTATATAACTGCGGACACTAAATACATTCTCAAATTTTAATTTTTGTTTTTACTTATAAGTCATGTTTTGTATACAATTTTATGCGTAAACTAATACTAACATTAATTTCTAATAAATAATCCTTTTTATATTTTTTGATAATTTAGTTAGTTAAGTAATTCATAATTTAGTTTTATAATGTATTTTTTTGATAATTACTTCTTCTATAATATAATAAATTCTTATGCAGCTCTATATTTATTTCAAGAGCTATTTTGCCATATATTGTCCAAGTTCCTCATTTTTTTAGGAGGAGAATAGGAATCACCCGGTACTCTCTCCAACTATCTGAAATATCTTCTGATTTGATTTGTTCTTGATTTAAAAAAATTTAATAGTGTTCTTTTTCTATTTTGATATAAATTTTTCAACATTATATAACGTACATATATTCCTATTCCCGGCGAAGTATTTTTCTTATTCTTAAGACTGATTTCTAATTCATACAACCTAAATGTTACTGAAAGTGGATAATATTGTGTAATAGATAACACTGGACATAATTTTCTTAAAAACGCATCAACTCATTCTCCTTTGATCACTGTATTTACTTATAGTTTAAAAATGGATTTGACTAGACTATCTTCTGGCAGACATCCTGACAATGCAGATGCTTTGTTGATCTGTTGACAATAATTTATTTTTGTATTTTGACAACGACGTCTGACTTGGAAGACGAAACGTTAATAAAACTATTTTTTCAAAGTTAAATTGTAGCTTATTTCCGAATTAGAATAGTTAATATTCGTTTAATTTATTAAAAAATTGTTGAAATTGTTAAAAATAAGAAAGACGAAGAGAATTTTTTTTATTTAAATTTGTGGCTAAAAATCACCACAAAACATCTTTTCAGCAGTTTGAATTTTAATTGATGTATTCTTGCACATTACGCGATTGATTTGACGAAAAGACTATTGCAAAATTTAATTAATTTTTTGCAGACTACAACTAAAACTAAACGAATAATGCAGAAAACACAAAAAATCGCCGATATAACCAAATTCACCTACGAAATGTAAATAAGGACAAAATTTCATAAATGTCAAAATTTCATAACAGTGGAGTAAACTTGCCTGCCGTTGGACGAATTATAAACAAGCGTTATGACGCGGTAAACTTGAATTACTCCTCCTGGTTTAAAAACAGAGTATAGTAATGCCGATGCCGTGAGAGCTTCGAAATTAACCTCCTTTTTATTTAACGTTTATATACAGATTGAACGAAATAAATTCGGAACATAGGAATATAATGTATTTCGGCTCAATTCTGCTGTAGCTGGTTGGCCAACAAAAGATTGTCAAATAATTATATTATTAAAAATCCCATACTTCAGTGGGCTGCTGGATTCTGAACTCATAAAAATTGAAAGCTACACATAAATCTACGATTATGCTGTCAAACCAGTTATAGGTAGTCCAGGAAATGTAGCATTTCACCTCGCAATTTTTTCGTGCGGCGTGAATTGACTTGAAATTTAACAGAAGGTAGGTAATAGCCTAAGGATCAAAATCTATATCGAACCAAAGTGCGCCAAAGCCTAGGGGTGGTTGCCACCCCATCTCCGGGGTGAAAATTTTTTTACGTTTTAACTACAGGTTTCGATTAGAACAGTGATTCTAAACAAAAAATGTGCTATACATTTTTTTTATAAAATGATATTTTTCAAGTTATTCGCGATTGAAAGTAACAACTTTTAGACGAAAAAATCCACGTTTTTAATCGATTTTTCGCGAATAACTCGAAAATGGTGCATTTTATCAAAAAAATTGTAGAGAACAAATTTGTAGCTTTTAAAAAGACAAATACAATTACAAATACAATATCAATGTTCAGCGGTTTTCTTCAAATGCCAAATTTGAAAGATTCAAAGTCAAATATCGGGAAAATGATGCATTTTTGGAAGAAAACTCACAAAACCTTCTTTAAAGAGCATAAATAGACCTATCATAAAAAAATAAGGTCAATACCTCATTTTTTACGAAAAAATCTAGGAATACAACACCCTAACCACCCCCATAATTAAAATCGATCTTCACCCTTCTGCAATTCCCTTTGTAGATGTATTGTTAATACGTCCAAGAAGTTTGACCCATTTAAAATGCTTAGTTTTAGAAAAAGTACAGCTTAAAGCGAGAAACGATTTACAATTTCATATTTTTTACCCTTATTTTTTTAAATATACCAGAAAATACTGAATATATGAAAAAAATAAAAATTACCAAATTGTAGCTTTTTAATGACTAAAATTATCCTTTATTTAGATTTGTTGTACAATGAATATTTGACGAGATATAGCCGTTTAAAGCATCGATTTACGATCAAGCACCATCTTTTTCGGGCCCTTTAAACTCACCCCATTTAAAAACCAAGGGTTCCAAAAAGATTTAATTCACAGATCCTTGTAGCTATTAAAAACCTCTACAAATCGTTTTTGAAGAAACATCTATCGTTAAAAATTAAAGGAAATACGTTAAAAACCCAGTTAATTTTTTTCCGGAAAATTCCATTAGTATAGTACAGTACAGTTCGAAGCATAATAATCTACAAAACCGGTATATTAGCTAGTGGGGCGTTATACATTCGAAATTTTAAGCGTTCTTATTTTGAAATCCCATACAACAGAATAAAACATCTGCTCATATGTCTATGGCTTGGCAATGAAAATATCAGAGCAACAGATTGGGGATGGTTTTCCAAAGATGGTTTGTTATTACCCGTACGCATGAACAAACAACCTGCACCCGATAAATTTTTGAAAATTATTTTTTGCCAATGCAAAAAAGGATGCGGCGTTTCATATGGGTACAGAAAAGTTGGTTTATACTGTAACTCTACTTGTTCTGGGTGCTCAGGTGAAGGGTGCAATAACAGTCCACCAATAATTGAGGAAGATGATGATGACATAGATCACGATGAAGATGTAATTGATGACGAATAAAATTAATATTATAATTGTTTTACCTATAAATGTAAATATTTTCAACTATTTATGTAAATGTATAAGAATATATGGTGCCTTTTTATGTTGATAATTTTTTTTGTATTTAATTCTACTTTTTTCAATTTATATCTTATAAATTAGTTTATAAAAACTTCAATGTTGTAAAGGGTGATTTTAAAAAGTTGAAAAGTTGCAAAATTTTGGCAAAAAATTGTTTTCACCTATAGCACTCATAACAATTGATTTTTAAGGGTTGAAAATGTATGAATTTGTATTTTAAAGTATAAAAAACTCACTATTTAACTAATCCAAACCAAATTTCACTCATCTTAGGATTTGTAATATTATTTTACAATTTTTGAAAATTAGGGGTAGTTTTTACCCCTAAGAACAATCAGGGTTCATCGGCATGACATAAACTATAAAGCAGAGGGTAAGTTGAGCTTAATTCCAAATTTTTATGCAAGTCGTTT
This sequence comes from Diabrotica balteata, assembly GCA_918026665.1. NCBI lineage: Eukaryota > Metazoa > Arthropoda > Insecta > Coleoptera > Chrysomelidae > Diabrotica > Diabrotica balteata. Next base: position 146,387,387 of record OU898277.1, on the reverse strand, counting down.
CAAGGTGAAATCATTTTCTTCGCATTACTAATTTTTTTATATTAATCTCTAATAAGGGGCACTTTTTAAGGGTTGAAATATGATGGAACTTTATTGAAAAGCACGAAACTATCATTATTTAATTAATTCAAACCAAATTTTACCCATATTCAGGTTTAATATGTTATTTTATAATTTTTGACAATTAGGGGTAGTTTTCACCCCTAAGAACAATCAGGGTTCGTCGACATGACATAAACTATAAAGCAGCGGGTGAATTGAGCTTAAATCCAAATTTTTATCCAAATGATACAAGGCGAAATCATTTTTTTAGAATTAGTAATTTTTTACATTAATCTCTAACAAGGGTTGCTTTTTAAGGGTTGAAATATGATGGAACTCTATTCAAAAGTATAAAATTATCATTATTTAATTAATTCAAACCAAATCTTACCCATATTCAGGTTTAATATGTTATTTTATAATTTTTGACAATTAGGGGTAGTTTTCACCCCTAAAACCCTTTAGCGCACTTCGGTTCGATATAGATTTTGATCCTTGGGCTATTACCTACCTTCTGCTAAAATTTCAACTGGATATATGCAGGACGAAAAAATTGCGAGGTTTTAACTTTTTTCGAGCTTCAATTCCTGAACTATTATTTTTCCTTAGACAAACCCGTCTTACGCAAACAACTTTGTTGCGAGACAGATTGTTGAACGATATTTTATACAATGTCTATACCCAGGTATGGATTTATTTTTGTCCAAGTTTTATATTGGTCCACTATTTTAAATGCAGTTCAAACAGACATGTATTAAATTGTATGTTCCGTTTTAATTTGGTTCAATCTGTATGTACAATATATTAAAAACCATTGAGATTTTAAAACTTGCGCAATACCGTTGATATTTAAAATACCGTTGAAAAATATAAACAATGAATTATAATATTGTTTTTAATTTATTAAACCCTTTGTTTTTGTAATATTAACATTTAGTGAGACCATCTGGACAGTTAAATATGGGAAGCCGCATTTTTTATTTAAATAAATTTATAGTAGTAGGCTCAGAAAATTTTAATACGGCTCTGTAAGGTTAACGGTGGTGGATTACCAATTTCGTACTTTGCCGGTATTACTTCCTGAGATCAAAGTGCCGACAGATGAGTAGTTTTACTGTGGAACCTCTTTATACTGTGGTAGTGGTACGACTTCATAAAATCGCGCAGGGTCGGCATAAGGCTCATTTGAAAACTAAATTTCATTATGGAACACCCTTTATTATAAGCCTATGGTTCTTAAACAGATTGTATTAAAATTTGTATTAAAAAATTGTAATTTTTATTGCACATATGACTCCTGGTTTTTTTTCGATCGTTCTATAATATGATCTATTTGTAAGTAAATATTCATTTAAATTGTAACATGCAACACGTAAATCTTACCTCTTTCTTCAAATACAGAAATGATGGAGTATCCGTAATGAAGAGACATATTTGGTAGTAAGTTTAAAAGAACGTTGGATAACCAAGATAATTTGTTTGCTTCATCTAGTCCGAATGCGTATTTTGGTACGAAGAATGATAAAATCCATACGAGAATTCCTGCGACCAATGCAATTGTAGCTGAAAATAACAAATTAAATTATAAATAATCGATTTTCTGAGCTGAATAATTGTCAGATACATTAAAATTCCTACCACTATTATTAATGGATGGAATAAACGTATAGTTTCATACTTTTTAATTTAAAAATCGAAGAGTAAATCATGAATATGGGAGTATATACTAAAACAAAATAAATCAAACTAATTGAGGTCGTACTAGTCAAATTTTTTGAATCCTTTGTTTATTCATCCGCCATTTGCATTTTTGGTAGAACGTACATTGCCTAGGTTACAGCACGTTGCTTATTTATTATTAATATTGTTATTGGGCGTGTTGGTTTATTTAAAATTATACATTGTATGCATACATTTTACTATTTTTAAAGGACTAAACATTGTGGTGGTAAAAACAATCGATTTACCAAAAAATAGTAATTTCATGCAGTGCAATATGGTTGTACTAAATCGTTTAAAAAAGGTGTTTCTGTTTATTTTCACAGGTAATAAACAAATTAACCGACCAAGTATTCCAAATTATGTAGTGAGCATTTTAATTAATTTAATTTAATTACTTTGACAGACAAGCATAAAAAATTTAATATTTTGAATGTTTCAGAACATAATTTTGGTACCTATTAACGTAGCACCAAGTTAGCAAAAACGCTTATTTGACCACCTATACGTAAAAACAAATTCTTTGTCAATTGGCATGTCAGTTATCAGCACTACGAAAGATAAATGGAAGCGGCGACGCCGTGTAAAGACTATAGACCTTATGGATATTATTAATGGTACTTTTTTTTTAAGAACGAGTATGGTTTAATTGCGGCTTGAATGTCATAAGAATTTGTGTAGGCGGCGATTATCTGGCGTTGTTAAAACAAACTATACAAGGAGTTTCTCTTTATCGGTTTCCAAATACGCTAAGGAGGGCGAACAACTAATTTGGCAGGTATTGTATTAATTTATATTTTGTATCACTTACTATAAATGTAGTATATACATTGATAGTAGATTTGAAACAAGAAAGAAAATGGAAAATAATCAGAAATTAGACATGGAAAAACTAAAACAAGAAAAACAGACGTATGAAGAGAGAATAAAGGAAATATTGCCGACTAAGGAAGATATAAATGAAATAAACTTGATATTTACTGAAACTCTAATGAAAGTGGGTAAAGAAATAGCACAGACAACAACACAAAAAGAAAGTTTCATATTCCAGGAAACAAATATTCTTATAAACACAAGAAGAACATTACTAGAACAAGGGGACAGAAATAAAATGGAATACAAAGAAACAAACAAAACTATTAGAAAAAATATCAAGGAGTGTAAACGGAGAGTACAGGAAGAAAAGGTAGAGAAAACCATTTAAACAAATAGAAACATGAAGTGCTAAAAGCAGAACCTGGAAACATACAAATTAATAGCATAAAGAACAAAGAAGGAGAGGAAACCAACAATATACAAGAAATTGTACAGATAACGCACGCATATTATACAAATCTCTATAAAACAGAACAAAAACCAACCCAAGAAATCCGTAATCAGTTATAACTGAAAATAAAGAACGTTAACTCTGACCTACAACCAGAAATTAGTAAAAATGAAATAAAAAAGGCACTCAAAGAAATGAAGAATAACAAATCTCCTGGGAAAGATGGAATGACTGTGAAAATGTTAAAAAATGGTGGGAAAACTACAGTGGAAGTCCTTTATGTATGAATTAATCAAATATTGAACAAAAAAACAAATAGCCACCACATGGAACGAGGCAATAACATTATTACTATTTAAGAAAGGCGATAGAAACGATCTGAAAAACTATAGGCCCATAACGCTACTTAATGTAATGTACAAACTGTTAACTAAACTGCTAACAAACAGATTAACAACTAAGTTAGATAATTACCAGTCAAGAGAGCAAGCCGGTTTTAGAAAAGGATTCAGTACAAGCGACCATCTGCTTACGATAAAAATATTAATTGAAAAGGCGAAATTGAAATATTAATTAATCAAATCCCAATGTATAAGGAATTTGTAGACTTTGAAAAAGCATTCGATAAGGTGGAACATTGGGCAGTAAAGAAATCTTTAAAAAATTGGAGATTAGACTATATATATATATATATATATATATATATATATATTATATATATATATATATATATATATATATATATATATATATATACGGACTAAATTTCCAATAATTACGAAATTCGATGTAGAATTGAACAGGCAAGAAACTCATTTCAAAAATTCAAGCCTTTATTATCCAATAACTCATTAAATTTGGAAATCCGTGAAAAGTTTACAAGATGTTACGTGTGGTCTGTACTTTTGTATGGATGTGAAACTTGTTTGAGATGCGGTTGCATCGAAGGATACTAAAAATTCCATGGACTAGCAGAACCAGAAACGAATAAGTTCTTCGAAGAATGGGACATCAACGAACTCTATTAAATATTATTAAGAGGCGTAAACTAGAATATCTTGGGCATATAATCAGAGGACCAAGATATGAGTTCCTTCGGCTAATTCTCAACGGTAAAATCGAAGGAAAGAAATGGATAGGACGGAAGAAACCCTCTTGGTTGAGGAATTTGCGGCAGTGGACAGGTTTGACAGCGGACCAATTGCTACACGTAGCGCAAGACCGAGATCAGTATAATAATATTATAAGCATGGTAGTCGCCGACGTTCCGTAGGGATATAGCACTCTAAGAAGAGAAATTTCCAATATATATGATCAAGCAACAACATCCATTAAAATAGTTGAACAAACGGAGCCTATTAAGATACGGCGAGGAGTCAGACAGGGTGACACTATATCACCCAAACTATTCAATCAAGCTTTGGAAGACGTTATGAGGAAATTACAATGGGAAAAAACGGGTATTAACATTTGGCCAATACTTGAATCACTTGAGATATGCAGACGACATTGTATTAATAACAGATAAAATGGAAGAATTACAAAATATGATGGATGAATTAAATAGAGAATCAACAAAAATAGGTCTACAGATGAATTATAATAAAACGAAAATTATGACCAACCAACCAGAAGAATTAATAATTACAATTGCACAAACAACTATAGAACAAGTAAAAGAATATGTATATTTGGGACAACTAGTTAAATTAAATAAAGAAAATCAGACCGGAGAAATAAAGAGAAGGATACGGTTGGCTTGGGTATCCTTCGGAAAACTTTCCTATATACTAAAAAATAGAAAATACCCCCGATATTTAAAAACAAGAGTCTTCAACCAATGTATACTTCCTGTTCTCACCTACGGTTCTCAAACTTGGACGTTTACAAAGGAAAACATGGAAAAAATAGCAAGACCCAAAGAGCCATGGAAAGGCAAATGCTGAACATCAGACTATCAGACAAGAAAAGAAATACTTGGATCCGCAACAAAACAAAAGTGACCGATGTATCAACGCAGATAGCAAAACTTAAGTGGAAGTTCGCTGGACATACCATAAGACAGAAAGATGAGAGATGGAATAAGATGATTATACACTGGAGACCATATAGTTACAAACGAAAAAGAGGAAGGCCACAAATGAGATGGTCAGATGACTTAAAGAAACACGCAGACCCGAAGTCGACACAAACTGCCTACAATAGAGAGACGTGGAAGAAGGAAGAGGAGGCCTATGTCCAAAATTGGACAGCAAGGCCTGTATAGATAGATAGATTATAAATGTAATATGATCCATTTAGCTCATCAAAGCTTTAGTTTGATCACAATTGAGCAATAGCGTTGAATTTTTTGGATTTTGTTTTATTTGATGTCCGTATAATGTCATTCAGTTGTTTAGCATTATCCATTATTGTAAAAATAATATAATATACTTACGCCTACTGAAAAAGGAACTGACGGCGAAACAAAATGCTACTGCAGCCATACAATACAATATCAGAAAAACGAATAGTATTCCGCCGTTGGCAAATTCAACAAGTGGAGCGTCGGACCCAAACATTGGTACTTTCATCAAAATAGATATGACACTAACGGCGAAAAACATCGGTATCATGGCATAAATAAACCAACCAAACCAGAGCATCCAGGATTTCATTCCTACCATTTTCATTAGTTCCTGGAATATAAAAATCAATTAGTATTGTTAACAAAATTTACTTTGTTCATATTGTCAAAAATACTAACAAGTATGTTTATTTAAATTTAGGCAGTTTCTGCCTGCAAGTTTAAATTGTCATATAGTATATGTCATATATATATATATATATATATATATATATATATATATATATATATATATATATATATATATATATATATATATATTATATATATATATATATATATATATATATATATATATATATATATATATATATATATATATATATATATATATATATATAGTAGGGATTTATGGGCGACGAGACTGGCATTGATTCTTCCTGACGTGATATGTGCAATTCATCATCATCATTATCTAGCCTCCAAAATCCACTGCTGGCCATAGGTCTTGTCGGTGGTCGACCTCCGGGGTTAATCTAGTTCCAGTTTAATGTTGTTTTATTTCAATAACGACTGCTACTCCTGCTCTTTTCGGTATAGTAGCATTAGGTTCTATAGCGTAGAGAAACCCATAACATAATTCCCTTGATTGCTGTTTTCGCAACTTGTAGTTTACCCGCTGTTGTTCTTGTGAGTGCTAGGGTATCGATACCATGGGTCATTAGTGGCAGAATGCACTAGATAAATACATTTCTTTGCAAATATCAGAATCTTTGACCTAAAAATAATATCATTCCTCTTTGAAAATGCAGTCCAAACTGGATTTATTCTTCACTTCGGCTCGATTATTTGGCTGTCTCGATTTATTCTACTGGCTCTATGTTCATGTTTTCAACTCAAGATATTTTTGCCGTAGACTAAATTGTGTTTTTGAAAAATTTATTTTAATACCCGCTCTTTGGTGGCAGGATGGAGCTCTTGGAGCATTATCTGCGTCTGTTCTAAGCTGCCCGCAATGAGAACGATGACATCTACAACTTACGATTATTTAAAAATTTTCCATCTACATTGATGCCCTTCTCGTTCCAATCTATTGTTTTATAGAATATTCTAGTAAAGTTGTAAACGATTTAGGAACCATGTCTCATTGTCGAACGCGTCTTTCAATACGAAAGGCCTCAGTATCCTTATCAGTCTTACACAATCTGTAGCATGTTCATATATGTATTTGAAGAGGGATATGTATCGGTGGGATATGTATTGCGTTAGAACATAGAACAACCTGGTTGGCTGTATCAACTGCTTTTTCAAAGTCGACAAAGACAAGTATCAGGGGTATATTTGTATTTGTTCCCTATGCAGCTCTAAATCCTGCTTGATCACAAGGTTGATAATAGCCTAGTTTTGGTGTCAATCTGTTAGTTATTATTTTCATAAAGAACTTATAAATATGAGATAACAAGCTAATAGGCCTATAATTTTTCAGTTCCGTTATATATCTCCCATTTAGTATACAGTGATGAGTGCCTTACCACCCGGCTTTTTAACGTAAGAGATAGAAAACACAGTTACCTTGTGAAATAAAAAGAGATGAAACTCGTTGAGGTGGGAAATAATCGATAGAAACCTATAATTTACATTACATTACCACTATCGATAGTCTCACACCTTTAGACGTTAGCTTCGAGCTAAATCACCTCGGTCATAATTATTATGTTTGACGTCGTATGTGTGACGTATTTCCATTTTTTAATTTCGCATAAAGTAAAAACTGATTGACCACAAAATAATTTAATTAATAGTGATTATTTAATCTAAAGTTTTAAATTATTAACCAAGAATAATTTCTACTATGATTTGAGGAGTTTTATACACTCTTGTCACGAAATAATTATCAATCCTTCGTGGATTAGTGGTAAGAATTCGACACTGCGATGCAGACGATTAGAGTTCAAAACCCACATGTGTTTTCTTTTTTTTTAATAATTTTAAATTATGCAGAGATCGTTTTGCTTTTGAACATTTGAATTAATATTTGATTTGAAGTTAAACATAAATATCTTATTGAAAAAAGTGTCGTCGTACTTTCGAAAATAAAGTAAAAAATTCTTCCAAATTAAAAGAACGTTTAAAGAATGTTTAAATAAGTAAAAATTCTACAAAAATAAAAAAATATTGTAAATAAACGTATTTACAATTGTCAATTGTTTTGAAAATCATTATCTGTACAGAGGAACACTGAGAATTTAGTGATGGATTTGACATAAACAGTCTTCACCGGATTATTTTGCATTCACAACTGAAGACAGTAAAACTGGAATAAGAATAAATTGTAAATAATGAGTTTTTCGAAAACTTGTAACCTAATATGTATCATATATTTTCTATTATTTTTTGATTGAATAAACAAAAATTTTATCCTTGGTGTGAAAATTGAACCCCAATCTTCTTGTCATTAGACCACGTCTCTAACTATTACACCAATTCCGCATTCATTAATTGTTTTCGGACAGAACATACCTACCTTTATTTTAGTCAAATATTTCTGTTGAGTTATTTTTATTATTAAATAAACCTAAAAGATTTATAATTTAAAATCGCTACTAACTAATGTTTTTTACTATAATATATCTTAATTTATTCAATTATTTATTCTAACATCAGAAATTATTGAAATAAAATATTTTCGAGGTTATCCGTATAATTATGACTGAAGTCAAATAGCCACGTCTAACGTCTAAAGGTGTGAGACTATCGATAGTGGTAATGTAATGTAATGTAAATTATAGGTTTCTATCGATTATTTCCCACCTCTACGAGCTTCATCTCTTTTTATTTCACAAAGTAACTGTGTTTTCTATCTCTTACGTTAAAAAGTCGGGTGATAAGTGTAAGGCACTCATCACTGTATAACTACTATAACAGCTTTTTCCATTGAGAAGGTGTCACTTCTTTTAAAAGGAATGAGTTATATAATTGTACTAATACATTTAATACTGCCTTTCCTTCTGCTTTAACTGCTTCGATAACGATTTGGTCATCAACAACTGCTTTATTGTTTTTTCATTTGATTTAATGACTTTTGAGACTTCTTCAACTGTTATTTCTAGAATGTACTCTGAACTTATATTTTCGACATTTCTCAACTTGATGTCGACTTTCTCATCTTTTTCTCTATACAGTTCCGTGTAAAATACTTCAACTATCTCAATTATATTCTCTTTATCTGTTATTTTTCCATTTAGATCTGCTAGCTTAGACAGACCATTCACGTTGCAACTTTAAGTCCGACTAGTGGTCCAACTTCTGCAGTTGGATCTGAAATCGGACCGTGAGTGGGCTAGTTGGCTTAGTTGGACAACTAGTGGTACGAGCCGGAACTCTAGTGGGACGACTGAAGGTCCCTACTGGCGAGAGAGTTGGAGCGTGAATGGTGAAGTTGGAAGTCGGATCACAGGTCGGATCGAAAATTTCCTCAGTCAGTTGCGGCACCTGTTACCTATGAGATTTCTATGAAATACTTCACGCAAAGATCTCTAGTTCGCAAATATTTAATAGAAAATAAACTTTCAATTGCACGAAAATTACCTTTTTGTTAGGGCAAATAATTTTCCTTTCTGTATATCTATTTCGGACATTCCCATACAGGTACAATTTCCAACTCTCCGGATTGGCTACGGGAGAATTATCAACAAGCAATGAAATTTACGTAAAATCAAAGGTAGAAGAAGCGTAGGAAGACGTAAAATCTCGTGGCTACGCAATCTCCGTGAATGGTTTGGATGCAGTTCAATTGAACTATTCAGGCGAGTAACCAATAAAATTATAATTGCCAGAATGATTTTCCAATCTCCGATAGGAGTGGAACTTGAAGAGAAGAAGAATGAAATTTAAATCATAGTTGTACTTAAATTAGACGTAACTGTTTCCTTATATTTTACTGAAGTTATTTTCTTGTGACATCTTATGCAAATTTACTATTTTAATTGGAATAAGCCTGAATATTAGTTAGAAATTAAATTTATTTGACGTTGAATTGAAGTTGGACCACTAGATGGATAGCAAGTCGCTAGCCTGAGTGGAGACGAATATCCAACTAGTAGTCCTACTAAGTGGGACCGCAAGTCGGAATGTGAATGGCCTGCTTTAATAATCTTCTTACCTGGAGCTTGACTTCTGTTCAGCACCCTTACAACTTCTGTTTTCATCGACAACCGTTGTAATCTTTATTAAGTTCTCGTAGTACGCATGGATTCCTATCGTGTTAGTTCTTAAGTTTAATTTGTGTCTCCAAGTCTTTTTGTCTTTTGACTTATGTTATCCTTATCATTTCTGCGATTTGTACTGCACGTTTTCTCTGTGTTCTTTATGGCTTTTATTAAGTTGTCGATACCATACCACACCATACCATGCAAATAGCCTTATATAACTCTTGTCATTCACTGACAATACTATCAGGTTATTTGGTATTCGGTCTCATGTTTTCTCAGATTAGAGTACAAAACGCAAAGTTAATAAACTTGACTTATTGGTTTATAAAAAATATGTAACAGTGTTTTCGTCAGGTCATTTTGCAACAGTTTTTTTAAAATAAAATATGGAAATTGAAAAAAAGAGTAAACCATGCTAACATTGAACTATTTTCTAAAAATGTCTCACCTTTGTTCCTGAATGTTTCTCTTCAACAACTCTCTTAAGTACCGCTGGACACAAAAATATAAAACTAAATAATGTGATTAGCGGCAAAAACTCCAGAAATAGCGTTGTTATAGCGGAGTCTACTTTATGGGGAGGGTATGGAAATTCTTGTATTTGCACGGAGTAAGTATCCTCTATTTTGTTAGTACCCAAATTTTGCTCCAAGAATGACATATCTAGGGCTAGTTGAATTTTCAAAAAATCTTCGTCCCGATAAACGAATTCTGTAATATAAAAAACAGAATGTTAATTACGTTGAAATAATAACTCGTTATTATTGACATCGAAGTTTTTTTTAGAATTATTTATATGGACATTAAATCAGCAAATTCCTGTTGAAGCATCAAAATATATAATCTAGTATGTTAGTTAAATAGTTTATAACTAAAACTCTTTCGGGCTACAGCACAGAACACTTTCGGAATGACTATTCCATCATCAGTGCTTTTTCCTAAAAGAAGTATTACCACTTTAATTAAAGCAAACGTTAAGATTAAATTTTGACTAGGGTTATAGCAAAAATGTGGTCTAATACTTAGTAGGTTTACATGTTTGTAACCACTAAGTATTCTGGTAAAGACCCTTTAAATATAATTAAATTAATTTGAAGTTACATTGTTGCTGATAATATTTTAAGTTGTTGAAGTTTTAGACGGAATTAACTTCACGGTAACGTAAGACTCCAACACTGAGGTTGCTGGCCCTGAGGCAAAGTGTCTACGAGTACTTGTTAATAGGAACTGATCAAAATGACGCTTTTGGACGGAAGTCGGAAGAAAGCAGTCAATGACTATAGCTAACAGTGTGTATACTTTTGTATTGGATATGTTTAAACAATTTTGATTACATATAACAGTAGCAAACATCAATATGTTGGGATAAATGTGATGAAATATACCCTGAAGGTTTATTAGAAAATTGTAAACAAGGTATTGTTATAGATGGAATGAAGTTAAATAAAAGTTTTGATTGTAGGTTGGCAAACATCAATACATATATCTGATTAATCGATGATGAACTGAAAAATTAATTAATAAGAGTATTTAGTTTTAAATTTATAATAGGTACTTAATAATGATTAAGCTAAGCTTAGAACTTGTTATGTAATATGTTTTAGGCAAACTTCGAAAAAGGATGGTCAAAATTTATATTATTCTCATGCATTTTTGTATAATAAAATGGTTTTTTATGCTTTTTTATGTTTCCTTTGTGCTTTTAAATCCGAACTCAAAGGCGTTCCTGGAAATTTCAAAGTGATATTTCTTAATGTATGTTGATGATGTGGTCTTAGTAGGAAAAGCTAAAAGTAAAGCTAACGGAAATAATGTAGACATGTATGTTGATGATGTAGTCTAAGTAGGAAAAGAGATAAAAGTAAAGCTAACGGATATAAAAGCTTTCATAGGACTCTTTATATAGTCTGCGGTATTTAAATCGAACCATGAGAATATAAAAACGCTTTTTGCAACAGATGGAACTGACAGGGAAATTTTTATAACTCTCATGAATCAAAAGCGTTAAGCAGTGATTTTATCAGCTCTTAATTGGAAGCCACAGAAACATAATTGCGGACAACTGGTTTTCGTCATTAGAGCTAATAGATGTTTTGCAGAAAAATAATCTTACGTATGTAGGAACTTTGAAAAAGAACAAACGTAAAATACCTCCTTCATTTTTGGCCAATAAAACTAATAAAACTAGAGAACCTGGTTCTAGTGTTTATGGATTTAGAGAAGAGTGTACAATGGTATCTTATGTTGCCAGAAAAAACAAAACTACAATATTAATATCATCAATGCATGATAGATCTTGTAATTATTCTTTAATAGAAAAACCAGAAATAATTTCATAATATAATGCCAACAACGGAGGTGTAGACTGCATAGATGAAAAATGTGCTAAAAGTTAAGCTCAAAGCTAAACTCGCAGATGGACTCTTCCTGCTTTCTTTTGTAAAAAAAAAAGTTTTGTGAATTTAATAATTTAATGGTTTAACCTCATGTTGTAAGTTTTTATATTAGTTTTATACAATGTTTTTTAATTCTAATTTCATTGTAGTTACCATAACATATTTTAGCATATCCTGATGAAGCAAATAAATTTTGCGAAAGCTTGATATAAGAACAAAGAGTTTAACTTAGCCTGCCCTACTTAAATGACTGCATCCTCAAAATAAAACTTTATTTTACATAACGTGTCAGTCAATAATACCTAACTACTTTACATATATATATATATATATATATATATATATATATATATAATATATATATATATATAATTTTTACGTAATTCAGTATGTGTTAGTGCATTTCATATAAAAAAAAAACTTACTTGATGTATATTTATTTTCTCACTGCAATGAAAAGTAAAAAAAAGTGACTCTCACAAACTGTAAATGATAAGCTGTTAGAAAGTCGAAGTTATTTTTTAATCTCTGACAATATTTTGAGTTTCCTTACTGTGTTCAATTGCAAATACAAACGGCTTTTAGAGTACTATTAAATATATTAAAAAAGTTTGTAAGTTTAATTCTTAACCCCTCTCCTACATTGTAGTCTGTCAGTGTGTATTAGGCATGTCTCTCTGTGTGTATTAACCCTTAATATCCTAGCGTGACATATAAGTTACGCAAAATTGTGTAATTTAAACAGCGCCCTGTAAGAAAACTTGTGATAGAATCGCATAGATGGTGAAGACATAGTGTGCGAAAATTTTGTGCCTGTAAATATTTAAAATAAGCTGTCGATAAATATTTAGAAAAAATGGACATCAATCTAGAATAAGTAGATTTATTTTTTATCTTGCAATTTTTTAGCTCAAAAAGTAAGTTAAGCTTTACATAAAGATACATAGCCTACATCTTATTTTATTTAAATATTTCACTACCACTTAGTTCTGTGTAGCGCCAAAGTTCAGTATTAGTGGCTTCCCACGATCGGCTATTCTACAGATCATCGCGGACAGCCGATCAGCACGGACGACAACGCACCGCAGACAGAGCTCTTCCTACGGTCCGTGACAGTCTGTGTAGGTCCGTGACAGTAATGTTTGATTATATCATAAAAAGGCCACTCAGGCTTGTAAACATCATTGCCTTCTGTATGTCGACATTAAATTATCTCTCTTCTTTTTTAATTCTTTAATCGAAATAGTACTATTCTTCAATTGATTTTTTATTCGGTTCCATATATCGTATGCATCGTTCCGGTTCTTATGCTCTGGCGCCGTGGAATTTCATAAACTTGGTTCATTTTGATAAAAATTTAAAAAATCAAAAATAACTTTGTTCATTCCATTTTTTAGCAAAAAAACTGCAAAACAACTTTGACAACACTACAAACAACTACTCGTGTAAGTGATTGAAAAACTTCTGACTTGCATTTGTCGTCTGTTAAAACACAGACGCGCTAGGATCGCGTCGCACGAGCATGTACCGCACCTTTGATGTTACCAACTCTAGATGGATAGGACGGACCAGCACAGACGTGCCTGCGCTACCGCGGACGAGACCTTATCTGGGAAGCCGCTATATTACATATATACTGAATTACTAGGATAATGTACTACCGTATTTCAGCAAAAATAAACATAAGACGTGATTTCATTCCCAGCGAATTATTTACTAAGATTTATAAAACATTGTTGACTGCCAGTTGGATAACGATGATCATTGATCAGATATCATGTATCAGGTATCAATTTCGCGGTCGCTGTGTCATCACACATGTTTATAATATAATAAATATTACGATATTCTCGGCGATTTGAGGAACAACGATTATTGCCATCTGAGCATTTACCAACAGAGAATTTTAAGCTACTCCTCCACTGCTAAACATATTGCGTGAGTTACCCACCAATAAGAGAAACCTTTCATATAAACTCTTTGTAGACAACTTGTTTACCAGTGTTAACCTACTGTCCAATATGCGGGAAAATGGTATTTTCTCTAAAACTGATTTCCAAAAGCAGACAGATCGAGGTGATTGTAGTGGCGTTATTGAACGTAACAAAGGTATAATTTTTGTACATTGGTCCGACAATAATATTGTTACTACTGCGTCTACCTCTTATGGCATTCAACCCATGACACATGTAAACAAGTTTTCTCAGAAAGAGAAGAAAATTATTCAAGTACCTCGTCCTTGTCTCATAAGGAAAATATAACTCATCGATTTTATTTATTTAGCGTATGGACTTTCACAGTACGATAAATATACAAATACAATTACAATAATATACACATATATATTATATATATTATTCAAACACTAAAAATAGAATGAATAGAATGAATGACACTAAATATTAATGTCCAATTTACATAGCCATTCAATTGCTTCTGGGGAACATTCCGCAAAGTCCTGGAGGTTTCCACTCATCGATGGGAGGGACGGACTTGATGGATCAAAATATAGGAAGGTACAGGATTAGTATTAGATCCAAAAAACGGTGGTGGCCATTATTTACATGGTTACTAGAGGCTTTATTGGAAAACGCTTGGCATATTTATAAAAAAAAACGGCAATTCTATAAAACAAATCGATAAATCTTTGCGATTTTCGCAAAGATATAGCCACTTCATATCTAATGCAGTATGGTATAGAAGCTAAAAGTGCAGGTCGACCAAAACCCTCAATTTCAAGCAGTCTCGTTAGTCGAACCAGCGACACCGTCAGATTTGACAAACAAGATCACATCTTGTTATATATTCCAAACAAGAAAAGACGACGATGCGCATTTTAAAATTGCACTTCTGTTGTTAGAACCATGTGTAGAACGTGTGATTTGTGGTTGTGCATTGATTGTTATGAGCAGTTTCATACAAGATAATTCTCTATACATATGTAAAACATATTTTTTGTTTAAATATGTAGTTTAATAAAGCTTTTGCATTTTTTTCTTATTTTGCTCCCTGTATGTCCTAGAGTGACATATATGTCACAGCTAATAACTTTTTTTTTTTGAAAATAAGCTCAAAAACTCGACTAAAGGACTCATACGAACAAAAAGTACCATAAAATATATCATTTTCAAAAATATAATAATTCAGGATATTAAGGGTTAAAATAGGATCTCTCCAGTTAAGCGTTAGTATGTTTGAAATCCTTCACGTATTAAAATAAAATAATAACGGACTTTGTATGTATGTTTCGTATATTTAAGATATTTCTGTTTTCATCCTTAAATATTTTTTCTTGAAAGTAATCGTAAAATTTTAAATTAATTTGTCTAGACCTTATGCATCTACATAGTGTATAATGGGCGGCAATATATAAATACAACACTTATTATTATCTATATATCTATATATAGATATTGCTATCTTAAAAAATTAGGTTAATAAAACTTACATTGTTTGTTTTCTTTGTAAATACATAAACATTACAAAATACGTTATTGATCGTAACGTATTTTTAAAAAGAAAGCGAAGGATTTCGATAGTCAGGTACTTCTCAAACGGTTTACTTCAACAACTTAGTTAAGTTATTACCTGAACCTTATCATTTTCTAAGAACTTAGTGAAAAAATCGGTTGCGATATTTTAAAAAGACTATCGTAGCAAAAAATAGCGATTCTATCTATAACCAATAAAACGAGACATGCTTAAAATTCAGGTACACTTCCCGTCATATAAAACTGGTACACTTTTTTTTCCAATGTAAACCTGTGTCCAGACTAGACGCAATGGTTCGTGAATCAATTCGTTGTTGCCATCACAGATAACGGAATTGAACTAAATCTAAATAAAAAATAACGTTCAAAAATGTATAAAATTTTTAGATAGGTATTATTTGTACCATTAACAACAAAAAACCGTATATAATAGATTAAATAACCAGAGATAGGGTTGAGTTAATATCCAAAATGTTTGAAGGATCTTTAAACCTAGAGTATTGAAACAGGGAACATTGGAATGCATCTATGTACTGTAATTTTATACTTCAATTGCCTACCAAACACGAACTGTAGTTTGTGTCAATAAGTTTTGTAACAGCAAACTACCAAGATTACTTTATTATTTATTACAAGAATAATAAAAAATGTGAAAAAATATCATTATACTTTATCCTACGTATTAATAATTATAAAAAATTCGGGGCGAAAAAACGCTTTTTAAAACGTGACAGTTACAATCCTATATCTCACTGTAATGTTTTATTATAACAATTTAAAGTTATGTCTAGATTGATTATCTATCATTATTTTTAAATTGAAATATTTTCATAAATTGGTATAAAACACAAATCAATGTATGGGTACTTAATTGAGATGATGGAAAATTAAAAAATTAATATGAGAATTTTTTAGGATGCATGTTTAAACAAATTTAATGTGACTGACTTTAGTTTTTAGTATACTCAAAACTGGCGGTCTATCACACAACCATCGAGCAAAAAGACAAAAGAGGGAATGTAAAGGTAGTGGGGACAAAAATATCGTTAGACAGGAAATGCCGTCTTGAGAGGCCACATTAAACAAGGAAAGAGAATCTTTCCTTGTTTAATAAATCAAATTTAGTTGGGTTATGTTATTGTTTGTCCCAACTGTCACATGAAAGCTTATTTTTATATTGAAGTTTTTTAACAATTGTGTCACATTTTAGACTGTTATGGTTAATATTTATTTAAAGTTTCTCGTCTAAGACACATTCTGAAAACTATTTTATAGCTACTGTTAATAAGTGTCGGAAAATTTAAATTTGGCGCATTCGCATTTCCGGATATGTCCGCCATGAGAGGCCACTTTTTTGGTCTCCTTTTCATAACGATTAGATTCCCTCTTTTGTCTTTTTGCTCGATGCACACAACCCTGCTTTTAGCTGGTTTCATATATTTTCATTGAACTGGCAACGGTGCCCTAGAAATTAGAATGACACATGTGACAAGATCAACGTACACAAACACGATTTTTGATTATAAGAGTTGTACCAGTTTTTTATGACGCGAACAGTACATATAAACAAAAAATTTATTACAGTTTTAAGCGAAAATATTTTTTTTTATAATTGTTTATATAAAAGTATCAATTACTATAACTAGATTTGGAATAATGATAAATAAGGTTCCGAACATCAAACTATTGCCCTAAAAAATCAGGTAGTGGAAATATCTTGGAAACTAATACCCAAAGGGATCAGCAAAAATCTTCTTTATGTGCCCGATCTTCATTAGAGGTGGGCGACCAACAACTGGAATTATTCTCTGGAAAACTGGAAAACCGTATTTATCGTTTCTATAGATATGGCCAAAATAAAGGTCAAATGACAGTCTTCACTTAACTTTTGTCAATAAATAGTTCCTTATCTTTTAACCTTATAAACATTACTTGTTTGTTATTTTTCTTTAAATCATTATTTTATTACAATTTCCTTATTCATTTGTTAACTTTTTGTTTTCTTTTACTATATTTCTTCTAAAAATAGTTAGAGCTCAACTCTGTGTTTATTTCTCGTATCTAGTCTATTCTACGCCATGGACACATATAAAATGTCTATAATGTCTTGACTTCCGTCTGTCAATGTTACTTTAAAAATTTAAATATATTTATATTATTTAAATCTCCATTGGAGTAGGTTGATAATTTCTTTATATTTAATATTTCACCAATATCCAGATCCGAGGTTCCCGAAGCACATGTTTAACCATAGGGAATGAACATTGTAGTAGCATGGTAGCTGCACTGAAAACACGACAGCTGAACTGAAAGACACACATTCAGCCAGTATCTGAAGCAAACAACCACGCTAACTACGTTCAACGTGTGATTCAACTACACGAAGCCAAAAATATATAGAACAATAACGCCCAACGTATGTTTTCCACATTTTTGTAAAGCTGTAGGCAGGATTTGCTTCTCTTTTATTGATATTAAGATTTAATTTTTATCAATTATTATTTTTATATTATATGAATAATTTTTTTTTGTCCCATCCAATTTTCAAATTTGTATTTAAGATAAGAGATTACTATACCTAAGAGACTGAGCTACAAGAAGCCTCAAACAATTGGCTCCCAACGTTAGTTTGTTGTTACATATGAGCTTAATTTTACATTCTCTTCAACACTTAATCATTTGATACACTTTTGATCCATGGTATTTTCAATATCCGTCCGATTCAATTATATGTCAAAAGAATATAGACCTGATATGGTTATTGTCTTCAACGTCCACCCCTTCACTACAGTGAAGACAGTACGTAGAATTGAATGGCAGGCCATCGAAAAGTCAGACTCAGGTCTATATTGTAAAATAGTGTTTTAATTTTGAAGAACGTACCCCTGGCTATTTCGATTCTAATTTTGACTTTATCATCAGGATCCCATTCATCGTTTAGCCAGCCATGAATGGTTAGAAAAAATTAAAATAAAATAATCCAGGATAGTCCTTGTAGTACATACGGAATAAAGATGAATTTAAACACAAAATTACTTATAACAAAGCGAAGAAGTATTGTAACGATTAAAGAAGGATGAAGTAATACGAATATTAAAAAAGTGAAAATGAAAATAGTGAAACTCAGAAGAATGTATTACGCTTAAAGTAAATTACGAAGAAAAACAAAAAAAAATACGCGAAATATTTGAAAATTGTTTTTATCCATTTTATTAGATTCTATAGAACAACCTTCGTAGTTCTGCCATAGTTCTATCTACATTTATATATCAATGCACAATATTTTTTTAATCATAAATTTAGTATATTCGCTTCGAAGCACAGTAAAGATGTCAAATCTTGTTGATTCCTTTTTTGTAATATCTAGCTCCCTAAGTGGAGTGGTATTTATTATAATACATACATCACTGTATATCCTCGTGGTAAATTTTATCTTATTGTTGTTCCGCAAGATAATTTTACATAATGATAGCGACTTTATACAATGCAGTGCATATCCTGTAAAAATATAACCGACTATAAATAACGACTTAATGATGCAGTTTGAAATGAGTCAAATTTAAAACTATTTATTTATTCAACGGCTAAAAAAGGAGACATGACTAATGAAATTCAATACGCTAATTAAGACATTTTACACCAACAAGCATTTAAGTAGCAATATATTGCGAAATATACCTACCATTTAAAAAAAATAACACCAGAAAATACAAATGCAGCAATAAATCAAAGATAAATTGGAGATATTTTTAAGGATATATTGGATAAAGCATGGGACGCTATGTTGGTACAAACTATGTCTCTGAAATCACTTTCATTGATATTTTTGAATGCATAAATTCTCTTCCAAATAAAGACCTGATGGTGTTCCCTATTTTCGTTTAAAAAAGTTTGTATGCACTTTACTTAATAATTTATTACAGTTATTTTTATTTCCTGGTGTTTGGAAGGACAGTTTTTTTATAATAATATTCAAATGTGGTCAGAAAAAAAAACATTGAAAATTATCGAAGTATATAGCTAAACAGCTATCTTGGTTGTGCGCAGTGGACTCAGCACCAACAACGACATTCTTATTTCTAAAAATGATATGAGCCGTTCACCGTGCTTCGGAGGGCACGTTAAGCAGTCGGTCCCCTTGGGCTAGTGTGTGCATCGACACTAGCTACTAGAAACAGGGTTAAAGATGAAAATGGCGGGAGAACCTGTCAGAAAGGATCTCCCTGGCAAAAATACCATACGATATTATTGTAGTGGACTTTTCTAAGACTCAGCATGGTTTTTATGTAAAAAAAATCTACAGCTACTTATTTAGTTTGTTAACATTTGATGATGTTGATCATCAAATTCTTCTTGCAAAATTTCTTTCTGTGGGATTTCATGTTCAGTTTGTTCAATGGATCAAAAATTCGTTGTCAGGTCGTAGTCAAAGAGTTATGGTTGCTGGTAATAGTTTAGAGTCAATAATGGTCACCTCAGGTGTTCCGCAGGGAGGACACACATCACCTATTCTTTTCAACATATTTGTTAATGATGTCAACGCGACGCAACTACAGTCACATATAACTTGGAAATTGTGTGCTCTGTTTTCCGCGTCATCAACACGACAGTATTAGTGCTCGTCCTCGTAACGGGATATCCTCTTTGTTGGTAAGAAAATTGCCATCATTATCATTACAAAAGTTGATTCTCCGTTTGAATTCTTTTCTAATAATATTTATTTAGTGATAGAACTTTCTTGTTTCTCCTCGACTCATATGTCTTTCGAGCCTTTCTGATATGTCGTTGTCGTTTTGTGATTCTCGTTTCTTTTTTCGGTGTATGCGTTTCTCCTCTTTCCTTATACAACTTACTAGGACATACAATTAATAGAAATTTCAAGTTTTTCCAAAGTTTTTTCTTCCTTCATGTATTGAAATACATTGGCGATTACCTCACAAGTTTGAGCGTTTAAAATATTTTATGTAGTATACTTTTAAACTTTCTCACTGCCTTAATACATCACTCATATTTAACACTTGAGCACTAGTAATAGACTGCAATCAAAGGTTCTAAATGGTACGAATTTTTTGTGCCCCAGTGTGTAATACTTATGCGCCCATGGTTCATTCTGTGTACTGTACCTGCATTTAAAGTAACTGAGACATGTAAAGAGAAAACGTATAGCTCGTTCACCTTTGGGAGCAAAAACAATTAATAGTAAATAGAAATATAAAATAGTATATTAAAAAATATAATAAAAATACTGGTAGTATAAAATTTTTACTTACGACTAGACGGGGCATATCCGTAAACTCTTTGGTACATGCGATCGGTGACCAAAAACTCTGGATTGTAGTAGTGTTTATGATACCTCAACTTGTAATTGAAATGTTTGGGGTTTTTGTCATCAAATATAATCGCAACTGTTGTATAGTTTGGATTTTTATAGTAGTATCCCAGTAATTCATTTTCTGATCCAAATCTTTGAATGTCTAGAAAATAAATAAACATATAAGCATAAATAAAAAATATTTAAACTAAGATTTGTACTATTATTATTCATTTGTATTTTACTTGTTTCCACGCACTCGTTTTAATACAAGTGATACTTCTTAAGGTTGATCTGCACCCCTGCAAACGACAAACTACACATTCAAAAAATTTGAAAAAATTTGAGAAGGTATATGTGATAACTAAAAGTATTTTGACAATTTTTAAGCAAACTTCATGTTTTGGTTTTCGAAAAAAACTCAAAAAAACTACTTTTTTCCAAGTATAAAGCGAAAACCAAACATACAATTTTGTTAATTTTCTTACAGTATAAAGATATAATCCTGAGAAATACTCATGAATTTTTTGAAAATTTTTAAATGTACAGTTTTGTCGCAATAGGAATAAATTATGTTTCGTCTTATAATAAACCTACCGGTAAGAAACCGGAAAAAACTTTAATAACAACATATATAAAACTGTAAAAATGGAAAATATTTGCAATAAAACATTAAATATTTTGTCCTAAACATATGAAAAATCTCGTTAAACTGGAATTATATATTGAACTGCCTCCATCAAATTATATTTTACCAATCCATCTGAAACATCGGTAAAATAATATTTATCATCGATAGATAGCATTACTTTCGGCTTCGAAACACTTTAAACGAAATGTCATACTAACAGTGTTGCCATATCAATTACTTTGTACCACACTTTGGCAGATTACAATAAAATTGAATAAGAATGTTATCGGTTTGAATTTTGAAGTGGTCATGCTTAAACTTACGGAATAGTAGATATTGTAACTTTTATTTTGAAAGTGCATCATAAAATTTACACTCTACAAGTAATATATCTTTAAAATGCCTATTTAGACGTTTTTAGTTAATTATTTTAGTATTTATAAACAATAGTGTTCCTTGGATAACGTATTAGTGGTAATTTAGTGCTTTATACTTTAATACTAGAATGTCTCCAGACTTGTTTTTGAAACTCTACAAAAGTTATATCAGACGAAGTTATTACTAGTACAACGAAGAGCTTCTAAGCTACCTTTTAATTATGGAAGATTAAACTATGAAACCCGACTAAGAAAACTCAAGTTGTCTCCATTAACTGATAGACGAAAAAGAGGAGATGTCATATCTACTTATAGAATTTTTAGGGAGTTCAAAAGAACATCAAACTTTTTTAATATTAACGAAGATGCTAGACTAAGAGGTCATAACTATCAATTGAAAAAGGAGTCTTTTAAAACACTGAATCATTTCTCAATGATATGAGTAGATGGAACCTTATTTTTCTAATAAAAAATGTTCCTGTAAAAGAGGTAACTTTGTTTATTTGGTATATTATATTCAAATTAACACAGCAGAGCAGTAAAATATTATACATAAAGATGTTGTTAAAGATATCTTCGCTTACTTGATCCACTAGTAATAAAGTTATCAGCATTAAATGGTTAAGTCTATTTGATAAAATCACTGTTTCCACAACTTGGCAACTCAGCCAATGGATATAATTATAGAAAACTGTAATTCATGTTAGTAATTTATGTTAATCTACAATTAATTTGAAAATTTTTCCACAACATCTTGTCGCAGTAAAACCATCTCTAGCATCAGAAACAAATTAATTGAGGGTGAGGATCAACCTTAATTATTATATCAAAAAGTTATTGCTTCACTTAGATTGATGTGAAGAGGGTTAGAAGAAAGTATTTTTGTCTCAAATTAAGAATTACTTGTTTTTACTTTTTTACTCCAAAAATATTTCAATAAATATTTTTTTGGTATATAATACGAGTTCTGTAAGATATTTTTTAGAGGTAGGCATATTGCTTACTATAATGTACTATCCTCTTTCTATAAACTTATGTGCTCTAGTCACACTAAGACATATTTCGTCCAATATTTGGAGTTTACTATATTATAATGGTGGATCCAAGACAAGGCTTTAAGGAAGAAAAGAGCTATAAGCTAATTTCTATGTGGTTTTTGACGATAAAGGTAGAAATACCGCAAAAATGAAATTATATACATGGTGATTACTAATAAAAAAAATCGGTTTCGGTGTCGGTTGACTGGCAGGTACACTTCGTTGTGTGACCTTCATGGTTCAAAACGGTGCTCAGTCAAAAATTTTCATTGAATACACCTATCAGGTGGAAAAGACGTGATATCTATCATAAAAATAAAACCTGACCAACTGACAACTATTGTCAGTGGACAGAACTAGATGATAAAGAGATCTTTGAAAGATAAACGCTCATTTAAGAGATGTAAGTGGACCAGTGACTAGTGATAATGAACGTCGACCTAACCGCAGCTGCACAGATCAGATCCTATCCTTAACAACACATATTGAAGCTGGTTTTCAAAGAAAACAAAAAACATCCGTTGCTTTCATTGACCTATCAGCTGCATACAATTCTGTCTGGAGACAAGGACTAATCCGTGCCGTCCCGTGTCAAAAGGTAACTAAACTCATTGATAACATGCTCACCGACAGACTTTTTCAAGTCACAATAGACAATTCTAAAAGTTCCCAAATGAAGCTCAGCAATGGACTGCCACAGGGATCTGTTTTGGCACCCTTACTGTTCAATTTATATATCGCGGACCTACCTAGGACAACTTCGCAGAAATTTGGCTACGCTGACGATTGGGCCATTGCAGCAAGACATAATAACATGGATATCACAGAAACAATATTAGCGGATGACCTTGCCATTATGGGAGAATACTTTCGCAAATGGAGGCTACGGCCTAATGCAACGAAAACCGAAGTGTGCTGTTTCCATCTGAATAATGCCCAAGCCAACAAAAAATCTCCATCCACTTCGAAAACAGACTGCTCACTCATAACTCAACACCAAAATATCTTGGGAGTGACTCTGGACAGAACATTGAGTTTTAAAGAACATCTTCAAAGAACGACAGTAAAGCTGAAAACGAGAAATAATATAGTCCAAAAGCTATGTGGCACTACATGGGGGTCTTCAGCCTCCGTACTCAGATCATCCGCTCTCGGACTTGTATACTCGGTGGCTGAATATGCTTCCCCGGTATGGCTCAATAGCAAACATACAAAGATTGTTGACACTCAATTAAACCAGACAATGCGAATGATCTCAGGTACAATTAGACCCACACCGAACTATTGGCTTCCCATTCTGAGTCACATTCCACCGCCGAAACTGCGAAGAAGTCATTTTCTTCTCAGAGAATATCGAAAAATTGAGGCTAGCCATCAACTACCTATACACCAAGATAAGCTTGATATCGAAATAAACAGACTGCGCTCCAGATATCCTCCATTGCTAAGAGCCAACTCCTTACATCAGGAACATTTCAACCTGACCAAAGCTTGGAGAACACAATGGGAGAGCGACTCACCACAGGAAGCACATCAAATGGCCTGTATCGATCAGAAACCGCCAGGCTTTGAACTGACCCGCAATACATGGACAACGCTAAACAGAATAAGAACAAGCAGCGGTAGATGTGCTGACAGCTTATATAGGGGAAAAGCCCTTACTCCTGAGTGTGACTGTGGTGCGCAACGACAGACCGTCCGTCACATTGTTGAAGAATGTCCCCGAAGGCGATTCCGTGGAGTTTTCGATGGGTTCCTGAATGCGACCGAAAATGTTTTACATTATATTAATAATACATTAGATGTTCGTTTGTAATACTTCATGTAACGTTTTTATATTGATTTTAATATTGATTTAAAATAAATGAACGTCAAGGGCTAAAAGCTTGTGCATTTCCACTTTCCACTTGATTCTCCAATGAATTTTCAATAGTAGTTCGTTTTTAATATTCTTCCTTTGTTAGTTCTCTCAGTTTTGTTCTCAGAAAAATCAGAATTGCTAAATTGATCTTGATATAACAATATATTTTCATTTGTCCGTAGAATTATTTCGTTTTCTATACACTCTGTCAAAAGAAGGCTCCATATTTTTAAGAGATCAGGGACATCACCGCTTTTTGAAGGCTCTTTCAATCCCAGAAGAACTTTTACTGGATTGTAAGACCACTTGTATCGATTTTTACCAAAACAAAACTTTCCATTTATTGTTTCTGGCCCCTTTTCTTCACCTATATCCTGACTTTCTTGTGTTTCGGCATGATCCCCCTTGTCTTACATCTCAGAATCAGAGTTATGGAAACTCTCTGGAGAAAAATCGTTGTAGTTCTCAAAATCACTAAACTCGCTTTCTAATTCATCACACCACCGCCTTACACTTTCATCAAAATTAGGCTCTCCGAAATACACTCGTTTGGAAGAACCTGCCATTTGAGAAATAAAACACTATGAGCTTTACCGCCCCCAAATGAGCTTTACCGCTGGCTATTCAAAGGAATTTTGAATCACAGTTGACGTGTGTATCGGAGTGCACCAATTTAAGGTTTAAAGGTAGATTGCGCGGCCAGGCATAAATGCTAAATTTGCAAGTTTTACATGGATTTAAAAGTACTAGGGGTCCGCCTGACCCCACAACGCGAGTTGAGGGTTAACTCTGACGAATCAGGCAATATCATCTATGATCTTAAAATCCGTAAAATCCAGCCCAAAAAGATTTTAACGAAAAGAAGAGTTGGTACTTTATTATTTAAGTAATTTCTGTAGAAAATCAATTGTCGCCTTTTCGAAGCATTTTCAAGCATCAATACGAATCCTTTATACAAACGCTAAAACAGATTGTTTAACGAATTGCAATACAGTTCGTAATAATCATCACAATAGTCCAGGTCTTGCATCAAATAATTTGCTTTCTCAAGATTAAACAATCATTACTAGCGGACCAACTCGACATCGAGTTTTTTAAATGAATATTTTATTTTACGAGAAAAATTAAGAGATCAATACAAACAATATAAGCAAGAATATACATAACATTCATCAATAATTATGCAAGTAAAAAGTGTATTAAATATCACCAAATATTTCGTTGAACCAATGAACATTCGTAAGAAGGTCCTGAAATGTTATGTGTGGTCGATCCTATTGTATGGTTGTGAGACATGGACGTTAAAAACCACAATGCTAAACAAGTTAGAAGCATTCGAAATGTGGTGCTATAGAGGAATCCTAAAGATATCGTGGGTTTCGCACACTTCCAATGAAGATGTTCTTCAAATGATCAACTCAGAACGTCTGCTCATAAACATCATAAAGAGGAGAAAAACAGAATACTTCGGCCATATAATTAGAGGACCCAAATACCATTTACTTCGCCTTATAATACAAGGAAAAGTGGAAGGAAAGAGATGGATTGGTCGAAAGAAACTTTCATGGCTGCGTAATATTAGACAATGGTGTGGTTTCACAGTAGAAGAATTATTTCGCGCAGCAGCCGACAGAGAAAGGTTTCAGGAAATTGTAAGCATGATGACGGCCAACGTCTGAATACGGACACGGCACCCAAAGAAGAAGAAGATTTCGTCAAAAACAATGTTTTTTGTTACAATGTCTCCATTTTCTGAAAACTTTTGCTTGGCACCGGGAGTTATGTAAACTTTTACTTTCTACTTTTTAATAAAAACGAAACCGGAAGTCGACCTCAAAACCGAAATGCAATTTTTAGTTCATCAAATGTCAACATGGATATCATTTAGCAGTTAATTTTGCATGCTGATCACGAATCCGGTGTCAGATTTGCTCTATCTTGACGTTTTATGCGCGTTTCGGGTCACTTCCGGTGTCGGATCGCAACCGGAAGTGCATATTTAGATTCGTCTCGACGAGACCTTTCGATTCATATATACATTGTGGGGTCTAAAACTTAAAGTAAATTTTAACTTCCGGTCATCTCAAAACCGGAAGTGAATTTTTGTACCAAAAGTATATCTTGACAATCTCATACGTAATACTAATAATATTCCGAAAAAATATTTTAATTATCTAATATGGTTTTTGAGTAAAGTGGTGGACAAGAAAAGGGCTTAGCATTTTAGTATATAAGATGTGGCAAACGATTTCTTGATCAGGCAATAGTCCAATGATTTCGTCGTTATTGGACAATTTCTGCAAAGACAGCCGCGACGTGTGTTCAGACTCATCGTTCAAAGAATCCACAATTATTTTTTTAACCAAAAAAGAAAATTGGTGTTCGTGAAAAAATAAATAATAAACACAACTGGTTTTTCATTATTTTTTTATAATTAACTTCATAATAACAATGGTAACTAATTATTTTCAGAAACAAAATTTAATGCAAATTTCGTGGGCCAACCCAACAACAATAAGTCATAATGTAGATAAAATTCAGATAATTATGCATGTTCTATTCATTCCACTAAATTATAGTGAATATTAATTGCAAGCAATGTAATGATCATCTGATGACGCATCAGTTGCAACAGTTCCAAATATATTGCGAGTTATTTATAAATTACCCAAGCTTATGCTAAATTGCATAAATATACAAGGTAGTATAATATATGTGCAATAATGAGATAACTAATCTCAAAGTAAACATATTTCAATTATATCCTGGAAAGAAAGAAAGAGATAAGTTTTCAAAAGCGATTCGATTTTAAACGATTATGTAATAGGAAAGTAATAGCAGACAATAACAGAGGAAAACAAACCAATTGATGCCTAGTTAGAGGGTAACTACTTAATCTACTTTCTCTGAATATAGTACGTTAAATTTTTAAGTTAACAGATAATTACTTTCCGACATAATTAAAAAACTATTTATAAAAAGTGGTGCAAGATGTCCAACTTTACATCGAGCAATCCAAACCTCAACTTCTCCTGCACGAATCATTGGCAAGAATCAACTCGGTAGCTATTAAGGTTCTCAAGTTCGCGTATATTCAATCATCGCTAGAGCAGTGTAGGAAACAAGTATCCGGAATGGGAATATAGACATAGGCGGTAAATCTCTAACAACTTTATTTTTCGCAGATGATCAGGTAGTCATAGCGAATGATGAGGAAGACAAGGACTACATGTTTAGAAAACTAAAGAAAGAATATGAAAAATGGGACCTCAATATGAATATGTCAAAGACAGAGTATCTTAAAATAGGAGATGACGAAGAAGATCCAGAGTTAGAAATGAGAAACACAAAAACATGCAATGAATATAAATATCTCGGATCTATAATATCTAAAGAAGGCACTACCAAAAGAGACATCGAAAACAGAACGCAGCAGGGGAAAAACGGTTAACATTCTAAACTCTCTGCTATGGTGTAAAGATATTAGACAAGAAACAAAATTGACAATCTATCGAACCTTGGTAGAGCCCATCGAGTTAGAATCTATGGAGAGGGCATCACGTGACTAAAAACGACCTAACTTCGGCCATATTGGTATTATTGTTTTGAAACTTTTGACAGATCTTATATGTTTGGTTATATTTGTTGTTTTTCGAATATTTTCAGTTTTATAATAATTTTATAGAAACTGTAATATATTGTGATAGTGCATAATAATGGTTTCTTATTCTCAACGTAGTTGCAATAGCAGAAGTAATGTTAATAAAAAATCTTCAGGAATATCGTTCCACAAGTTAGTATACAAATATGTAAACAAAGTAATGGCCCGTACTTCAGAGAATAAATTAATACTATTTGACTGTACTAATTTATCTTTATATATAATATATTGTGTTTTTAGTGTTTACCGCGGGATAAATAAATCATAGTTTATTAAAAATGTATTGCACTTTTTTAGATTATGATTAAATCTTCTAAATAACTAGTCATATTTGTATAGTAGTTTTATTATTATTGAGTCTGGCCCTGATGTCACCGCCATATTGGTATTATAGTTAGCCACTCCTACCTATGCCGTTTACGTTAATATGCTCATAGCTTCTCCATAGATTCTAACTCGATGGTAGAGCCTATTATGACGTATGGGGCAGAAGTTTGGCAGATCACGAAAAAAGATAGAAAAAGAATAGAAGTAGTAGAAATGGATTTTCTAAAGAGAGCGTGTGGTGTATCGCGTATAAGTGAAAATCACAATTATATACAGTCTCAAGGGAATTGGAGAAACGTAATTCCCAAAATATTGGTTAACTTGTCTGACCAGCATAGTGAGTTATGGAAAAAAATATCTCCAGCGATTAAACCATGAAAATGTCAGGTTTTAACAATAGGGTGTCTAAGTAAATAGGAATTATGTAGGAATCTCATACTGATTTATTAATCTGTCTTGGACACATACTGAGGAATGATAAATATAGTCTTCTGCAGGTCATCATGCAGGGTAGAGTGGATGGCAAAAAGGGAATAGCTCAGATCTGAATAAGTCATGGCTGCGAAATATTCCAGACTGGACAAACATGACTGTAGATTAATTATTCCACGTTGCAAAATACAGAGAAACTTAGAAATGTGGTAGTCAACCTCCGTTTGCCAAGCTGGGCAACAATTAAATTTAATATCTTAGCCTCGGTCCAGGAAGTTCTTGGTGAAAGAAATATAAATAAGAATAAATCGTTCCTAAGGCGAAGAACTCCATGGTTTTGTACAGAAGTGAAGGAAAAATATAAAGAAAAGAAAAAGGCTTACCTGAAATACATGTCAACCAAAACACAAGAGGCATACCATATAATTACAAAATAATAAGAAACGAAATACATGCACTTGTAATAAAAAGTGTGATGATTTTTACGGTCTGAAAAAAAATAGGCACTTCATAAGAGATCAAAGAAAGGAGGTAAAGGAACTAAAAGAACCAAAACATATAGAAAAGGATACGTAGATTGACTACCTAAAAAAGCTATACGCAGAGGAAGAACAAACGGCGCTAGAACCTGAAACACCAGAAATTACTTCAAATGAAGAATTTAATATAAATGTACAGGAAGTTCGGAAAATACTTCAAAACTTGAAGAACAGAAAAGCAGCAGGTAAAGACGAGATACCAAACGAGTTACTGAAATATTGTGGAGCAGCAATGACAGAACAATTAACAACATTAATTAATAAAATTATAAAACACAATAAAACACCGGAAGAATGGATAACGAGCGAACTAATTCTACTATCCAAAAAAGGAGATAAAAACAGCCAGAAAACTACAGAGGTATAAAGTTGTTAAATACTAAGTACGCTAAAACTTACAACTAAAATTTTACAAGTGCTAATAAATCAGAGGAAGTTTAGCAGATGAACAACAGGGTTATCGTAGTGGAAGATCGTGTACAGATGCAATATTCATTATAAAGCAAATTACTGAGAAATCACTAGAGTATAATAGACCAGCAATTATGTGTCTGATTGACCTAAAGAAAGCGTTTGACAGAGTAAGACTCAAATATGTGATCCATCTTCTGTATAATAGAGAAGTTCCCATAAATATTATAAAAACTATCGAAAACACCTACCAAAACAACAAAATGGAAGTCACAATAGATGGACAACTTACAGAATTTATAGAAATAGGCAGCGGAATAAGACAAGGGGGTTCATCGAGCCCCATGCTCTAATTTGATCATGGATGAAATCATCAAAACCGTTAACAAAGGAAGAGGGTACAGAATGAGAAACAACGAAATCAAAATACCCTGTTATGCAGACGACGCAATATCGATAGCCCAAGATGAAGATAGTCTGCAAAGACTGGTCCACAGATTTAATATACGAGCCAAAGGATTTAATATGACAATTTCATCTCAGAAAACTAAAACAATAGTAGTCAGCATAGAACCAACAAGTAATAAAAATAAAATACCTGGGAATTACACTGTCTAGCTATGGAGACCTGGACAAAGAAGTGAGAGATCAAGTACAACAACCAAATAGACTGGCAGGATGCCTTAATAACACTACATGGCGAAACAGACACATTAACATTGAGATGAAGTCAAGAATTTATAAAGCCAATGTAAGACCAATAATGGCATATGGCTCAGAAACAAGACCGGACACAGACACAACGCAAAGGCTACTGAAAACGGTAGAGATGAGAGTACTGAGAAGAATTATAGAAATACGCAGCGAGATCGAAAGAGAAGTGAAAACATTAGAAGAAAATGTAACGAACAGTGTATAAATAAATGGATATAAAATAGAAAAAAACACAGAATGGAATAACCACATAAGCATAATGGAGAAAACACGTGTCGTCAAAATAGCAAGAAATAAGTACCAATCGGCAGAAGAAGTATCGGACGACCGCGCAAAATATTGAGTGACAACCTTCCATAGAGGTATTAATCCTCCAATAAACAAGCAGAATTGCTTATAAAGAGAAAGAAAAAGAAGAAGAAGCAGTATTTTTACTTGAATTAAAACATTTGTTTGTTCTCAAAAATAAAGTCAAATTCGGTAAGAAGCGAGTTTCATTGCCTCTTTACTTCAATTTAATAATGCACAGTACATAATAAAGGACAAAAAAAAGCAACGAAGATTTACATTGAACAAAAGAAGTTTGAAACAAAAAAGGACACGGGTAAACACAGATTAAAGTAGTTGCAAACGGTGAAAAATCTTATTGAGGTGTCCGAATTACAAAACTCTTACAAGTAACGAAATACACGAAACGCTGAAGGGCATATTTTGCAGAACCAATGATTTTAAAATGTTTAAAGACGGAAAAAATCATACTTAACACTAAGCAACTCGCAAGAACAGGGGACATCATTTCGGCAGTGAATTTCAAATAAAACATTTAGTAATGGTATTTATTACATTCCATGAATTTTTTGTTGTACAATGTATAGTAGTCTAAATCAAAAGTATGTAATTGTTCAAATCCGCTAATTTATTAAACCACAAGGTTAAATATAATGACAAAGGATTGTTACGAATTAATATTGTCCATTCCAAGTATTTTAGTAATACATTTCAAGTAATTATTCTGGTAACAAAAGGTATACTCGGTTCGGTATTCCCAGTCCGAACTGTCTAGTGAATTTAGTAATTATTTTTTGCGAAGTTAGTTACTTTTTGACAGACTAAAAGTGGCTGGAAATTACTATACAACCAAGCACACGTACTCATAGCCAATATTAATAGTAAACAAACTAAATAGTAAATAAAATAGAACTTTGCGAATTACCGACAATTAATATTTATTTATCTGCACCATATGATAAATAGTTATAACAACTAAAACATATTTTTTAAATATATACTACCCAAAATTTGATTAGTTTAGTATACACTTCCGCTATTTAGCATAATTCTTATTTTTTTCAAAGAAAGAAGTCTGAAATAGTAGTATACTTGAGCTATTAATACTGAGAAGTAGGAATTGTTGTGTTGTAGGTTTCCGACAATGAATCTGTCAAAATATGCCCGAGCTAAGCGAAGTATAACACATTTTTTTAGTTACGTGATAGTTTACCAAAAAAATTGAAAATTCTTAATAAAAAAACAAAATGTCGGACATTTGAAAAAAATGTTCAAAATTGACCTTTCCACTTTTTTTAGTCAGAAATTTTATTATTTTTGTTTATCAGATTGTGGTAAACTATTATATAGACAACCAAAACAAACAGTGCATCAAGGTTTATTAAAATCGACCGATTAGATCCTAAGAATTAAGATTCTGAGAAAAACAACGTTTTTAAAACTGGCAGACAGCCTTCGGACCTAGTCTGTCGATTTTAATAAACTTTGATGTTTTTTGTTTGTTTTGGTTTTCTCTCTCTCTCTCTCTCTCTCTCTCTCTCTCTCTCTCTCTCTCTCTCTATATATATATATATATATATATATATATATATATATATATATATATTTCTTATATATATATATATTCCTTATATATATTGGTTATTAGTTCCGTATATCTGTGGTCAATTCGGCTGTTAATCAAAGAACTTTTCACTGCCCAATGTTCGACACTGTCGAAAGCCTTTTCGAAATCTATTGTGCTGAATCCCTTTCTAAAACCCGCTTGTTCTTTCGACTGGTATCCATCGAATTTTGTCGTCAATCTATTGGTTAAAATTTTACTGGGTTTGTTCTAGAATCTCATTTAAAGCTCGAACTGAACCTAATTTCATCAATGACCCCCTGAATGCTCACTAATATATAGGGGATGTTTGGGCTGTAGTTCAATTTGGTTCATTTATTGGGAACAATTTCGTCTCTATGCAGGATAATGCACGACCGCATACTTCAAGAATCCTGACATATCACTTGGGGGGTATGTAAAGTATGAAAGATGTTAAAAATACGATTAAATATGAAACAGAGCATATAACTTTCAATTAATTTTTATTTTCGGAAATTTATAAGAGGCCACTTTTTTGCCGGTGAGTGTAGTCTGAACAATTTCATGATAAATATTCAGAAAAATATTAAAGATATCATGGAGTGAATGCAGAAGACATAAAAATGTGTTGCAAATTATGAAAACATATAGATAGCTAAGCACTATTAAAAAACGTGAAATGAGGTTCCTACGACCAATTTGCCAAGAAGAGAGATATATTCCCCTATTTGTATAATAGAGGGAAATATTGAGGAAAGCCGGAGACAAAAAAGAAGAAATTGTTAGTGGCTAAAAAATGTAAGAGATTGAAGAGGTATGAATACACATTTACTACTTAGAATATATAGAAATAAATGTACTGCAATGATCACAAAAATTAGCATAAACTTACTAGTTTGCAGTTTTTATAATTGCTTTCGTAATAATTTCAAAAATTAATTAATTAACTCTTAAGGTCTAGTTGTAAGGCAGTCAAGTAAAAATTATTTATCTCCGAATACTTTTCAAAAATGTTAGTGGTAATAAACTGTTTAAATTATTATAAATATACACTATAATATTGCTATTGCATTTAATTATATTTTAACGTTTGCAAAATCGTTTATATTTTTTCATTATTTTCTATAAACGCATCCAAAGTGCAAATACAAAGTGCACACAAAATTATCAAGTTATGTGTAAATATTTCTATGAGATAATCAGTTCAGTTTGTGTGGTTGGTCGATGATAAATTTAGGTTTGTATGAATAATTCCAACAAAATCTGGAAATTCACTCGTAACCATGATATGCATTCATTATTTATAGATTTGTGAATAAAAAAGCATTTTAAGTTATGAAAAATGGTTGTAATGTAATGCAATGTAATGGTCATATTTATTTATAATACAGTGATCATTTCTCCTAAGGGACATCTCTATTCAATACGTCCTCTGCAAATATTTTAAGACCAAAATCATTCGCATGTAAGTGCCATGCATAAAGATACATTTAAACTTTATTTAAATAGATATAAAACCCGATATAAAATAAATAATTATATCAGATAATCATTTTTTGTAGTGTGCGTGTTCATAAATGCGCTTGCTACTAAATAAAGGGGGCTAAAACAAATTTTATTTGCTAATACTTTTTTAGATTGGATTTGTCTTCAGAAGAAGAATCTTCTGAAGACATTGTTTCTCGTAAAATTAGTCAAGAAAAAGCGTTAGAGGTAGAGGCATTGCAAAGGAAAGTTTTGATAGAAAGGCTTCTAGCGGATGACTTGAGTTTTTTAATCCACACAACATTTCCTTCAAAAAACAATTCTGACTGAAAGAAAAAACTCTTCACCATAATGAAAAAATAACTCTTAGCGCGAAATTTTTAACGCAGATAAAACGGTAAATGGTGAACTTATAAACAATATTAGATATGCAGACGGCACGATATTGTTGGCAGATAGTGCGCAGGGGCTCCAAAGAATGCTAAATAATGTTATAGAAACATGTTATAAATAGGCCTCAAACTAAATTATTAAAAGCCAAAGAACAACAATATAAACGTCCAAATTACAATAAACACCGTTAGAAAAAGTGGAGAAAATATGCTACCTGGGCTGCAATATCGTCTTTA
The DNA here is from genome assembly GCA_918026665.1 of Diabrotica balteata. Taxonomy (NCBI): domain Eukaryota; kingdom Metazoa; phylum Arthropoda; class Insecta; order Coleoptera; family Chrysomelidae; genus Diabrotica; species Diabrotica balteata. The sequence continues at coordinate 146,352,407 of OU898277.1, read as the reverse complement.
TGTGGCCTCCTCTACAGAGTAGAAAGCTGCAGTCTCAAAAAGACGTCATAAAACGTTCCTCCTTCTTGCCAAGGCGTAGTGACACTATTATTAGCTTGCTGTCTCAATTGGCTGCGTTCCTGTGCAATATATACGGCTTTATAAAGGGATTTTCTCACCAGAGACTTCATTTGGTCTGCCCATGGTGTTTGAGATCTTTCTCTTGGTCTTCGGCCTTCTACCCTTCCTTCTATTACCAATAGTTCCATTGTCTCCGTTCTTCTAGCTACGTAGCTGAAGTAAATTAGGTATGCTCGGTTTTCTTTTATTAATGGCCCATCTTTTATATGAAGCCCTTTAAGAATCGACAGGTTGGTTCTATGTTCTGTCCAGGACACGCGTAGAATTCTTCTATAGATCTACATTTTAAAATCTTCGATCTTACTCCTATCGATTTTGTTGAGGGTCCATGTTTCGGCTGCGTATGTAGCAATGGGAAAAATATATATTGACCAACCTGAGCTTAGTATTTCTTGTTATTATTCGGTCTTTCCATATTTTAATTAATTTACCCATTAAAAATATACCCATTTACAAAGATTTAAACTTCCTATTTGTGATACGTGGTATACAGCCAGATGCAGGAATTATTTTCCTTGTAGATTTTTTTTAATTAATTTAGCTGTTAGGTTTCGGGCCATTGCTATCGCCATTGTTGGTTATCAGGGAGTCCAAGTATACAAATATGTCTACAAATCTATATAAAACTGTTGGTAGCACCACATTCAAAATGTCACACACCACTTAATTAACATATCTATTCTCGAGAGGCTAAGAAAAGGTAAAGAAATTATTAACATCTTAAAGAACGGAAAGTTGGCTTCCTTTGGCCACATTATGCGTAATAATAAATATCGGCTTCTACAGTTCATATTCTACAAGGCCATATTGAATTCAAGAAAGCCACTGGACGCAGGCATATGTTATGGATGCCCAATCTTAGGAACTGAACTGATCTATTTAGAGATGCAGTGAATGAAATAAGAAGGGTCAATGTGGTTGCCAATATCATAAAAAGATAAGCATCTTTGCTATATATATATATATATATATATATATATATATATTATATATATATATATATATATAGTAAAAACAAAAAGACAAAAATGTAATATTCAACCTCAGCCAGAATATGCTACGAAGGGTATACAAAAAAAGAAAGATAAACCGGAACCTGATCGAAGAAGACCCGAACTCATAAGAATCTTAGGAAGTGGATCAAAATGACATCTAACAACCATTCAGATCAGCAGTTAACGGAGATATTTTTGATAACGTGTTAGTCAACATTCATAAAGGAGGAGAGTCAATGGAAAAATAAGAAAAAATGTAATATCGAAGTTTACCCGAAGTATGTCCCGAAAGCTTGGTACTTTAAAATTTGATTGTTTTGTATAAAATGCTACTAAAATGTTATCTTTAACTATTTCCTTGAAATGAATATTTCTTAACGCTCAGTAAGATGTTTTTGCACAGGCCCAAAATCATATTGACCGTGACTCGAAAAATCGAAATGCCTGCAGTAACCTTGGGATATACAGTAATATACATAATAGACATACATATTATACACTTATTATGAAAATTAAATAAAATTAAATTAAAATAAAATTAAATTAAATTAAAATTAAATTAAATTAAAATTAATATACAAGTAAAATAAAATTATAATAAAATTATAATAAAATTAAAATATAATTAAAATAAAATAAAAATATAATTAAAATAAAATTAAAATAAAATTAAAATAAAATTAAAATAAAATTAAAATAAAATTTTAAAAAATAAAATTAAATTATTAAACAAAATTAAAACAAAATAAAAAATTAAATTTGAATCGAATCGAACCGAATCGAATAAAATAAAAATAAAGAACGAATTAAATAAAATAAAAACCACCGCCCCGTGCGTAGACGATAAGATCGCTATGCTTCCCCTCCTCGATCTCTCCCAGAGTGTCACATCCCATTTTTTGTTTTTTTTTTAAACTACGGTAATGAAATATAAGAATAACAAAATGAAGTAATTAAACATACAAGATAACAATGAAAATGTAAATGATGAGTAATTCTATATTATATTTAACAAATTATTTTGAAAATTACTAAAATCATTCAAATCAATCAAAATTAATAAGGAAACAAATTCACGATTTTTAAAATTTTAAAGAACTTGACCAAATGTGTGGTGTTAATAATTCAGTAATAAGCAGACATAAAATTGTGTTAACATACATATAGTATTGTTCTGAAGCTATTTTCTTGTGGCATTGTAAATTAATTACTATTAAACTGGGAATAAGCCACAATTAAAGATAAAAATACGTTTATTGACGTTTCAATTTCCATTTCGGAAATCGTTCTCAAAATACAAACAGTAAATTAAACAAATTTTGTTTTTTGTTACATAGTGAAAAATTCTTCTAATAATTTAATTTTATCTGACTCATTTATATTGACAATTCAGACATACATTATGCATTTTAAAGTAGACGACTTTAAAATGATATTGCCAATATTGTTGAGTTGCGCTCCTGAGACAATTTAGTTTACCTTCAACACACATCAAAATTCTGATTTTATATGTTACGTTATTTAAAAAACATAAATGATGTATCCTCTATATGTTACTGACTTACTAATACTGGTATTTTCTTATTAATAACTTCCTCTTTCAATATTGGTAACCAGATCCTACTACATTCTGCCGAGGAATTTGCAACACAATTGGCCTCATTCAGCATAATTAGAGCCGCTTCTTTGATTTTTCTTTTTTTACCATCCGTTTCTTTTAGGACTACATTTGAATTATTCCATTGAACCCTATGTTCATTATCCCATGCGTGTTTACAGATTTGAGATCTATCAAATTCCCTATTTTTAATATAAGATTGATGTTCACTTATTCTAACATTTAATTGTCCAAAACCAAACCTAACAATGAACAAGAAAGGACAAAGAATTGCATTTATAAAATATTTTGTGAATGCGATCAGTTTTATTTAGGTGAAACATCAAGGCCATTAAATGTTAGATTAAGTGAACATCAATCTTATATTAAAAATAGGGAATTTGATAGATCTCAAATCTGTAAAGACGCATGGGATAATGAACATAGGGTTCAATGGAATAATTCAAATGTAGTCCTAAAAGAAACGGATGGTAAAAAAAGAAAAATCAAAGAAGCGGCTCTAATTATGCTGAATGAGTCCAATTGTGTCGCAAATTCCTCGGCAGAATGTAGTAGGATCTGGTTACCAATATTGAAAGAGGAAGTTATTAATAAGAAAATACCAGTATTAGTAAGTCAGTAACATATAGAGGATACATCATTTATGTTTTTTAAATAACGTAACATATAAAATCAGAATTTTGATGTGTGTTGAAGGTAAACTAAATTCACGAACAAATACTTACAATGTCGGGATAGTATTATGAGGTTTTTTTTCCTGGTTTTTCACTCATAATTTACTATGGAATCACTAACAGGAGAATTTTACTGTCATCATGTCATGTGTTTGTCTGTTTAAAGACGAATTACATGCTATGATTTTTTTCTGACGGATATTCTCAAGTTAAAGTTGATTTCATGTAATCGAATGAACTATCTTATAAGTAAAGTCGTCCCAGGAGCGCAACTCAACAATATTGGCAATATCATTTTAAAGTCGTCTACTTTAAAATGCATAATGTATGTCTGAATTGTCAATATAAATGAGTCAGATAAAATTAAAGTATTAGAAGAATTTTTCACTATTTAACAAAAAACAAAATTTGTTTAATTTACTGTTTGTATTTTGAGAACGATTTCCGAAATGGAAATTGAAACGTCAATAAACGTATTTTTATCTTTAATTGTGGCTTATTCCCAGTTTAATAGTAATTAATACATATAGTAATATCGTGTTATAAAAAGTATTCACTTCTTTCGACACTCCTCGAGCGCCACGCACCGTTTTTTTTTATTAAAAAAATCTAGCAATGTTTTTTGGTTTCATTTCAAATCTAATTTGGTTTTTTTAATTTTTGACTATGTACTTATAAATTTTTTCTGAGCATACTTAGGTATAGGAATTGCTTCACAATTTTCGTTACAATATTGATTTATAAAAGTTTATACAGTATACTCCCTCTATAACGAACACTGTTATTACGAGGTTTCGCTTATAACGAGGTACATTAGATATCTCGTGAAATTTCTATTGAACTATAACCCTCTATAGCAAAGCAAATTTGGATATAACGAGAGAAAATAAGATCAAAAAACGTGTTTTTAACGTTTTTGGCTCAGCTGTGGCTGAAAATAAATACCCTTCTTAACTGCCGCCCGCAATAAATTTCTTCTGTTTAATCTACCCACCCATATTGTGTTGTCAGAAATTTATAGTTTATGATTCACAAGTGTCAGTGTATTGGTTGACCATTCGCACGTACTAATAAGAAGGTCCTAATAGACAAGATGTGGAAAGTGATTTAAACGTTGTAAGCAACTTTATCCAAAGACAAAACGCAAATGAAGAAGCATACAACTGTTTCACAATTTTGGAAAATATGATGTATAAAACGATACTGGACAATTTAAAGCAGTCAAAAATGACTGACATGCAGATTTTTTGTTTTAATGTATGTCATTGACAATAAAAGTAAACAACTTTTTTAAAAAACGCCATTTAAACAATATTTAGCATTTTATATTGCTACGAATGGCTTCACTATAGGAAGTTAATGTTTTAGAAAACTACATATTCATATGTATGGACAGTATTATTGTTGTTTGATATAACGAGATATGCTTCTTCTTCTTCTCGTGCCACTCCTAGCGGAGATTGGAAATCATCATGGCCACTGCGACTTTGTTAGCAGCGCGCCTAAAAAGTTCAATCGAACTACACCCGAACCATTCACGTAGATTACGAAGCCACGATATTTTTCTTCTGACTGAGATATGCTTATAACGAGGTAATTAGTCTGCCATTTCAGTTCTCGTTATAGAGGGGGTCTCCTGTACTTTTTAATTTTTATATAGAAAACTATACCTATATTATACTAAACTATAGAAATAATAAGAAATCTTATAAAATTAGATAAAACTCATTAAAAAGGACAAAAAGGTAGTTCGAAACCCCCTTTATTTCCAGTATAATCATTTATTTATATTGAGAAGTTTTTGTTATAATCGAAACTAACATATTCAATCCGAGTATAAAATAGAATGAAAAATGGGAGGCACCAAAAATATTGCAAATTTTTTTTAGCAATAAACTATAAAAAGATAATAGATTACTGTTTGTAATCTACTTTTATAAAATTATTCTTAAAACAGAATGTAAAAAAATAAAACAATGAACAATATAGCAAAGATTAAGGCAATGCATTTAAGATATAGATCAAACAATAGCATTAATCAATCTGGACCACATTTTTTTATTTTATCTTTATCAGAACAATAAAACAATCCTTGTGTTTAAACAACTTTGTGAAACCCAAAAGAAATAAAATAGAATAGAATAGAAATAGAAATGAAATAAATTATATGCTGTACTCCGAAGTCATGTCTCATGATCCTAATTATCTCCAAATTTTCAGTGATGCCTCTAAAGCTCATGACGGACATGTTGCTGCATACTACTGTAAATACACTAGTCACACTATATCCATACCTACAAACTGCTGCATCCTCACAGGCGAGACCATAGCCATTTTGGAAGCTTTAATTTTCTTCAAAACGCGTAGTGAGAATAAATGTCATCATCACTGACTCATTAAATGCTCTTTTAGGTGTAAAACAAATATACCCTACAAATCCAATATTTCGGGGTATAAAAGATGAGATAAATATAATTCAATCAAATCGAAAAAAAGTAGCATTTATCTAGGTACCGTCGCATGTAGGAATCGCTGGAAATGAGAAAGTGGACAGCAAACACAAGTCGAATAAACTCAAAATACACAATCAAATCAAGAAATTGCCCATACTCCGATCTCAAAAACCTAAAAGACCACTGAATGAACATACAGCAAGACTACTGGAAAGATTCAGGAACCAAACTATATGAGATTTATCCCCCTGTAAAGACCATATTGAATAATTCATCCAATAGAAGGGACCAAGTAATAATTAACCGACTAAGAATTGGACACACTGCACTGACTCATAAATTTTTAATCAACAAAGAATCTTCTCCACCCTGCAGAAACTGTTCTCTCCCATTGACGGTAAAGCATATTCTGATTGACTGCCAAGTCCACGAAGAAACAAGAAGAACATAATGGAATGTCAGATGACATCAAAACCACTTTAACCATAAACACTGACCATGTAATAAATTATTTAAAAGATTTACGTTTGTATACATCTATTTAATGTAAATAAAATGAATTCTTGTGTACGTTACTCTACTAAATTATATGCTGTAACTCTTTATGAAAATTTATGTAGCCTCAAAACAAGAATTGCTCAAACGTTTATAAAGTTTATTAAGCCATCTGTATACTCTGTATTTTCATATGTTATAGCATTTAATCATAAACCATCATCATCGTCATCATTCTCAGCGTATTCTACCGATTATGGCACAGCCTCTCTTACATAGTCGTTCTTCATTTCTGTCCACGATTGTCTAATATTCGCTTGTCTGTGCCATGTTGTACCGGCTTGTTTTCTTATGTCATAGTCCCATCTTGAATTTGGACGTCTTCTTGGTCTCTTGATGCCTCTTGGATACCACAATTTAATTCTAGTAATTCCAGAGATTGTGTTTACGATCAAACGCATAAAATTGCAATATCTGGGACACGTTATGAGAAATCAGCACCGTTACTCCCTGCTACAGTCTATATTGCAAGGTAAAGTCAAAGGTAAGCGAGGACCCGGTAGAAGGAGAATAACATGGCTGCGGAATTTAAGAACATGGTGTAAGAAAACCTCAACGGAGCTATTTCGAGCCGCAGCGAGCAAGGTTATGATTGCCAATATGATTTCCAACATCCGAAACGGATAGGAACCAGAAGAAGAATTCTAGTGGACGGCGTTATCTAACTGCGCCACGAAGTACCTGGGCCCATTAATCTCAACTACCTGCTGCCCCACCGCCGAGAAAGTTGGGGATTAAGTCTTAATGACGGGAAATTCCAAATTTGATTATAGTTGAAAGTAAGGATATAAATATTTTCAGTTATTCACTTCAGTTGCAGTTGCATGATCATGACTAAATCTGCACATGCAAATATCCAATTGACTATTGAAGATACTGCAATTGAGAGTGTTAATAACTATAAATACTTAGGAACATTGATAACATCAGATGTAGACCAAACCAAAGAAATTAAGACACGTATTGAAATAGCACGTACATAATTTATTAAACTTAAAAAGTTTCTTTGTTGTCGGGATATAAGGTTAGAACTACGCCTGAGAATGCTTCGATGTTACGTGTTCTCTACTCTTCTTTATGGTTTGGAAGCTTGGACACTAAAACAAGTTCATCTGAATAAGTTGGCCGCCTTTGAATTTTGGTGTTACAGAAGAATCCTACGAATATCATGGATTCAAAGAATGTCAAACATGGAAGTAACTAGAAGGATAGGAAATGAGGCGGAAATAATATTAACTATTAAAAGACGAAAACTTGAGTACTTGGGACATGTGATGAGAGGGTAAAAATACGCATTATTACAACTTATTATGCAGGGCAAAATCCGAGGAAAGCGAAATGTGGGAAGACGAAGAATATCCTGGCTTAAGAACTTAAGGGAATGGTTTAAATGCAGTAGTGCAGAACTTTTTAGAGCGGCAGTCAACAGAGTCCGCATAGCCATGTTGGTTTCCAACCTTCGATAGAAGATGGAACTTAAAGAAGAAGAAGAAGACTTCAGTTGCAAGTATTACGGTATAGTTTTGTCCGTTAGTGTTTAACTTTTAAATGGCGAATCCAACGACTGTTTAGTCAAAGGGGAGAACTTTTATTAATAATTAATGAGTGTAAATATTCATTAGGCCCATGTCTCCAAAGATGGAAAAGTTAGATGGCGATGCATCAAAAAAGGGTTTCAACAAAAAGTGTACACAAAGGAAGGCGATGAAAATTACGTTATTCTTGAAAAAGCATCGGTGGAGCATAATCATGCTCCAGATATCGACGTTGACCGGCAAATTTTTAGTAATTCTACAAAGAGGAAAGCTGTAGACGCTATATGTGAAAGACCTTTAAAGATTGTCCACAAGAAATTGAGGAAGAAAAATTTCAGCATTTTCCGCTTACGACGAAAGACATTTCTTGCGCTCAAAGAAATATCCATGCTGCAAGACGAAAATCCACACCATCATTGCCCAAGTCACAGGCTAATGTGTGTAGTGGCAGAGTGTAGTGGCGGTGTGTAGTAAGTAGTGACAGTGCAGTGAATAGTGAACAGTGTAGTAGTGTCTGGGGGCTCGGGAGACTGAGACCTCGGAAGCCTTGAAGAAGACATCAGAGACGATGCCGAAAGCTCGGCAAAATGGATATCGACGCGGTTCAATTCGGAAGACTGGTGAGTTTAATATTAATTTTAGTAATAATATTAATCTTAGCTCTAGGTTTCATTGTACTAACCGCGGAAATCTTTCTGAACAAAAATAGTTCAATATTATGCCAGAAGATGACAGAGTTTTGCAATTTTGTGATTCATCATCATCATCATCTAGCCTCTATTTATCACGTCCACTGCTGGACATAGGCCTCCCTTAAACTCCTCCATTCCTCACGATTTTGTGCTCTTTGTTGCCAATTTTTAGTGATACGCCTGATGTCGTCGGCCCAACGTGTATGTGGTCTTCCTCTACTGCGTTTGTCTGCTCTTGGCCTCCAATTTGTAATTTTGCTCGTCCATCGTGAATCGTGCATTCTCGCTACATGGCCTGCCCAGTTCCATTTTAGTTCCGCTATGCGGTCCACAACATCAGTAATACTCGTCGTTCTTCGCAGATCTTCGTTTCTTATTCGGTCCCTCAACGTCACTCCCAGCATAGACCGTTCCATTCGTCTCTGTGCCACTCTCGGTTTCGAAGCCGTGGTCTTGGTTAAAGTCATAGTTTCCGCCCCATAGGTCATGACCGGTAATACGCATTGGTCAAACACTTTTCTTTTGAGGCTGATTGGTATGTTGGCCCTAAGTGTGTCTCGCAGTTTTCCAAAGGCTGCCCATGTTAAAGTAATTCGTCTTTGGATCTCACATGTTTGGTTATCCCTGCTGATTCTTATTTCATGACCCAAATACGTATATTTCTCCACCAGTTCTACCACTTTGTCTTGAATAGTCAAATGGTTATTGGGGACCAAATTTGTCATAAACTTAGTTTTGGTCAAGTTCATTCTCAGGCCCACCTTCGAACATACAAAATCCAATTCGTTTATCATATCTGTAGCTTCTCCTAAATTATCTGTGATAAGGACAATGTCATCTGCGAAACGGAGATGGTTAAGCTTTTTGCCGTCTATCGTTACTCCTCTGCGGTCCCAATTGATCATCTTAAAGGCATATTCTAATGCCGTTATGAATAATTTCGGCGACAATGTATCTCCTTGCCTTATTCCACGATTTATTTTTATTGGTCGGGTTTTATTGTCTATTTTAACAGTCATAGTGGCATTTTTGTAAATATTATAAATAAGCTCACTATACCTATGGTCAATCCTGCTGTCATTCATTGCTTCTATGAGGCTGTCTAATTCGATCGTGTCGAACGCTTTATGAAAATCTATGAAAGTGAGAACAAGAGGTTTGTTATATTCTATAGATTTTTCAATGAGTGTCTTTACTGTGTGGAGGTGATCATTGGTACCATAATTTGAGCGGAATCCTGCCTGCTCTCTCGGTTGGTAGAAATCTAATTTTTTCTCCAATCTTGATGTCACTACCCTATTGAAGAGCTTGTATATGTGGTTCAACAGGCTAATAGGTCTATAATTTTCTAGGTCCGTTCTATCTCCTTTTTTATGCAAAAGGATGGTTGTAGCATTGTTCCACTCTTTGGGCACCTCTCTTTGCTGCAAACATAGATTGAATAGTTTCCTTAATTTATTTATTTAGCATATCTCCTCCATTTACGATTCCATCCTCTCCTGGGGCTTTGTTATTTTTCATTTTTCTTAATGCTTGTCGAATCTCATCTAGCTTTATCTCTGGCATTAGTTCGGAACCTTGATTCTTGATCTTCTTTGAAATGGCTGTTTGTATTCCTGTTTTATCTTCTCGTCTACTTCTATATAAGTCCTCGTAAAACTCTTCGACGACCTGTATTAACTCGTCTCTACGTGATATTATTTCATTTTGCTTGTTTCTTAATTTATGAATTTCGCATTTCCCATTCGTTAGCTTTCTACGTAGAACTTTTAGGCTGTTATTTTCCTCTATAGTGCGTTTAATATAATCGGTATTAAATTTCCTTAAATCTCTCCTAATTGCTTTCGAAACAGTTTTGTTCATTTTTCTTAAAGTGTTGCTATCTACATTTTTATCGCTTCTCATTTGTCTTCTTTGATCCAAGAGCGTTTCAGTATATGGACTTATTTTTTTTAAGTTGTGATTTTTTTTAATAATTTTGTGATTACCTAGTTGATAATTATTTAACAGAAGATTTAACATTTCCACCTTACATGTGGTCTTCAAATTCATCATCTCTTATATTTACTACAAACGCATGTGAATCATTTCACTCGCATTTAACGAATGTTTTTATAAATCACATCCTGACGTATTTAAACATATAACAGACATTTTGTTAAATTTTCAAGCAGAAGTGTATGTGAAAATTAGAACTGTACATAGATTCGAAAAAAAAAACTTGATAAAACGGTAAAAAGAAAAGTTGATTTTATTGAAAATATTCTAAATGAATATTACTTTACTAAATTAGACTTCATTAAGTCAGTTTGCAATTATTATGCAGCTAACTTTTAAAATCTAAAATATAGTGTTCACTCTTACTTATTTTAATCACTAATCAGACATTAGAATGAAGCATTGTTATTGTTTAACTGTAGTGTTTGTTATTGTATATAAGTTAATGTAGATTTATAAATAAACTTTATTCGATTACTTCTATTGTTATAGTTTCATTATTTAATCATTTAAAATTTTCGCTCATGCTTTGGGAATTGGGTTCCTTTTTGAATACAAGAAAGTAAAATAAAAACTATATTCTTCTTCTTCTTCTTCCTGTATTCGTCCACTGCTGGACATAGGCCTCTTCCATTTGCTTCCATCGATTTCTACTTTTGGCAATTCTCATCCACTGCTTGCCCGCGACTTGTTTGATATCGTTTGACGTGTCCGACCCATTGCCACTTGAGCCTTGCAATACGTTCTGAGACATCAGTAATTTTTGTTCTTTCACGAATGACGTTATTTCGAATCCTGTCTCTCAAACTAATGCCTAGCATGGCCCTCTCCATTGTTCTTTGGGTTGTACTGAGCTGCTCTAAGGTTTTCTTTGTGAAGGCCATGGTCTCCAGTCCATATGTAGTTACAGGCAAGATACATTTGTCATAAACTCTACGTTTTAGACACATTGGTATATCTTTATTCTTCAAAATAAAGCTTAATTTGCCGAAAGCTCCCCAAGACAGTTGTATGCGTCTTTTTATTTCGGCTATTTGATTTTCTTTGCCGATTTTAATGGTATGTCCAAGATATATACATAGTGGTCTACATTTTCAAGACTGACGTTGTCAATAACGTTCATTTTGAGACCTATTTTATTTGACTGCTGGTTTAATTCCTTCAACATTTGGTCCAGTTTTTTTTTTCACAGAAATGTAACAGCACTTACATTTCTGTGACACTAAAAGGTTGTTAAAAAATGTAGTTACGAAAACTCCTTACTGGGGTTTTAGGTGTTCGGAGAGATACAGTTTTGTATCACTCAATAGAACTCACTAAACTAAGTTCAAAATATCTCAATACGGTAAAGATATCTCAAAACGGGACAAAATGTAGTTACATTTTTGTGTCACTAAGCCGACGAAATGTTGTACTGTGAATAACCGTCGAATAACTCTTTCTCACAGTGTATCTGAGCTATCTAAGCAATACCTCGATTTATCTTTGAACAATTCTGAGCTGTTGGACGTGAATCCCTGTCCTGGCATTTGGTTTTCACCTCTGGCTGCGTTAAGTAGTTGAGTTACTGTGACCAAATGCCCATCTTGGTAGTTAGTATTCGCCTCTGGTTGCATTGAGTAACTGAATTACCGTTGCTAACTAGCCATCTTCCTGTCTTCTGATTTCTTTTTCTTTGTTCTCCTGAAGAAGCTACATACAATTGTAACGAAACGTCGAGATGAACCCTCTTTTGGGTCACTCACAAATGACACGGTCCAAACCCGGAAGACGAATAAACTATAATTCTGACTCTGGCCGTGTAAGTCTACGATTTCATTCGATTTTATTGTTATAGTTTGATTATTTAATCATTTAAAATTTTCGCTCATGCTTTGTGAATTGGGTTCCTTTTTGAATACAATAAAGTAAAATAAAAACTATATATGTTCACCATAATATTATTTAAGTACCTAGGTAGCGTGGGGCAGTTCGAAGTCGCTTTTAATCCTACTATAAAACTGAACCCGTTAAAATCTGGGTAGCGTGGGGGAGTTCGTGGTCGCCCCTAGTGGACCATCTATTTTCAGTTTTTCTCGCTAAATGTCCTGCCCACTGCCATTTTAAAGATTTAATTTTGTAGATTACATTAGTGCCCTTGGTTTTCTGTCTCATCTATTCTATTCTTTTTCGATGTCTTTGTTATATATACCTAGCATGCATCGTTCCATTGACCTTTGAGTGACTTTGACTTTCTATATTATCTCTTTATTTAGTGTCAAAGCTTCGTAGCCGTATGGCCACCAGTGCATACTATTGGTAGTATGCACTGGTGGAATGCTTTTTTCTTCAAATCAAGTGGCATCCTCGATTTAAATACAACTGCATTTTTACCAAAAGATGCCCAAGCCAGTTTCATTCTTCTGTTGATTTCTGGGAGTAAGGAGCCAGATTTATTTATTAATTTTCCCAGGTGTATATACTCGTGTACTGTTTGAAAGCAGTGTTGTTTATTATTAATACATCTTGGACATCCACTAGCTTGTTGTACATGGTACGTTGAGTTCATTTTTAGGCCGACTTGATTGATAGCGCATTTAGATCGCTTATAAGTTCTTGTAGTTCTGCAGGATTCTTGTAATTCTGGTATATAACGTACTCCCATAATATGCCATATATTGTCCGGGTATTACGTGACTTATGTCTTTGTGGACGTAGGAGGTAGGATTCTTTGGCAGAGCTCTTTAGATAAGCTATGACCCATTCGTCACTATCAGTGAGGCATTTACCGAAGATTTTAATGGTTTGCTCCTACCAGCAAAGGAATAACCCCTTCGATATCTATTCCAACATTCATTCATAAATATCACAACTAAAAGGGGATAAATAATATTTTTGAATCGTTAGAAAATATACTAAATTAACCAATTTATATCACAGTTTCATAGCGTCCTAACTGTATGTTTTTCAATAATAAAAATATACTGTTTATAACGAGGAAAGAATGTTTACCCTTGTTTGCGTAATGTTGAAAAATATTTTCCGGATGTTTTGTTCAATCTTCAATGTATTTTGATACATATATTGATAGTATGTAAATGAAACATTTGCGGCAAAGAATATTTGGATATTTTCAGGTCAATAGATGTAAACAAATCCAATAAATAATTTTTTTTATTCACAAAGGATTAGTTCATTTTTATGACAAATACTTTGAAAGGTACTAAATGTTCAGTATGTTTCAGAGTTGTGCAGAATAGCTGTTGCAGATCTGAATATGGTCAAATTTATAAACCAAGTTGAGCAGACCGGGGTTAGGTAGACATAGGTGAATAACTGTTTTAAAGAACGAATCGTAGACAATAAAATTAGAAGACCGTAAGCCCGCACAGGATCGTTATATTATTCAATCAGCTCGAAAAGTGCCACTTGATACCTATAAAACTTGAACAGGAGGTTTTTTAATGCGACAAAAACTAATGTTTTAGTAGGAACTATACTTCGAAGGATTTCTGAGGTCAGAGAGTATTTGGAAGTAGAAATATTCAGTTAAGGAAACCTTAAAACGAGCGTAAGAAAACAAATGAATAAAGCAGCCTATATAGCAGAGATGTCCTCTGAAAAAATATAGGTACGAGATTAAATGGGAAAGTATGTAAACATGACTAAGCACAAAGATTAAAAAAAAAATTTCTACGACCAACAGAAGTAGAGTTAACTTAAGTGGTTTAAAAAAACCATAGCTGCTGTGTTTATAGCAATTAAGAATTAAAATTGGTGCCATTCAGTAGTTAAAGGCCCATATTTTATGAGTATATAATCTTTATTAAAAAAAAAAAAACGCTATTTATAGTCAAAAAACATTAGTAAATTTGACTGTTTTCTCGAGTATTCAAATAAGCATGGTTTTGGCTGGTTCTCCTGTCGGCCCAAAAGTGCCATAAAAAAATGTATAACCAACAGTTTGGAGTTGCAAACACTTGGAGGTTACTCAAGGCATCACCCCTTGCCGCTCTGCTGTTTTCAAAAAGTCACTCATTTATGCACGTATTTTTTTCTACAGAGAACTATTGGGATAATGAGAACTTTTTCTTCTTCTTCGTCTTTATAAGCAATTCTGCTTGTTCATTGGCGGATTAATACTTCTATGGAAAGTTGTCACTCCATATTTTGAGCGGACGTCCTACTTCTTCTACCGATTGATGTCTTGCTATTTTGACGACACGGGTTTCCTCCATTCTGCTGTTATTCCATTTTTTTTTCTATTTTATGTCCATTCATTCATATACGTGTCGGGTCTTTTTTATGAGGCGTATGTCATTATTGGTCTTACACTGGCTTTATAAATTCTTGACTTCATCTCAGTGTTAATGTATCTGTGTCGCCATATAGTGTTATTAAGGCATCCTGGCAGTCTATTTGCTTTTTGTATTTGATCTCTCACTTCCTTGTCTCCATAGCTAAACAGTGTAATTCCCAGGTATTTTATTTCCAATACTTGTTCAATACTGATGCCATTAATTTCTATTTTACATCTGGTTGGTACTTTGCTGACTACTGTTGCGTTCTGCACATACGATGACCTCAATATAACAATTGGGGTCATCCTGAAGAAGGAGAGAATGTATTATGTTCAATCTAGAACTCGCTGGTTTCCCCCTTTCGCATTGGGTATGTATATTCAAATAAAGAAAAGAAATCAAAGCCAGCGGACATATACACACATGTGGTGATATTTGACTGCGTATTTCGTATAGGCAAATCTCAGTTTAAATATACGGGGAAAATCTAAACTATCAAAAAGTCTGTTATTCTTTTACAAAAGTTTATATACAGTTGCGAAACTGCAACAACTACTATTGTTTTAGTTTTCTGATATTGCCATATTAAATTCTTTTGCTCTTATGTTAAATCTGTGGATCAGTCTTTGTAGACTTTCTTCATCTTGGACTATCAATATTGCGTCGTCTGCGTGACAGAGTATTTTTATTTCTTTGTTTCCCATTCAGTATCCTCTTCCTTTGTTAACTCTTTTGATGATTTCATCCATGATCAAATTGAAGATCATGGGGCTCAATGAATCTCCTTGTCTTATTCCACTGCCTATTTCTATAGGTTCTGTAAGTTGTCCATCTATTCTGACTTCCAATTTGTTATTTTGGTAGATGTTTTCGATAGTTTTTATAATATTTACGTAGAGACCGACCGATTAATCGGCTTCGGCATCGGCTTCGGCCAATATTTAAACCTTCGGCCAAAATTCGGCTTCGGCCAAAACAAAGCCGAAGGTTTTGCCGAAGGTGACTATAGAAATGAAATAATCTCTGAACAATACGCTTCGGCGAGTCTTTGATAATTTGAATAATATTTACACACTATTTTCTACCCTCAACTAAAACGTTTTACAAACTTTCAGGTCAGGTAATAGTAGGTAGGATATAAATTTTAACAATAGGCCAACATGTCTTAAAGATCTTCATTTGAATATTTCTCACGTAGTAAAATTAGGATAATAATTTTATTGTATTTGTTAAAACTCACGATTACTGGTGTTTTGAATAGATACCTAAATGGCAAAACATCGACCATCGACTATGAATGCAAATATTAAATATTTTACAACAGTTTAAGTTTATTCTCTCGTGGGTGCAGCTTTGCTAATAGTACTTATTTACCCGTGAAATATATATATTATAATTTACGTTGGAAAATCAGTTCAGGTTTTTGTTGTAGTGTTGTAAAAATAACTTTTGGTAAGTCTGTAATTTTTATTTTAATATAATTTTAGTAAATTCAAACGTTTTTAGATAATGTCAATAAAAAATCCAATTTGGGATTATTTTGAAAAAAGTAGCAACAAAAAATTTCTATCGGCACCACCAACGAGTGTACCTAGTGAGCAGTTATTCAGCTCTGCTGGGCAACTATACGCTGACAGAAGAACTAATTTGTTGGGAGAAAACGCTGACAAGCTTCTTTTTCTTACGTATAATATTAGGATGTTTGATTTCGAATATTAACTACCAGATCCAGTAATCATACATACTCACTTGCTTTAATGTTTTTTAATGTTATTTATTTTTATTATCGCTTCTATTACCAAATAATGTATAAATATTTGACTTTTTTATCTCATAATTTTATATTTTTGTTTATCACTTATCAGTTAATAAAAATATAATGCACATTATTTAAATTACTAACATATAATAGGTAATAGGTATATTTTTAGTCACCTTCGGCTTCGGCTTCGGCCGAAGGTATCCTTCAGGCCGAACTTCGTCATCGGCTTCGGCTTCGGCCAAAAAAATCACATTCGGTCGGTCTCTAAAGGGAAACTTTTCTATTATACAGAAGATGGATTACATAAATGCTAATAAATTCTTTGATTTATTAGCACTTGTAAAATTTTAGTTGTAAGTTTTAGCGTAGTATTTAACAAGTTTATACCTCTGTAGTTTTCTGACTGTTTTTTATCTAATTTTTTTTAATAGTAGAATTAGTTCCCCATTCTTTTATGTTGTTAATTGCTGCTCCACAATATTTCAGTAATTCGTTTGTTATTCCGTCTTTACCTGCTGCTTTTCAGTTCTTCAGGCTTTCAAGTATTTTCCGAACTTCCTGTACGTTTATATTAAATTCTTTATTTGTGGTAATTTCTGGTGTTTCCGGTTCTAGCGTCGTTTGCTCCTCCTCTGCTTAGAACTTTTTTAGGTAGTCAATCCACGTATCCTTTTCTATGTGTTTTGGGTATATTAGTTCCTTTACTTCCGTTCTTTGACCTTTTATGAAGCTCTGCAAAGTTTTAGCAAGCAAAATTAACTAAAACCATTTTTATATAGGAAAACTGCCGAGGTCGTTTGGGGACTTTGTTTAGATTTACACATTTAATAATAAAAGTTTATATCGGTACTTTTATCTTATCTATATCTTTCACTGGACTATTCTTGTGGGCAATGATGATTATTATATACTATATTTATAAATAATTATTGAAAATAAAAATTGTCCAGATTCAACAGTTGTTAATAGTGTTAACAATGTGTTAAAAGACTTAAACACAATTCTATTTAAAAATATTTTTTAGTCTACTGTACCGCCTACTGTACCATCTTTTCTTTTATTCTATTTTACTTCTTTATACTAGCCAAGCTACTCAATTTGTTTTTAACGTAAGGTTGTTATCTAATTATTCTTTTCTATTCCTAATTTTATTTATTTACATTAAATATTAATTTTTTGTTGCATAATCCACTTCTGGAATAATTATGTGATATATTTTGATTTTACTTGAACCTCTGACGTAGATAATGACGTGCATCGGGCAATAATTATACTGTATAAATATATATATATACAGATTGAACGAAATAAATTCGGAACATAGGAATATAATGTATTTCGGCTCAATTCTGCTGTAAGTGGTTGGCCAACAAAAGATTGTCAAATAATTATGTTATAAAAATCCCATACTTCAGCGGGATGCTGGATTCTGAACTCATAAAAATTGAAAGCTACACATAAATCTACGATTTATGCTGTCAAACCAGTTATAGTCCAGGAAATGAAGTATTTCACCTCGCAATTTTTTCGTGCCTCGTGGATTGACTTGAAATTTAACAGAAGGTAGGTAATAGCCTAAGGATCAAAATCTATATCGAACCAAAGTGCGCCAAAGCCTAGGGGGTGGTTGCCACCCCACCTCTGGGGTGAAATTTTTTTTTACGTTTTAACTACAGGTTTCGATTAAAAAAGTAATTCTAAACAAAAAATGTGCTATACATTTTTTTTTATAAAATGATATTTTTCAAGTTATTCGCGATTGGAAGTAACAACTTCTAGACGAAAAAATCCACGTTTTCAATCGATTTTTCGCGAATAACTCGAAAATGGTGCATTTTATCAAAAAAATTGTAGAGAACAAATTTGTAGCTTTTAAAAAGACAAATACAATTCATTTTTTAAAATGTTTTTGCGATATAATAGGAACCAAAATACGGCCTATCAATGTTCAGCGGTTTCGCTAAATCGTTTCAAACGATTTACAATTTCATATTTTTTACCCTTCTTTTTTTAAATATGCCCGAAAATACTGAATATATGAAAAAAATAGAAATTACCAAATTGTAGCTTTTTTAATGACTAAAATTATCCTTTATTTAGATTTGTTGTACAATGAATATTTGGCGAGATATAGCCGTTTAAAGCATCGATTTACGATCAAGCACCATCTTTTTCGAGCCCTTTAAACTCACCCCATTTAAAATCCAAGGGTTCCAAAAAGATTTAATTCACAGATCCTTGTAGCTCTTAAAAACCTCAACAAATCGTTTTTGAAGAAACACTCCATCGTTAAAAATTAAAGGAAATACGTTAAAAAAAAACAGTTAATTTTTTTCCGGAAAATTCCATTAGTATAGTACAGTACATTACGGAGCATAATAATCTACAAAACCGGTATATTAACTAGTGGGGCGTTATACATTCGAAATTTTAAGCGTTCTAATTTTGAAATCCCATACAACAGAATAAAACATCTGCTCATATGTCTATGGCTTGGCAATCAAAAAATATCAGAGCAACAGATTGGGGATGGTATTCCAAAGATGGTTTGTTATTACCCGTACGCATGAACAAACAACCTGCACTCGATGAACTTTTGAAAATTATTTTTTGCCAATGTAAAAAAGGATGCGGTGTTTTATGTGGGTGCAGAAAAGTTGGTTTATACTGTAACTCTACTTGTTCTGGGTGCTCAGGTGAAGAGTGCAATAATAGTTCACCAATAATTGAAGATGAGGATGACATAGATCACGATGAAGATGTAATTGATGACGAATAAGATTAATATTATAATTGTTTTACCTATAAATATAAATATTTTCAACTATTTATGTAAATGTATAAGAATATATGGTGCCTTTTTATGGTCCAAATTTTTATGCAAATCGTTCTAAGGTGAAATCATTTTCTTCGCATTACTAATTTTTTTATATTAATCTCTAATAAGGGTCGCTTTTTAAGGGCTGAAATATGATGGAACTTTATTCAAAAGCACGAAACTATCATTATTTAATTAATTCAAACCAAATTTTACCCATATTCAGGTTTAATATGTTATTTTATAATTTTTGACAATTAGGAGTAGTTTTCACCCCTAAGAACAATCAGGGTTCGTCGACATGACATAAACTATAAAGCAGCGGGTGAATTGAGCTTAAATCCAAATTTTTATCCAAATCGATCCAAGGCGAAATCATTTTTTTAGAATTAGTAATTTTTTTACATGAATCTCTAACAAGGGTTGTTTTTTAAGGGTTGAAATATGATGGAACTCTATTCAAAAGTATAAAATAATTATCATGTAACTAATTCAAACCAAATCTTACCCATATTCAGGTTTAATATATTATTTTATAATTTTTCACAATTAGGGGTAGTTTTCACCCCTAAAACCCTTCAGCGCACTTCGGTTCGATATAGATTTTGATCCTTGGGCTATCACCTACCTTCTGTTAAAATTTCAACTGGATATATGCAGGACGAAAAAATTGCGAGGTTTTAACTTTTTTCGAGCTTAATTTCCTGAACTATTATCGTTTCCTTAGACAAACCCGTCTTACGCAAACAACATTGTTGTGAGACAGATAGTTGAACGATATTTTATACAATGTCTATACCCAGGTATGGATTTATTTTTGTCCAAGTTTTATATTGGTCCACTATTTCAGATGCAGTTCAAACAGACATGTATTAAATTGTATGTTCCGTTTTAATTTGGTTCAATCTGTATATATATATATATATATATATATATATATATATATATATATATATATATATATATATATCCTATTGTAAATAATTACTTATCAAGTGATAATAAAATGGAAAAATTTAAGATTAAATGAATTATTGGGATAAAAACAATCATTTTCCTACAAATATGTCCTTTGTTTTTATTAAAAAAATAGATAAACTACTTAAATGAGATTAAAGCAATTAAGATATTTTCAAATCATGAATGTGTTGCTTGTGTGAGTCTATTTCAAATAGGTAGGTAAAAGAAATAATAAATAAGACTTACACACAATCAGTTTAATTTAACTACCTAGACGACCGGTTTCGCTTTCTACAATTTGCAAAGCATCTTCAAGTCAGTAGATACAAAGTTAATTAAATGCTGAAATAGTAAAACCCATATTAGGATGTTGTCTTATAAAGATAAACAAAAGATTAATAATATAAATTACAGTAATTATGACAATATTACATGTCTGTGTTTTTTTTTTAAATGAATAAACTGTTTAAGCAGACAAAATAAGACCCATAAATTGGTATAAAAATAGTCTATTGAATTGTAATAAATTAGTAAATAAAACCGGCATGTAAGTAATGTTTTGTAAATGTTTTGTTTATTTACTAATTTATTACAATTCAATAGACTATTTTTATACCAATTTATGGGTCTTACTTTGTCTGCTTAAACAGTTTATTCATTTAAAAAACACACAGACATGTAATATTGGCATAATTACTGTAATTTATGGGTATTTATGGTAATTTATATGGTAAATATGGGTTTTATTATTTCAGCCTTTAATTAACTTTGTATCGAGAGACCTGAAGATGCTTTGCAAATTGTAGAAAGCGAAACCGGTCGTCTAGATAGTTAAATTAAACTGATTGTGAGTAAGTCTTTATTATTTATTTTACCTATTTAAGATATTTTCATATCAAAAATTCTGTACGTAGAGTATTTTACGTAGGTGCAACTCTGTACATTAGACATCACTGAAAATAATTGGATTTGAACTCATCTTTAAGAATTTTAAGGAAAAATCGATTTGTAATTTTCATGTATCAATGCAAACGTTTCCTTTGACTAACAAATTCATTTCTAATTTTGAAAGATGACTATGGAAAACAAACAAAATAACAATTTCATTAATTTCAACGTTATATTTTTTATCTTCCTTAGTAATCTTTTACAATTATAAATTAATTTGGTAGTCAATGGAAACGTATGTATTGATACATGTAAAGTACAAATCGATTTTTCTCAAGGTGGATATGAAAAATAAACAAATAACAATTTTATTAATATCACAATTGGATGTGAATGTTCAGATAAGAAAATCATTTTTGTATAAAAAAATCGATCTTTATTAAATTTTACATCAAAATAATGAAATTTTGAAAGACGAGAAGTTATGAATAAAAATATCCACTATTCCTCCTAAACGAACCGTTTATGACTGCAATTAAAAGAAAACGTATTCAACCCAAACATTCCACTAAATAAGCGTAGAGAATATTATCACTTAAAAGACAACCGATCTTTAAAAGGCTCTATACTATAATTCCACTATTTGGAAGAGCGATTCATCGTTTAAAGGCGGAGAAGTGGGGAAAGACGTATGAAAATCCAGTGGCAATCCAAAAGCAAAAACTAGTTTTACGGCTATCCGTGGGTCGGAATTGGAACAGAGCTAATTCCAAAGTTGCCAAACGATTGAGAAATAATGTTTTAAAATATCGATTTTTATTTTATAAATTTTAATATGTAACGAAACGGAACATATAAATAATAGTATATTACATAACGAGAGTTGTAAGAAGCTTATTACATGCGAGTAAAAAAGTTGCGCGCGAGCCGCATAGCGGCGAGCGCAGTAATTTTACAAGCATGTAATAAGCTTACAACTCAAGTTGTGTACTATACTTTTTCTACCATTATTTCCGTTTATAAAAATAAAAATTAAATTACCACTATATTTACACTGACAGTTTAATAATTTTTAATCTGTCAAAATAACGTCTGTTAATTCGTTTCCATGGTAACTCGACCAACTGACTTACAAGGCTTATGTGATATTACACATTTTTATAGAACTGAAGCGTAATTTTTTTTATTACGTGCTAGTCATTACGTGTCAGTATCTGTTATGATGCATTTACTTAGCATCCAAATAGTAGGTAATATACAATTTACTAGTAAGAGAGTAGAAAAAATTTATTTCATTACAATTTTGTGCTTAATTTTTACTATTGAAAAAATCATGTTTTTTGGTATTTTTATGACGGTAATAATCGCTGCGTGGAAGGATATAGGTTTTGTATGACCATAATTACTACTTGTGAACAAGAATTGGTTATACTATACGACAACTCCTGGTCAAGTATTCTATAGAGAAGCACAATTAAATATACTGCTTATAAATTCTGTAATTTCTTATGAAAAAACGCAAATTGCAATTGAGAAAACGGGCCGTAGAACGTAGTTTCGAGGGCCGCTGTGTACATTTAAATTTGATATTAGGCGTTTAAACGATGAATCACTCTTCCAAATAGTGGAATTATAGTTTAGATTACAGCTTCCTTAAAGCCGGTCACTCACGATACTGCGGTGTAGTTCGACAAAATCGTCGATGATATCAATTTTGAAGTACTGCATCATAGAAACCAGTTTCTCTGTGGCAAAATTGTAACGATTTTGCTGGATGCACGGTCATAGATGATCAAAATGTTTGTCAATTAGTCGAATTCGATAAAATTGCTCGCCACGATTTTTTCGAATGCAATTGCAGTACAATAATGTTGAAAATCGGATGGAAACACACACTTACCGATTTTGCAGTATGCTGATCCCGAGTCTAAGGAACGGGGTAGATTGTCTGTTTTAGGGCGTATCTTCATAGGTACAAAAAGACAAGATACAATGCTAATACACACAATGCTGAAGTATAATAAATGTACAGTGGAGAGAAACAGAATTTATAGAGAAATAAGTATGAACCCTGTGATTGTGAGAGAGATGATCGTGAGAATGACGGGAAATAAGGAGGGATGGAATAGTGTTCACAATTACATCGGAACAGTAATTAAAAAGAAAGAAGAAGAGAAACACGAACCGTACCAACGACGAGATAACATCTAGATAAGAGAAGGGAGTGTTCCATGAATTTCGTCAGCCTTACAGCGGCCATCTCACTTTCAAAGTACGGTACATGCGACACTGCGCACAAGTAGGAGAGGGTGGTTTTAGTTGGTAGGCAGGATAACAGATACCTGAATCTTTGACACTGTTCTATCATTAGTACTTTAAATTAAACTAGAATCCAAATTTTAAGGACTCAAAATGGAGGTAGCATAAAAAAAATTCGGTGCCCAACCAACCCCCTTACCAGGAAAATTCTAGGTGCGCCACTGATTTTTCGATAAGGTGATTTATGTCAAATCGACGTAAAATGAGTTAAAGAATTTATCGTTTTTTGTGAAGAGCATTCGTAGGCATCCTGTATATTAATATAGGACCAGGTATGCAAAAGTGCGAATATTCATATTTTAAATCCAATTATTTTCAGAGATAAGTCTTAATATGTAGTGTACGTTACATATCGTGTACTTTGAAGAAATGTACATGTATATAAATAACAAAAAAGTATATGTGCCAAAAAAATTAAAAACTGTGTGAAAATAGTGAATATTATAAAAGAAAAATCATAAATATAATACTTACGATCACTAGGCATCCCCAACTTGGTTAACAATTTGGTAGTAATGTTAGTATAGTAGTCATTATAGGGTGTATATAATATATATGTGCTAGCCACATCTATGTTATAATTTATTCCTTCAATCGTACCATAAGTGGGATTGGGAACTTCTATTTTATTCAAGCCTGTGATTTGGCTTCTTCCATAGGCAATCAATAAAAATAGGCATACTGGCAGGAATGATTCTATAATTGTTAAAAACCAATGCCTTTTTCTTATGATGTAGTTTTTCCACACGACGACCTCCAGTTGCAAAATAGTCATGGTTAAAACCAAAGAAAACACCTAAAACAGTTCATATTAAAAAGTTTGTACATTTACGAAAAATGTTCATATTTAAAAAATTGTCCATATAATATAGCTAATAATGTACAATTCTGAAATGATAAACATGCTTCCACTTACACCTCAAATAATTGACAGTGTTTTTAACATTAAAAATATTGACGTTTTTTTTTGTTAGGTGCACTAATATATTTACAGGTTCGTAAATGGTGGATTCAAAGGATATTAGAATTATTAGCCGTAATTGAAAGAGCTTTTAGATAAAATCGAAATAAGGAGAGTTGTTAGACAAGGATGCACATTATCACCTAACCTATTCAAAATATATATATATATATATATATATATATATATATATATATATATATATATATATCAAATTATTCTCGACCGTACTGTGTTAAATATTATTTGTAGTCTCAGCAATTGGTCTGTATGAAATAAAACTCTATTTGTTATTTCTCAATATTTCGTCACGATTTTGTGACTTCTTCAGGAGAAAACTGTAAATTTATTATAATTATTATATGTAAACAAAATGAATATTTCAATACTTACAACTTAAGATTAAAAATTTAAATTTTGATAACATATCCAATTTAAATAAATGACATTTTTTGATTTTAATGTCATTTATTTAAATTGGATATGTTATCAAAATTTAAATTTTTAATCTTAAGTTGTAAGTATTGAAATATTCATTTTGTTTACATATAATAATTATAATAAATTTACAGTTTTCTCCTGACAAAATCGTGACGAAATATTGAGAAATAACAAATAGAGTTTTATTTCATACAGACCAATTGCTGAGACTACAAATAATATATATATATATATATTATATATATATATATATATATATATATATATATATATATGTATGTATTATGGTATATATGGTATATATATATATATATATATATATATATATATATATATATATATATATATATATATATATATATATATGTATGTATTATGGTATATATGGTATATATATATATATATATATATATACACCGGGTGGTGAATCGTCAAACGGACCATAGGAAACTCAATGAGAAATTTTAAATTGTTGAATTGCTGCTTCCCTAATTATTTTAGATCAAAAGTCATAAAAAACTATGTGTGGAGGACTAAAATCTGAATTAAAAACAAATGTTAAAACCGTTCTACGACTCAAATGTACTTAAAAATTTTGCAAAAATATAATACATTTTTAGGCCACCCCTAAAAGTTAGGCCACACGTAATGCAAAAATATATATTAGGACGTTTGCGTTTTATCATATTTATGTCAGATGTTTGACAATTTGAATTGTCAATTTTTTTATTTTATGATTAAATTATAAACAATGAATTTTACTAAATACTACTACTAATGAAAATTATTACTTTGTGAACAATAAATTATATTGTTTACAAATCGATCAATATAATGAAATGTACTCAGTTGACGAAAAATCGCATAATGTTGTATTCAGGCAATAGCGCGAATCTTTTCCTGCCACTACCGGATCTTTATTTAACGTAAGATATTCTAATTCACTAAAATTTAATTCCATGTTAAGTTATACAACAAATCAATGAATTCCAATATAGTTACTGTGATCTTTATTCCTAATAATAATATATGATAATTTCTAAACATAAAACTATAACAAATGTTATAATAAAACATGAATAAAACATTTTTATTATTGCTTTTTTCTTCTCAACTGAGTACATTTTTTAATCAACTTAATTTTTTTTTAACAATAAATCACAATATTTTGGCCATTTAAATCATAGATAAATGTAATATAATTGATTTAAATATTGTCAAATATCATATGACAAATCAGAAACAATAATATGACAAAACGCAACACGTAATATACATTTTTTCTCAGAAAAATGTATTATATTTTAGCAAAATTTTGGAATACGTTTAAGTCGTAGAATAATTTTAACAGTTGTTTTCGATATATATTTGAGTCCTCTACAAATAGTTTCCCATGACTTTTGGTGTAAAATAATTAGGGAAGCAGGAATTCAACAATTTAGAATTTCCCATTGAGTTTCCTATGGCCCGTTTGACGATTCACCACCCTGTATATATATATATATATATATATATATATATATATATTATATATATATATATATATATATATATGTATTCATGACAAACACATGAAATCATGAATAAATATATGGCATTGCAATATTCAATCCCAATCGAGTTTTGGAAAAGCTACCACAAGACACTATTGATCAAGTCGAGCTTAGACGGTCGCTTACTAACTTTTTAAAAAACTTAAGGTACAATTCCGGCTATGAAAACCTCGAGGTAAAAGAAAATTGTTAGCAGCTGAACCAGGTCAAAGTGTTACAGCACCTAAACCATCTGAGGAGTCCAGTGACGATGATGCAAATAAAAATCTTAAATTAGATGACAGCAACAATGATGTTGATATTAACAAAGATGAAGAGTAGGTTGAATACTTTTATCCTTCATTAGAAAACATGACGAACTGAAAATTCCAGCTGGTGAAATTTATGTCTGGTTCTCGGAAAAAGAAGGAATTTCGCTGTCTGAAAAGTAAAAGAAGTTTTAAAATGACAAAAATAAAATAAAATAGTTGAAACTTTGTTGAAATGTTTCTTAAAAAACATTTTTTGGTATAAATAAACAATAGTACAATGAAAATAGTGTCATTCTCACCCCGCAAGATCAATCTCACTTTGTAAAATTTCATGAAACTGTTGGACCAAATTAGTCAAGGTTGAGATTGATCATATTTTATTTAAGAGCACTACTGTTTCATGCTATAAAATCATTATGATCGATCTCACCCCATTCACGGGTGTAAGATTGATCGCCCTTTTTTATAAGATAAGTGGATTTTTTTAACAATTATAACAAAACTAGGATCAAAGCATTACTATTTGGATATTAATATAACACGTGAAGTGTTTAAAGATAGAAAAAATACAAAACTGTTTAAAATATAAAGAAAATATTAAGTTTTCACTAAAAAACTTTAGTAATTTTCAGTACTATAAACTAATAGCTATATTATATCAACAGATAGAGAGTAAAACAAAAAATATTTAGGTGGTGTAAAAACCAAAACCACACAATAAAATAGAACTAAAAAACGAGTTAAGCGGTATTTAAAAAAAAATTGTATATTTTTATATACTACTTACTGTAGTGACCCACTCACTACAGTTTATACACGTCTTCAAGTCACAATATAAATATAACTTACTTCAAAACAGCTCGATATTTAATTACTTAGAGTGCAACTGCCACTCAATGACGTGTATATACATTTTGAAAATATATCAATTTAGTGTATATGTATATATTTATATCAATTTAAATATTGTGAAATAACAATTTTAATAAAACAAAATGACGGTATTAGATTTTGATTTGATACAGAGCAGCAACAAGCCGCATATACGTATTTCGATCTCTTTAGATCTCCTCAGTACGGTATAGCTACTACTCCATATCAAACCAAAATATTTTCCCGTCGTAGATTATTGTTATTAAAAATAACTATTTACGGACGTAACTACGCCATCTAAGAACAAAAAGAGAAATCACACGATTTCTACCTGGCGAAATCGAATTCAAATATAAGCCGCCGTGCTCCCTAAAACTTGCGAAGCAAACAGCTTGATGAATGAATCGGCAAGGGAGTCTAAAAATTGCACTCGAATTCACTACGAATATAGGCCATGATGAACGGCATTTGGAGTGCAATTTTTAGACTCCCTTGCCGATTCATTCATCAAGCTGTTTGCTTCGCAAGTTTTAGGGAGCACGGCGGCTTATATTTGAATTCGATTTCGCCAGGTAGAAATCGTATGATTTCTCTTTTTGTTCTTAGATGGCGTAGTTACGTCCGTAAATAGTTATTTTTAATAACTATAATCTACGACGGGAAAATATTTTGGTTTGATATGGAGTAGTAGCTATACCGTACTGAGGAGATCTAAAGAGATCGAAATACGTATATGCGGCTTGTTGCTGCTCTGTATCAAATCAAAATCTAATACCGTCATTTTGTTTTGTTTATTTACTTCATTTGGAGTACCAGAAATCGAATTCACTACGAATATAGGCCATGATGAACGGCATTTGGAGTGCAATTTTTAGACTCCCTTGCCGATTCATTTCAAGCTGTTTGCTTCGCAAGTTTTAGGGAGCACGGCGGCTTATATTTGAATTCGATTTCGCCAGGTAGAAATCGTATGATTTCTCTTTTTGTTAAAAATTTTAATATTTTAAATATTACAAAAATATGAAGTCTTATATGAAAAAAACCCAGCAAAGACTACGAAGAAATACCCTTCACCTATTCAACTAATAGCTACACAACTATCTTGCCGCTAGGGATCATGATCCGTTTTAACATTTAAAAATAGCTGTTGTGCCACTTCACCTATATGTTGATCTGTACAAAATTGACTAGCACATTCAAACTCACAACACCTTTTCACTATGGCATATGATAATTTTAGACTAAAAAGGTTTTTTAAAGTTAAAAGGGAAAAGTGATAAAAAAATAGATATCTCACAACTCAAGAATCCCGTAAGGAAAAAAGAAATAGTATCTTATAAAAAAAGATCCAGAAATAACCAAAGAAGTTATTCATACAATAAAAGCTTAGAAAAACGTAACAGCCACGGTCCGGACAATATCAATGTCGAAGTAGTTAAATTAATTGCAGACAACGAGTGTAAAAGCCTAGACTTGATATTAGCACTATTCAAAAGATATTTGACTCAGGTAAAATACCATAAATATATAGAAAACCTCAACAGAGAAAAAGAATTCAGAGCATTCTATAAGAAAGTTAACATCAACAGAAAATAATTCAAGGCAACCACAAGACAATGTCGAAGTCAGAATGGCGACCTATTAACAACAAGGAAAGATGTATTGAATAGATGGGTGGAATACTTTAACCAGGTACTTAATATAGAGGACGAAGAAGAAAACCTAGAAGACGAAAGAGATGAGGTAAGGGGAACAGACGAGAGGGAAGAGGAAGCACCATTCTTGAAGTTAAAGATGCAGTTAAAAAACTAGCCAGAAACAAGTCACCCGGAATAGATAATCTCCCAGCTGAACTATATAAAGAAGGTGGCCATGAATAATGGTATTACAGCAGCTTATAAAAGAATATCACACAAAAATCCCTCCCCAATGATTGGAATATTAGAATACTTTTCACCAAAAAAGGAGATATTACGCTTCTAAACGCAGCATATAAAATATTTTCCACAGTACTAAGTATGTCACTGTATGGCACCATATTCAGAACGGATAGTAGGAAAATACCAGGCTGGTTTCAGAGTTGGTAATTTTTTTATTATTATTCTATTATTAGAGATTTTTTATTAACTATTACTGCCACGCCGTGTCTGTGTTGAATATGTGTTGAATATTCTCGTTACCGGAATAATATATTGTCGCTTCGTCTGTTGAAAAACAACCTGAGTTAGCTCACCTGGCTTCACTGATACCTAGTACATCGATATTCAACCTGTTCATTTCTTGAATAACATTGTGCATTTTAACAAAAAACTGGCTGTGAACATTTCAGGTTCCTATTCTAGTGTTGGACAGTCTTATTTAGCATCTATGGTCTTTTGACAAGGAATTCGCTGATTAACGACCTGAGAGTCCTTGTCTTGTTCTCCCCTGTCGGATCTTGGCTTCCGAGAGCCATGATCAGTAAGGCCGTTATTAGTTTCTAAAACCATGATGATTGTACTAGGGATATCCATGGGGATCTTTAATGCAGTGGTTTCCCCTTGCCTTCTAGATCCTTATGCCGTTGACCAAGATATTGGTTCCTCCACCTTTGAGGCCGATCTCTCAACCCGGGACAAAAAGGATGCCCTACCACCTACCAATTCTTCCGCTCAGAGCCGTTGATTAGCAATTGTGGGATTGCTTATACCGGCAATCGGTCAGTGACATTTTCGCCATATCTGGCTACCATCACTTAGTTTAACCTGCAGACCAACGCAGTTGTCCGGGGTGTGGCACTTGGAACCATAAGTGACAATTAGGTGTCTTATGAGGACCAGTTATCAAGAACCATCTCCCGTCTATGACGCTCGGTGTGGTCGTTCCGACAAAAGGTGCTACCTCTATGTATATATAAACGCTGTACGAAAGGCGTATGTAGCATTAAAAGAATCAGCTACAAAAATGGGTTTAATAATAAACAGCAACAAAACGAAGTATATGAAAATAAGCACGCAACCACAAATCCTACGACCACTTGTTATATAAAACGACGTCATCGAAGCAGTGAACGAATTTGTATAAATTGGAGGTGGAAGGTCAGATAATAGAATAAGTGATATTGGTCTGAAGCTATTTTCTTGTGGCATTTTAAATTAATTACTATTTAACTGGGAATAAGCCACAATTAAAGATAAAAATACGTTTATTGACGTTTCAATTTCCACTTCGGAAATCGTTCTCAAAATACAAACAGTAAATTGTTATTTACTAAATTGTTTTCAATTTACTGTTTGTATTTTGAGAACGATTTCCGAAGTGGAAATTGAAACGTCAATAAACGTATTTTTATCTTTAATTGTGGCTTATTCCCAGTTAAATAGTAATTAATTAGAATAAGTGATGGAATTTAAATATCTAGGCTTTACATTATCTAGCTACGGAAAGCTCGAAACTGAAGTAGAAAATCAAGTGAATAGAGCAAACAGAGCCACAGACTGCCTGAATACAACTATATGGAGAAATAAAAATATCGGGAAAGAAACGAAAGGCAGAATTTACAAAACAGTTATTAGACCAATAATGACATATGCGGTAGAAACAAGACCTGACACAGAGAGGACAAAACGGATGTTAGAAACAGCAGAGATGAAAATACTTAGAAAAATTGATGGTAAGTCACTATGACAGGGACAGAGCTAGAAGTACAGATATACAATGTAGATGCAAGGTGGAGAACATCAAGTACTGGATAAGAAATAGAAGAGTAAAATGGAACGATCATATAAGCCGAATGACAACAAATAGAGTAGTAAAGACAGTAAGAGACGGTTCTCCAAAAGGAAGACGATCAGTTGGAAGACCACGAAAATGATGGAACGAAACTTACTGGAGGCACATTGAAAAACAGACAGAGTCATGTCTATATAAAAACAAGAAGAAGAAAAAGAAGAAGAGGTAAACCGCAGAATTTGCACAGCTAACAGATGCTATTTTGGGCTCAATCTCAGTCAATCTCATTATATCAACACTTAAAAATTTACGGTGTTACCCATGACTAGTGGCTTCTAGTCTCAATAATTTCTCTCCAGTTGTCCCTATCCATCGCCTTCCGCAGCCAAGAATGTATTCCCATATTTCTCATGTCTTCATCGATGTTATCAAGGAATCTTGTTCTGGATCTTTCTCTTCTGAGGACCAATTGTTGCATATCTCAGCATTTGCACATTCCATTTCTTTCTGCACATAGTGGTGTTATCATCGAAAATGGGAAGAATGATGTAGGGTAACATACCAACAAAACATTTCAAGTTAAAGGCAAGCAAAATGGTTATTACATGAGGTTACAATGTGACGAGATGATAAATGATTTTTTGAATTATAAATCTGTAGATACCAATAACAATGCATTAGGTACAAAGCCACTTTCATGAGGAATAATGATTATATATGTACTAATTAACATGGCATATACTTGGCAAGATCATGCATATCAAACCAAGTTTCATCTTATTATTATCAATGAATTATCCCTCTGTTTAAATCACGATACCATTTTATTTTGTGCAAAAATTCCTATCAAATTTTTAGTTTAAATAGATATTTTTCTGTCCCACCCAGCAGGTCTATCTGACGAGCTGGAAATAGCAAAACATGTGTCATAGAATGGCTGGTTTGACGAGATTTGAATATTCCTTCTTATGTATTATTTAAATTCCTACCGAAGTTAAACTATTTATCTAGTTTCTATTATTATCTTTACATTTTACTATTTTTATTGGGAAGAAACTACATTTTAAAACCACAATTTTACTTTATTTACTGCTACCCCTAAAAAGTCTGTTAGTGGCTAAGTTAAACCATTTTCGTAGGTTACGTAATCTTGATATTTTTCTTCTTCTTCCTACTAGACCTCTCTTTTTTCATGTACTTTACCTTGAAGTAGGTATGGTTCGAAGTAGGTCATAAGATCATATCATTCATTATGCACTATATGGCCCATATGTATTCAAGTTTACAACTTATCATATGGTTATGTCTAGTTCATGCTCTTTATTCATTCTGTGCAGAACTTATTTATTGGTAACTTTGTTTATCCAGAAATGATTTTCTATTTTAATTAGTGATTTGTGATATTGGTTATTAGTTAACTGATAATATTGTTCTGAAGTTATCCCATTTTTGCTTATAACCATGTACTTTGTTGTACTTATAACCATGTACTTGAAACGATCATCTGCAGACCTCTCAGACTGTCTGCAAATAAGACAGTATCATCAGCACATCTTATGTTGTTCAGTCATTCTCCATTTATTATAACTATTCTCTAGTATACATCAGTTAGCACTAGGTTCATAATGTGCTCTGAATAGACATTGACTGATAATGCAGACAGTATATATGACCCCATTGCACACCTCTTTTTATCTTTATGTTGTCTATTAAATAAGCCCCAACCCAAACAGCTGCAATTCACCCATCCACTTCTTACTAGGTGTTGCTTATTATATGGTAGACTCTGTTGTCTAGACCAAGTAATTTTATGATTTTTATCAATTCATCATGTTCAAAGTTTTATACATTGTTAAAATAGAACTTATACTGCAAAAAGTGCCTCTTGAGTACCTGATGCATCTCTGAACCCAAATTAAGTGTATGTCATGTGTTCTTCACACTTTCTATTTATTCTCTTATGTATAATTTTTAAAAACTATAAAAACTATTTATAATAAAATTCAATAATCATCTCAAAAAAGTGCTAGAGTATGAGGAAGGACACCTACTATAATGTCTCTTCCAAGGAATGATAAGAGCTAATTCTTGGCTGGATAACCTAGAACAAGTAAATGGATTGATCTGTGCTCAAATATGGCAAAGAGAATTGGAGAAGACAGATGAATAACTTTTTTGTAATCACTATAGTAGTATGATTACACTGGGGTTGATAAGGGTTAAATGTGTAATCAAGTGTGTTTTAATGATACAACATGGAAATTTAATATTAGATATAGTGCAGCAACTTAATGATAGGCCTGATAATAGTAAACTGTGTGCTTTGTGTATTGAGGGGGAGATAAAAGTTATGTTATGTTATTTTTTATGGAGTGATGCTCAGTATTATGAGAATTCTGAATGAAATGGTTCTAAAAGAAAGACTAAAAAGGAAAGAAATTGTAGGAGCTCCTTAGAGGTTTAGGTTGAATGGAAATAGTTAGACATGCAAAGGTTGCATGTAAGTTTACATATAATCCTGTGTTGGAATTTAAATATTGGCCTCAAAGCATGTTAATATGTACAAGCTAATATAATTTATATTTATTGATTGTAGAATGAAGAGCTTTTCCTATTTATTAAATGTTGTGTTTTATTAAAATGATCTTTTGATCTCTTCCTTAATGGTTTATGATAGTCATTACTTATGAGTTAAAATCAATTTTTTTTTGTTATTTATTGTAACTGAAACGAAAAAAATGTTATTTTTATCAATTGGTTGTTCAATCCCACCCCTTCCAAACAACCAAGTGTTCATGGACTAAACAATGTTTTGTTCTTTATTATAGGGAGCTGTATTTTTCAGTAATAAAACATTTCCAAATCTGAAACTGTAACCTAGGTTGAAAGTTACATAGGTTTTTTTGCAAAAGTCATTTTTTGTTATAAAAATAATCTTATTGTACATCTTGCACTGGTATAGCCTTCTGGCTCATGTTTTATTGTAAACAATTACTTATGTAGCTGGAGCAGTTATATGCCTGCCACTGAGCTAAGGCCTTCACAAGCATAAGTTAATGTAATGCAGAAACCCTACTGAATTTGAGATCCTGGTCTTCTTCTTCTTATTCTCATATTCACTTTTCTTTTTCTTAAACAAAAAGGTCTTTAATTTGATTTGTGGTCAATAAATCCTTCAAGATTCATAATCTTGAAACTTAGGATATAGTTTCATCTTAGTCCATGGAAGAACCCTATGAAGTTTGGAGTCAGTTGGTCTTCTTCTCTCCATAGTCTTATACTACATGATTGGATACTCTATTGTATTGGTTTATTTATTAACAAACTGTATTCATAAAACTACCTGCCTTCATAGATATTACTATATAAAAACCAATCATCTGCCACCACCACTATTTATATTAGTGACTGAAATAACCAACAAACACTGGTTGTCATAGAAATTAAGTTTGTAATAGTGCTGGTCCATCGAGTTAGAATCTAGACTCTAACTTGATGTGCTGATCATATTATTTAACCTTCCAATATGTAGAATGACTATTTTGCTTATGGTACTAATACAAAAACACAAAAGAGAAGATTCAAATAATTGTATTTTGTTTCATGGTAAACTGAAAGCAGAGATAAGAAATGCCAAATTGGGACATGATTTATTTGATATGATAGAAAAGAATTTTTGGACTGAAATGTCAACACAAATGTAAAATGGCTCATTACAATCAATCTCATATAAATATTTAACTAATACAACAATCGTAAAATAGTTTCGAAACACAATTCAGATTTCTGCTTTTATCTGTGCTTTCTAAAAATTGCAAAGCAAAACAGACGTTGATAAAGGTGTTAAAAGAGACGTGGGGAATCTAAAATTTGCATTCCACGACACATCTTTTCAACTAAGCAGAAATCCTTAGCGAATTGGTTTCTAGTACTCGTACAGAGTAAATCCGAAAAAAAGTGAAAAAGACAGCAAATATTTGATTTCACGCAAACAGCGCCTTTGTATCTGTTGATACGTATTTCGACCTAATAGGTCTCATCAGAACAGTTATTCAAAGGTGTTCTCAACGTGAAAGATCAATATTTTCTGTCTTTTAAGAAGCAACAATAACATGGCTTCGATACGGACGCACTAGCGACATCTAATTTAACAATCGTAAAATCGTAATCTTCGTCCGTATCGAAGCCATGTTATTGTTGCTTCTTAAAAGACAGAAAATATTGATCTTTCACGTTGAGAACACCTTTGAATAACTGTTCTGATGAGACCTATTAGGTCGAAATACGTATCAACAGATACAAAGGCGCTGTTTGCGTGAAATCAAATATTTGCTGTCTTTTTCACTTTTTTTCGGATTTACTCTGTACGAGTACTAGAAACCAATTCGCTAAGGATTTCTGCTTAGTTGAAAAGATGTGTCGTGGAATGCAAATTTTAGATTCCCCACGTCTCTTTTAACACCTTTATCAACGTCTGTTTTGCTTTGCAATTTTTAGAAAGCACAGATAAAAGCAGAAATCTGAATTGTGTTTCGAAACTATTTTACGATTGTTAAATTAGATGTCGCTAGTGCGTCCGTATCGAAGCCATGTTATTGTTGCTTCTTAAGAGACAGAAAATATTGATCTTTCACGTTGAGAACACCTTTGAATAACTGTTCTGATGAGACCTATTAGGTCGAAATACGTATCAACAGATACAAAGGCGCTGTTTGCGTGAAATCAAATATTTGCTGTCTT
Organism: Diabrotica balteata; assembly: GCA_918026665.1. NCBI lineage: Eukaryota > Metazoa > Arthropoda > Insecta > Coleoptera > Chrysomelidae > Diabrotica > Diabrotica balteata. The sequence goes on along the minus strand of OU898277.1, from coordinate 146,316,210 downwards.
TTTCACCTTTTTTTCGGATTTACTCTGTATGAGTACTAGAAACCAATTCGCTAAGGATTTCTGCTTAGTTGAAAAGATGTGTCGTGGAATGCAAATTTTAGATTCCCCACGTCTCTTTTAACACCTTTATCAACGTCTGTTTTGCTTTGCAATTTTTAGAAAGCACAGATAAAAGCAGAAATCTGAATTGTGTTTCGAAACTATTTTACGATTGTTAAATTAGATGTCGCTAGTGCGTCCGTATCGAAGCCATGTTATTGTTGCTTCTTAAAAGACAGAAAATATTGATCTTTCACGTTGAGAACACCTTTGAATAACTGTTCTGATGAGACCTAATAGGTCGAAATACGTATCAACAGATACAAAGGCGCTGTTTGCGTGAAATCAAATATTTGCTGTCTTTTTCACCTTTTTTTCGGATTTACTCTGTATGAGTACTAGAAACCAATTCGCTAAGGATTTCTGCTTAGTTGAAAAGATGTGTCGTGGAATGCAAATTTTAGATTCCCCACGTCTCTTTTAACACCTTTATCAACGTCTGTTTTGCTTTGCAATTTTTAGAAAGCACAGATAAAAGCAGAAATCTGAATTGTGTTTCGAAACTATTTTACGATTGTTAAATTAGATGTCGCTAGTGCGTCCGTATCGAAGCCATGTTATTGTTGCTTCTTAAAAGACAGAAAATATTGATCTTTCACGTTGAGAACACCTTTGAATAACTGTTCTGATGAGACCTATTAGGTCGAAATACGTATCAACAGATACAAAGGCGCTGTTTGCGTGAAATCAAATATTTGCTGTCTTTTTCACTTATTTAACTAATAGTTAGTTTGATTTGAGAGGTACTAAATGGGTAAATTGGAACTTTATAAATTTATTACCAAATTTTATTTTTCATGTCCTTTTTCTGTGCTTTTAATTTTTGAGATTCTAACAATAAAATAATCGAAGTAGGAACAACTTTTGTATTAAGCTTAACATTGTATTGATTTTCTGCACCTAATAAATTATCTTCATGATGTCTGAATTGTTGTTTTTGGTGACCTATGTAAGAATAGTAGACCCATATTCATTTATATTTACTTATAAATATTGAAGATCACCAATAAAAGTATACCTTTAATGCAGAGTACCTAGTTTAGAAATATAGTAGGGTATGATTGTAAACTTTAGGATAACCAACTTTGGGAAATCAGAGAGTAAGGTCTATACTGTGGTAACACACACAGAACATATTTATTACTCATGTGTTTACCCATTAATTTTATTTAAGTTAATCAAATAGGGTAACATATTTTGTTTATTCAAACTTTTAATAAAATTTTTTTCTCCTTACTATTTCCATTAACAACATTGTTTCTATACCTAATTTTAAACATAATACACACTATTTCTTGTATATGAATATTGTAAAAAAACTGAATATAACAAAAGTAATCAATAACAACACCTTTCCTGGCCTCCCACTATCATACAATAATTTACATGTACACACATATAATTATTGTTTTGTTTATAAATGGGAAAAACATTAAAAGTCAAACTCACAGATTATTCAATAGAAAGTTGATAAGTAAATTTGCTTACCTTCCTATAAATAAACCATTAATACAAAAATGGTTTTTTGCAGGAAATTTCTTTTTGATTTTATATTTTAATGTTTATAACACATACACTTTCGAACTTCACATGACGAGTTCTATATTAACACTAAATGACACTGACAGAACCATGACAGAACGACTACTGTGGCGTTGACGTTGATGATAAAGAAAGATGATAAAAGGATAAAAGGAATGATAAAGACGTGTAGTAATGCATGTATTATAATTAGGGAATGACAGATGACATCATATCATATGTAAATGTAAATGTCAAATGTCAAACCAGAATCTAAAATTATAGGATAGGATATTTTAGTACTTTTGACTTTGTTGATTTATATTAAAATGATAAAATGAATATTAACGTTTTGTTTAGAAATGTGCGAAATTACAGTAATTTAAATTTGGGTAAATTTAATCGTTCAATAACAAATCATTTCTTGTGTAAACATGCAAGTTTTTGTACTAAGCAGTCTTCATATTTTTTAAATAACAAACACTCAAATTCAGGCCTTAATCAAAGAAGATGGTATTCAGATGATCCAAGTTCTCCCTCAAACAAATTACCTCCACTACTGCCCGACTCTCCCATATTTGTTTGGCCTTCTTTATTTAAAACTATCAGAAATTTTATTCTTGCTACCTTTATCATTAAGCCCTATTTAGATCAAGAATTTAATCTTCCAGATTTTGTAAGTGCTTCTAAGAAAGCAGTGGAGGTATGTACACTAGAAAATTGTTTATTCTAGTTTAAGGAAATAGTTTTTGAACATTGTTGACTAGAAATATTTTATATTTACTTAATTTCAAATTGTTGACTAAATCTTATGGTCACAAAATCAAATATATGGCTGTCTTTATAATAACTTCATAATATGGTATGATAATAATGTAATAAAAAATATGGTTTTCTGAAATGAGTTACCTCAATCACTGCCAAGTTCCTTCATATTTGTTTTTACTTAGGCTTACTGTTATTTTAATTGCATTTTGTTAGGTGATCCTGAAAATATCCAGATAAGGAAAACTCAAATACTATTACCTTATCTAATAGGGAATTGTGAACTTTTTATTTTCCTTTTTATAATGCAATGTACCTAGTTCAAATTTAGGAGCAAACTAAACATATATTCAAGATGATCAGTTTTATATGTGTAACAATGATAAATGATTTGCATAAACTAATATGAAATAAACCATATCTTTTACTATAATTTGTTGTTTATGAAAATATTTTAAACAAATTTTTAATATCTTCTAGTGAGCTCCATTATTATTAAAAAATAAAGTTTAATCTACAATTATGCAGATGTCATAGTTAAGATTGTAGAATTATTATTAATTTGAGTGTAAGGTAAATCTGACCTAAGACTTGCAACAGTAATAATGATATTTGCAATATATTCTATTTTAAAGTTGTAAACATATTGCATATAAAAACACATAGAAAAAGATACAAGAATACACATGTTTAAAGCACACATAGAAATGGAGAGAGCAAATGAAAATTAAAAAATTTTAAATAAAATAAAAAGGAATACTTTTGTAGAATTTCTTCCTCCATTTTACAAATCATATACTAGAGTTTATTTATCCCACATATGTTGAAAAGGTGTTTCCCTAGTTGACAGTATCCAATTATTATCTTCAACTCTAATTGAGGATCTATTAAAACAACCTAAAGCCTCTTGTCACTTGTTTTAATGATTTTCTTCAATATAGAAATTGCCTCTGAAGAATAGCTTGTCTGCTTATCGGTTTCATTAGGATCTAGTAACACTTACTAAAATGATCCTCGCAGTTTTTTTAACTGAGCTGCTATTGTGCTTAGGAGGGCTTGTAAGCCCATTGGCCCCAGCTATGTAAATAATGATTAACACCTACAATTACTGAGGCGACTGACATGTGTTGTTTTTGATGCTAAAATGACTTTTGTTTCACACAACACCGTTACCTAGAGCAATGTGTAGATTAGGTTTTATTTTACTTTATTTTAGGGATTTATTTTTCTCTACTATTTAATTGGTAGTCCTTAATTATATTTCTTCTGTATGGTCACCATCCTAGTAAATACATATTTAAAATCTTGAAGCATTACTAAACAAGTTTTTGAGATACTGTGGTTACAAGCTATTATTTACTAGGAATTGGTTGACTTCCATGGATTGTAGTAGTAGTAATCTTTATTTCGAAAATTGTACATACATATATACAAAGACATACACAGAGAAAAATTCATGCCAAAAATCAATTATCTTGGGTTTCCCATGGGTTTCAAATGAACCTCTTTGAAGGATAATATGCATAACTAATCATACAATCACTAATTATACTCTTTTAGGTAGTATCACAGAAACTATCTGAAGGTGATATTAAGTCATTAGAAGGTCTAGTAACAAATGACATTATCTCTAGTCTACAAAAAGCAATATCTATGATGTCCATGAGTCAAAGAGAGCAGATAGCAACTAGTGTAGATGACATATATTTTTCATTTCCATATCAGGTTAGTTAAAGATATATATTAATTATTATATAAATATATTATATAAGATATAACCTTAGTTAAAGATATATATATATATATATATATATATATATATATATATATATATATATATTATATATATGATTTCAGTTGTTTTCCGGGTTTGACTCCACGTTAAATAGTTTTGGTTTTTAGAAAAACCATTGTTTTGACGACCAGAAACCTGATATACCAGAAACCTGATATTGTCTTAAGCCTTAGAAGTATTAAGAAATAAAACAATGGGTTTTACAACAACAGTAAAAATCTTTAAAGTACCTTAAACTACACTGCGTAGAAGGTTTAGAAATTAACAAGGCAGTATCAAAGGATATTTAGGTGGACAGAAGCCTCCATTTGATGACGATGTTGAAGCCGAAATAGCAAAGCGTGTTGTTAATTTAGAAACCAGACTTTTTGGCATTACTAATACAGAATTAAGAAAGCATGTTTTTCAATTAGCGGAGATACATACAATTAACCAACTATTTCTGGTAAAAAGTGGCTGAAAGGGTTTCTAGCAAGGAACCCAAAGATAACTGTTTGAACTCATGAACAGACATCTATCGCAAGAGCACAAGCTTTCAATAAAAAAAAACAGATGTTTTTCAGTTCTATTTCAGAAGTTATGAAAACATATCAGTTTTCTCCTGAAAATATCTACAATGTAGACGAGACTGGTATGAGCACAGTTCCTACAAAGCCTCTCAAAATTCTTGCAACCAAAGGAAAAAAACAAATTGGAATTATTAGCATCGCTGAAGTGGACAAAATTATACAATGACAAAACAATGGCTGGATGAATACAGAAACATTTGTCAAGTGGCTATAACATTTTGTCTTGCACATTGCATCAGACTAAAATGAAGTCCTATTAATTCTTGATGGACATAGTAGTCACAAGGGGTTGGAAGTACTGGAATATAGTAAATAAAATGAAATTATTCTATTTTGTTTTCTGTCACATTGTTCCCATTGCATTAAATACCTTGATGTTGGCTTTTTGCAGCACTAAAATCTTTTTATAATATGGAAATACAAAAATGGTTGAGAGATAAACCAGGACAGACTGTCACTAACTTTTAAGTGTCAAAACTTTTTAATAAAGCATATCTCAAGGATGCTACTACATCAAATGTATTAAGAAAACTGGAATACAACCATTTAATCCAGATGTTTTAAGAGACTGGGAATTTTCTGCTGCTTCAACAACAGATAAAGGAATTAGATAAAACATATCTAATAAATCAGAACACATAAATTCAAATAGCAAAGAAGAACCGCAAAATGAAATCGAGGATCCTATCTTAAATGTAAGCCAGGATGTTAGCAATAATCCCATTAAAACCATCTTACATACTTCCCAGAGAAATACAAATGACCAAATTTCAAGTACATCCAAACATCACTTACGCAGAGAGCAAATTGAAGAATTGTCCCCTCTTCCGAAGGCAACAATAATAACGAACGGAAAAGAAAACGTGGAAAGACAGGTGTTATTAACAGTATCCCAGATATACAATAAACCAAAATAGAAGTATTAAAAAGAGAGAGAAGAAAAAAGAAAAATTGATATACTAATAAAAGAAGATAGTCCTGAGGAAGTTATGTATGAACAGAACGATAGTGATGAATCAGATACAGCATGTCTGTACTGCAATGAACTGTACTATCATTCTTGTAATAACGAATACTGGCTAAAGTACCAGAACTGCAACAGCTGGTGTCACTCGGAATGTGCTGATGTTACTAAGTCAACAAAGATTTTTATTTGTGATGTTGTCAACCAAAAAGGCATTTCTATTTTCTCCTTTTTTTATTATAAAAGAAAATATTTGGTAAATATAAGCTTTTTTAACTATGTTTTAATTGAAAAATTTTAAGTAATTTTACTTATAAAACCCGATTTTTAAAGGGGAGTCATCATTTAGATAACATGTGCCTATGACAGCCTCTGCATTTTTTACCAAAGCTTGCTTTTTTTTTCGACTAGTTTTCAAGTTTTCTCGAAAAAGAATAAGGGGCCATAACTTGTCACCTTCCCCTTCTTATACCATGCGGTCCATATGTATGGAATAAATTCATTTTTAGCGTTATTATGTACTATGTGAAGAAAACCTGAAATAGGTTGATTTTCATTCTTAAATTTTGCACTCTCTAGCACCTTCTTTGAATTATAAGCACCCCCTCGAAAATTTTAAATGACAAAGCAGGTCGGATGGCACCTTGTGATAAAGGGATTTTAGTCCTCTGTTCAGAAATATAAAGTTTTTTAAGTTTGGTGCTGCAATCATAACTGAGAACTTTATCACAAAACTTTAGGTTCAATGAAGATAATAATGTCACATAATATTTAGAATGTGTTTTTCAGTTTACTTTACAATTAAATTAAATATTCAAAATGACCACCATTCACTACTTGATAATAACCAAGGTGATTTTGGAATCCTCGTACAATATTTTTTACGACCTCGGGGGTTATTTTGTTAATTTCTTTCGTTATCCTACCTTAAAATTAGCAATTCTGTTTGATCTATTAAAATATACTTTAGATTTTAAATAACCTCATAATAAGTAATCGAGAGGAGTCAAATCGGTCGATCTAGACGGCCATTCGATCGTTCTACGTCTTCCAATCCACCTATTGGGAAAAACTTCGTTTAAATAATTTCTAATTATACGTGCAAAATGTCAGCATCAAAAAATCTAGGTAAACCTCACCATCAACTGTGCCTTCAAAAAAGTAAGGACCAATAATTGTATTGTTAATGATACCAGACCAAACGTTAACTTTTTTAGGATATTGCATGTGAATCTCACAAACCTAGTGAGGATTTTCTCTGCTCCAATATCTACAGTTCTGTTTGTTAACCGTTCCGTTTAAATGAAACGCCGCTTCCTCAGAAAAAAACTATTTTGTTTATGAACTGCAAATTCACAAGAATTCTTGTCTCCTATCAAGATCATCTTCATTTATGCAAAACTCTTAAAGTAGATGATTTACTTACATCATTGACAGCGGCAAGTTCTCGAGTTGTCTTATGCGGATTTTCCTCAATCTCTAGAAGTACATTGAACTTTTTTCCATCGGTTAATTTAACATATTTTTTACATGTCTAGTATAACGAAACTTCTTTTCAATTTTGCTAACTGTAGACTGCGAGACTTGTTGAACAGGTTATTTATTATTAAACATTTCACAAACCTCCTTTTGAGTTCTTGTTTTATTACCACAACCAATCATAATGAAAATGTTTATTCTTTGAGTCTCGGACAAATGAGTCATAATTAAATTTAATACTCGTACACATATTATACTGACATCTTTTAGTAACTTTAAATACCTAAATGACAGCAGCCTACTAGATTCATATCAATTGTTTATTTGGCTTTTTGATTAATATTTTATTATCTTCAAAGTTTTTTCTCTAATGTTTAGCAGAACAGATACGAAAATACCTGATTATTTCTAAAGTATATTTTAATAGACCAGGCAATATTGCTGATTTAAACGTTGGGATAACGGAAGAAATTAACAAAATAATCCCCGAGTTCATACAAAATATTGTACGAGAATTCCAAAATCGCCTCGGTTATTGTCAAGAAGTGAACAATAGTGGCCAAGTTGAACATTTAATTTAATTGTAAAAATCAATTTTCTCAGTTATGATTGCACAAACTCAAACAACTTTATATTGCTGAACAGAGGACTAAAATCGAAATTAAGAATAAAAATCGACCTGTTTCATTTATTTTCACATAGTACATAATAACGCTAAACATGAATTAATTCCATACATATGGACCTCATGGTATAACATTTGTTTAAAAACGTTTTTAACTAAAATATATAGAAATAGTATTAAAAAAGACGTCCGATGTTTTTATATTCAGCCACTACTCACGCTGTCATAGTTTTTGACCAATCCCATCTATGGTAGTGCACGCAATAAAAACCTCATTAAAATGTATTGGCCCTGTTAGTGTATGGGCTACGACCGCACATCTCTATCCCTCCTATTCCTTGCGTTGAGAACGATGAATATCTCTTTATCCCGTCTATTCACTACCCAAAGTGAGTTACATAAACCTCATACTTTTATCACGTATATATTTATTTAATTAACTATTTTAAAGTTTGGTTTTATTTTTATAGGTTGGTGTTATATTTAACGAAGAAGAGGGCAAAGAACAAAAAAGGTTCGTTGAAATAACCATGGTTTATCATTCTTTGAAAGGTTTGTCCGGTATGAGATCTAGAGGTGAAGAACCTCCCTTAAATATGGGAATGCTACCTGAATATCAACAAAGAATTTCGATTTGCAACTATAGATTTATCAGAGAATTTACAAAAGGGGTTGAAGGAGATTGGACCGTAAATTTACTAAATCACTTTAAGCCTATTGATGAGAAAAAATAAAGTTTGTTTTGTAATTTGACTGATAATATAAGAAAATTAGTAAATATTTGTAATTAAAGCAATTTTTTAATCGACATAGTGTTCTAATATCTAGACTTGACCTATTACCAATCTTCTGAAAATAATAATAACCAAAAATAATAGTAATCGTACTAGAAGGTATATCTTATAAACTTCCGAACCTCTATATACAAGTAAAACTACACTAGACTAGTATTTAACTAGTTCATTGCCAACTACACCCATAGCGCGGTCATGGTAAACATATGCGATCAATGTAACGCCGGCAATATTCTGAATAGAATAAAATTTGGTAGGCATGTTAAAAGAACATTATACTAAACATCTGTAATGCTGGTTGCTGACAGCTAAAGCTCAGAGAACGATATCATGTCAGTTGGCTTCTGACACCCTAACTGCCAGACTTAGTTTTCAGAGCTTGATAATGCATTTCCGGAAGCTTTTAAATTTGCAAACCTATTTTTAACAATTCCGGCTAGAAGTGCGTCCGTTGAAAGAAGTTTTTCAGCAATGAAGCGGATTAAAACGTGCCAAATAAATATCCAATTGCAAGGTGGAATGTTGTAACTTCCTTTAATTTCGATTGAGAAACGCTTTTTAAATGGATTAATGGCAAAGCCCTCTTTATACGATACTATTATTAACATTTTTGCACTACGCTTCCTTTTATCCCACAGACTTGGATTAGTTATACGATATTCCAGTCGCCAAGTCCAGTACGTAAAATAATATAAAATACCTCATTTGCACAGAGACATTAATTTATTAGGAGTACAAGAGCTACTAAGCTATATATTACAGGATCCAACTTGTAAATATAATACATTTTGGTGAAGGCTATCGCCGTATTCCCGTTCTTCTCCGCCAATCCTCCCGGTCCAAGGCATGCTCCTTGGACCGGGACCAAACCTCTCGATTCCATCGCTTTTCTAATTCCTTCATTCCATGAGCGTCTAGGTCTACCTCTTTTTCTTCTCCCAGGGGGCTTTCATCTGTGAAGTTTTTGGGGCTAACGTTCGTCAGGCATTCTCAATAGGTGTCTTCTTCCTATTCTGTCAATGACCGTTTCTGTAGCATTCATATTATTTCTTATAGATTCGTTGCTCTTTCTTTCCAGTCTTGATGTTCTAGCACTTCTCAAATAATCCATTTCAACTGCCAATATCTTCTCTTCAGGTCTGCATTAATTGTCCATACTTTAGATCCATAACAAAAAACTGATTCAACCATGGTTTGCCCCATTCTTATTTTGTTCCTTTTGGAAATGTTGCGATCCCACCAAAATGAGTTTTTCCACTTGTTTGATTTCCACGTCCTCGTCTATCAAGACTCCAAACGTTGCATCTGTAGTGGTAACTAAATATTCTGTTTTCTTCATGCTGACTTGTAATCCCCATTTTGCATATTCTCTGTATAGACGCTTTATCATAAATTCTAGATCATAAGAATCTTGAGTCAGGACGACTTGGTCATCCGAAAAGTTCAGGGAGAACAGTACGTCATTTCCTATGGGGATTCCCATTCCCTGGGAGTGGTTTTTCCAATTTAGGAGGGCTGCCTAAATATATAAATTAAACAGTAAGGGTGACATACTGCATCCTTGTCTTAGTCCTTTAGTTACTTTTATTGGCTCTGATAGTCTATTTCCGATTTTTAGGTAAGTAGTGTTATCCCTGTATACTTCTGTGATTATTTCTAAAAGGTATTGACTAATGTCAAGTTATTGTAAAGCTTGCCACAGTTTAAGTCTTGGAACTGTATCATACGCCTTTTCTAGGTCGATGAAGGCTAGATGTACTTCGGTACCAACCGCTATTATTTTTTCTATTAAATTATTTCTACATCATCTTGTATTTTTCCATTTATTATCTTTCTAAACAATCTCCCGAAAGTAGGTAGGATACTTAATCCTCTGTAGCAGTTAGGATCTTTTCGATTACCCTTTTTAAAGATGGACACTTGGTGAGCGGTTTTCCATTCAGATGGAACTTTAATTTGTTGGCAGCATTGATTCAGTAGAAAAGTTCTATTAAGAGTGGACCTCCTGCTTTAAGTAACTCTACAGCTATATTGCCAGGTCCTGGAGATCGCCGGTTTTTTATTTTAATTAACGCAGTATGGACCTCGTTGTTAGTAGTATTAATGTTACTATTTATTTGTCTCTCCATACTGTATTCCTCTCCCATATATTCCAATCTGAACTCTTGGAGTAAATTTTTATAGTGATTTTCCCACTTTTCTATAGGAATTAACTTGCTTAAGGAATTATGGGTGTTTTTCTTTAGATTAGTGATAGGTCTCCATGCTTCCGTAGTATGAGAACCACCAATTAAATTTTCAACTTTGAGACATTTTTGTTCCCAGAAATTGTTTTTTGTTTTTTTTTTATTTGATTGCGTACTTCTCCGTTTTTCCTTTGATATGTTGCTCTATTGGTAGATGTTTTATTTGTTAGCCATTTCTTATATATTTTGTTTTTTTCTTGTATCATTTCTTTTACGTTTTGTGTCATCCATGGTGTTTTTGTCGTTGTTCTGTTCCTAATACTCCATAAGCAATTTTTTTTATTATCGTTTTGAGGTTGTTGTATTCTTGTTCTACATCCATATTTCTTTCCATCTCATAGCTGCTAAGGTACCTTTTAATAATGGAAGATTAAACTATGAAATCCGACCAAGAAAGCTCAAGTTGTCTCCATTAACTTATAGACGAGAAAGAGGTGATGTCATTTATCTACTTATAGAATTCTTATGGAGGATTTTTGGGAACATTAAACTTTTTTAATATTAACGAAGATACTAGACTAAGAGGTCATAACTATAAATTGACAAAGGAGTCTTTTAAAAGACAATCATTTCTCAATGATATGGGTGGATGGACCTTATTTTTCTTATAGCAAATGTTCCTGCAAATGCGTAGCTTTGTTTATTTAAAATATTATATTCCGATTGACAAAGCAGAGCAGTAAACTATTATACATGAAGATGCTAAATATATCTTCGCTTATTTGGTCTACTAGTAATAAAGTTATTAGCATTAAATGGTTAAGTGTATTTGATAAAATTACTGTCTACACAACTTGGCAACTCAGCCTGGATATAATTATAGAGAACTGTAATTTATGTTAGGGTTTGAAAATATTACGTATGATCATATGAGTCATCATTTAGAAACCTACAATTAATTTGAAAATGTTATCATAACAGCATGCCGCAGCAGAGCCATCTCTAGGATCAGAAACAAATTAATTGAGGGTGAAGATCAACCTTAAAATGTTGGGTTATCTTTCTGGAGTGAACTCTTTGTGATTTGTATCTGTATACAGTCGTTGAACAGTATTTTCTCCATATCTCCGCAATCCTTTTCTCGTCGTTAATAATGTGTTGTTTTTCATCCAAAATGTTTGTGTGTAATTTGTTTAAATTCTCTAATCAAATATCGGACTTCGTTGTAGAGCTCATAAGATGATTCATAACAGTTTGCATGCCTCTCTAATTATATAGAAATAGGTAAAAAAATATACACTGAAATTAAGTAATTTGACCATTTATTTATCCAAAAGAACAGTTTTAAACATAAATCTCACACTCAAAAATGATCGCTATTAATATTTCAATGCGAGACAATTAATATTGCTGGACAATAACAATGTGGAGAATAACTGAATTTTTATTTGCGACAACTTGACTGTTTTGATTGCGTTTAAAAATATTTATTTTGAATTTCCAAATTTTTTATGTACAAGTACTACATCAAATTGCCGCAAACCTACATTTTGTACCACCACGACTTTAGTAACATATTCGTCATTTGAATATTAAACTTCTTGAAGAATTTTAGTGTAAACACGAAAATATCACAAAAAATATTATTCTGAAGCTATTTTCTTGTGGCACCTTGAGAACGATTTCCGTGGAAATCTAAACGTCAAAATAAACTTATTGTAAACTAAAATTGTGGTTAATTCCCACTAAAAACAGTAAATCACAAAATAATTTCAGAAAAATATTATACCTGTTTAGTAGTTTATTATGTTTCTCTGTCCATCTAATCAACCTTAAATGTATCTCTACCTATATAGACTTTTTCTTTCTTTCATTTCTTACTTTCCTGAAAAATTTGCATTGTATCACTACTATTCACTATTTATGTCTCCATCCGTTTATTCTTCGCAAATTAATATAGGACCAATACAGAGTTTTCCAAATGCTGCCGAACCACCTACTCATTAATTTTTTGTATCTCTTTTCAATAATATATATATATATATATATATATATATATATATATATATATATATATATATATATATATATAATATATATATATATATATATCATCATCAATCAGCCAATCGCGTCCACTGCTGGACATAGGCCTCCCTCAGTTCTTTCCAGTGTTCTCTACACTGGGCCGCTTCTTGTATCCAGTTTCCCGCTACACGTTTAATGTCATCGGTCCATCTAGTCGGTGGTCGTCCTAGGCTTCTTTTATAATTTCTGGGCCTCCATTCCATAATACGTCTTGTCCACCGTCCATCGTTCTGGCTAAGTGCCCTGCCCAGTTCCACTTAAGCGTCGTGGTTCTTTCGATGACGTCTTGAACTCCTGATCTTCGCCTGATTTGTTGATTTGTTATGTGGTCTCGAAGGCTCACGTTCAGCATTGCACGTTCCATGGCTCGTTGTGTAACTCTAAGTTTATTCGCAGATTTTTGCGTGAGTGTTAAAGTCTCTGCTCCATAAGTTTGTACAGGTAAAACACATTGGTTATAAACCTTTCGCTTGAGACACATGGGAATTGAACTTTTTAGAATATGGCTTAATTTGCCAAATGCTGCCCATGTTAGACCTATTCGCCTCTGTATTTCATGTGTTTGATTGTCTCTGCTTATTTTGATTTCGTGTCCCAGATATTTGTAAGTGTCTGTTTGTTGTATGGTATTATTGTCAATAGTTATATTTCCACTCATTACGAGATTTGTTATAATTTTAGTTTTCTCAAAGTTTATCTTTAATCCTGCTCTTTCAGACAGACTTTTAAGCGAATGCATCATAGAAACTGTATCTTGTAAGTTATCTGCGATTAGTACAACATCATCTGCAAACCTTAGGTGATTTAATCTTTCTCCATCTATATTGATGCCCATATCTTGCCATTGAGTACCCTTAAATATTGACTCTAGAGCTGCCGTGAACAATTTTGGTGAAATATTGTCTCCTTGTCTAACTCCTCGACCTAAGCTGAATTTTTCTGTGTCTTCGCGCAGTCGTATACTTGATGTAGCGTTCTGATAGATGTTTTTGATTAGTGTCGTGTACCTGTAATCTATTCATATGTATTGTCAATATATTGTTTCAAACTCTACAGAATCAAAAGCCTTCTCGTAATCGACAAATGCAAGAACCAGTGGTATGTTGTACTCGATGCACTTTTCTATTAAGATCTTTATGGTATGCAAATGGTCATTTGTGCCATATCCTGCCCTGAAGCCTGCCTGTTCTTTGGGCTGATAGAAATCAAGTTTAGGTGTTAGCCTCTTTGTTAAGATTTTCATAAAGAGTTTGTACATATGTGTCAAGAGGCTGATGGGTCTATAATTTTCTAATTTAGTAATATCGCCTTTTTTGTATAACAAGACTATTACTGCATTGTTCCAGTCTTTTAGAATCGTACCCGCATGTAAGCATTTAGTAAACAGTTCGCTTACTGATTTTAATAAAATTTCTCCACCTGCTTTTATTGCCTCGATAACGAGTCCATCATCACCAGGCGATCGATGGTTCTTCATTTCCTTTAAAGCTGCTCTTACTTCTGACACAGTAATGGGTAAAAGTATTTCCGATCCCTGATTTATGAGAGTCTTTACTCGTGTCGGGAAATTGTCTTGTGGTCTTTGGCTGGTATAGAGGTCTTTATAAAATTCTCTAGTTATTTTCAGAATATTTTGTTTACCTGTTGTTGCCTTTCCGTCTTTATCTCTCAGCTTGTATATTTCTTTTTTACTTTGCGTAAGTTTTCTTTTCATTATCTTTAAACCTTTGTTCCAGTGGCGGCTCGTGACATCTGCTATAGGGTGTGCTGCATGAACCACGGTCAATATAAAATAATAGAAATAGAATAACATACGAAAACAAAAACAATAAAATTAGCTTTAATACTAATTAATAGTAACTAATAACGACATGCTATAAAAATCTGATTAACTTACATTTATTGCATTTTTCTAAATTGGAAATTAATACGCCGGTCCTTTTTTGTCGCAAACTTTTCGATTACTTTATCGTTAAAGTTCGGTATTGAAGCGATGAACTTTTTTTCTATCGAGAGTGTGGAAAGGGCTGTTAATCTGTCTTCGCACATTGAATTTCTTAAAAATGTTTTGATCCGTTTTAAAGTTGAAAAACTACGTTCAGCTTCTGCTGTGGTCATTGGCGTAGTCACCAGAATTTGTATCAACTTTTTGGTTTCTGTTAATGTGTCCTCTAAATTATTAGAAATTATAAATTTTAGTAAAGGCACTGCACCTTTTAATGTTCTACACTCGATATTGGAATACAAAACTGACAGTTCTGTTCGCAAACGGTTTTTATCAAAGAAGTTATAAGCTGTACAAGTTAAATCCAATTCATTTTCAGGAAACTTATTATTATATTTTTCGAAATGTTCTGAAGATAAAAGTGTTGCGGCAACTAGATGATTTGTATATGCAAACCGTTCTTTTGCATTGTTTATAATAACATCACAAACTTCTAGACAGGCAATACGGTGATCCTGTTGGCTGTTATTTGGGCGTTTCCTTTTTTGGACACTAGGCGCCGCATTTAAATTTGAAGCTTGATGTATGATAGGGTCTATTTTATTTCGGACATTGTTAATACTTTGCTCAAAAACATGTATAGCTTTCTGTGCTTCGGTTGGGTCCATGTTCTTTTTTTGAAGATTATTGTACAAAACGTCAACATGTGGCATAATATAATGAAAAACAGTCAGCCAGAAAGTAAAATTTTGATCTTCCAGAATACGTCTAAGTCCTCTTGCTTCCTTGGAAGTAATAGCATTTGACTCTTCTTCTAGTTGCTCCATACACTCAATAATAAAGTCTCTATATTCGTAAACGACATTTACTGTACGAATATTGAAATTCCAGCGTGTAGGGATTGAACGAGGAATATTTTTTCCAACTATTTGATTTAAGACAGCTATTCTTTGAGGTGAATGACTAAAAAATCCAGGTATATCATGTAAATCTCCAAAAAATACGCGTACTTGGGAATTAATAGAACATGCTCTTGACATTATTAGATTCAATTGATGGGCGTAACAGTGCACAAAATGAGCAGTTTCATATTTTCTCTTAATTATTGTTTGCACTCCGCCATGTATCCCACTCATAACAGCTGCTCCGTCATAACTTTGTGCAATGAGCTTATTTTTGTTATTCTTTAATATTGGGTCTAAAACATTCAAAATTGTGTTAGCTAAGGTTTCAGCATCATGTTTTTCTGGAAGCAAAAAAGTCCAAAACCTTTCAACTGGAGCACCGTTTTTTACATAACGAAAAACAATGACCATTTGAAATTTCATAGAAACATCCGTTGTCTCATCAGCTATCACTGCTAAAAATGGGGCTTCATTGATTTCGTTTAAAATCTCCTCAGCGTATACTTCTAGCATGCAATCCAAAATATCATTTTGTATTGTTTTTGAGGTACCTTTGAAAATTGTCGCATTTGTAAGGTGTTCACTAAGTGTTTTATCAAGTTCAGCAGAAAAATTCACTAAACCACGAAAAATTCCAGGGTTATCTGATGTTTCAGATTCATCGTGTCCTCGTAAGGCGAGCTCAAAAGCCCCACAGAATTTTATACAGTCAATTATTTTTGACAAAACATACCTGTTTTTCGTCACCTCTTCATTGTGTTTTTGTATATTTATCCAATAAGCAGAGTCAAGTTGGGCCTGTATATTAAGTTTCCCAAATAATGCAAATCGCATTTCATTGTTCATATGAGTTTGCGTGTTTTCATGCTTCTTTATTTTTTCACTTAAATGCACTAGATCCCGCACTCCTGTCTCGCGCCACAATTTTTCCTCTTTATCTGCGCCGAATAATGCACACGGAAAACAGAAAAAAGCATTTTTTTCGGAACATCCACAATCCACTGATTTCGTAGATACATGTCTTTATTAAATTTACGCGTATATGTTTTTCCACGGCTTTTACCGGACACTTCAATATTAAGATCAGGCATAGGACGGCCACGTTCTTTTATAATCAACTGTTGTTGATAGTGAAGTTTTTGAAATTTATTTACACCTAATTTAAATTGAAACTCCATTGTTTTAAACACGCTCGAACAAAACAAATTAAACAAAATTGTAACCTAAGAATTTCTAAACACGGCACAGATGCAACGGTCACGAATAACTGTCGTGAATTGCAGCTCGCAAACACATTTCCGAGGCCGTTAATCAGCCGATTGCCGAAGCACATCGGCTAAGATCGCCGTTTGCCTAATAAATGCATTTTACCGCTGCCAGTGTTTCGGTTGTTATCGACGCGGCTTCACTGGAGCAGCAAATACGTAAAAAGATTGCTTCACTGGAGCACCAAATACGTAAAAAAATTATACGGTTTCACTAGAGGAGTAAATACGTAAAAAAAATAATATTAATCATCGTTGTTGGTGAATTATTATTAACAGTTTATGTTTAATATGATAATATGGCAGATTTGAAATAAAACTATATTAATTATTCTTTAATAATTAAGATTTGCTATGGTTGTTTGGTAGTTCTGCAGCTCAGCAGCACATAAAGAAAAGCCGCCACTGCTTTGTTCTCTTCTACTGTTTGAGTAATTACATTAGTATTATATCTTCTTACATCTTTTCTAATTTCCGCTGAAATTCTTTTATTTAGTTTTTTATATTCTTCTTTGTTTCCCTTTTCGTTCTCGCTTAGGTTTCGTCGTATTTCCATGAGAGCCCTTGTATCTTTGCTAATCTTTTCACTTTTGGTGTCATTTCTATATATATATATATATATATATATATATATATATATATATATATATATATATATATATATATATATATATATATATATATATACAAACAACACAGTTTATTAGGGTTGCAGTCAGAATCTGACTGCAACCCTAATAAACTGTGTTGTTTGTTTATATCGACAGTCAATAATATCCAGTATTTCCTATATATATATATATATATATATATATATATATATATATATATATATATATATATATATATATATATACAGGTAGTCGATCTTAACAGGTGCGAATAACAGTTTTGACAAACATAATTGGAAATTGCAGATTAGACTTATCAGGAGTTTTCACGCTCGCTACACTTCGTTCTTCTTCTTGTAGTACTGATCCATTTCGGATGTTGGCGACCATGGCAATCTGTACTTTGCACACTGCTGCTCCAAAAAGATTTTTGGTTGTATGAAAGCGTGTACATAGATTCTTAGCCTTAGTATTCGATTTTGGCTGTTTTTATTGTGTTTTTCTTTTTGCATTCTTAATAAAACGTCTTGATTAGTAACGTGGTTAGCCACATTTCGAAAGGCTCAATGTTCTTGCAGGTAGCGTATGTGAGAGTCCACGACTCAACTCCGTACAACAGTATAAGAAAGATATAACATCGTAGTAACCTGATTTTTATGGGTAACTATTGATAAATCATGACATTAGACTACCTAGCTGAGCCATTTTTTGAAATGCAGAAATTGACTTCTGTATCGTACATTTGATTTCCAGGGAATGGTCCAATGTTCATTGACGTTCGTACCAAGGTAGGTGTATGGAGTATGTGCTGAACAGCAGGGATGATAGCATACATTCCTGTCAGACCCCACGTTTGATTTTAATATCATCGGATTATCCTGCTTCTGTACGCGTCCATGGTACGGATAGACAATGTTTGATTGGAATAAATAATAAAATAATTCTTCACAGGTGTTTATTCCAACTACATTTTTGTTACTCATGCCAATCATTTGCTATGACAGTAATACTTTTCGGTGTTAGGTTCAGCTACTTTCAATGATAAAAACAGTTTTCTTCTAGTTAAAAAGATGTATGGCGACCATTAGTGATACTGTACTTAATTTTCGGTTTTATGATGCCATTAGATTCATGTACAAATGAGGTCTCTTATGCATCTACTTTGATTTGAATTAAATTCTCAATCAAAGTGAATGTTTCAATGTTTGAATTTAACTTTTTAAGTTCAGTGTTCATCCTAATTGCTCGTCTATCTATCCTTATTTACATTTGCACTAGGTTTATTCTGTAATGTTTATCGTGGTAATTTTTAATTATAGTCTCAGTGGTACATCTTGTATTTAATCTCATACATCCAGGATAATTAAAAACACTTACACTAAATAAATATTAATTTTCTATGAGATATTATTTACAAAAAAAATATATATTCAATCTAATTCTAGGTTATCAAAATCACCTGAAACCTTGTCAATATTTCAACAAAGTTATGCATATTAGATGCAGACCTCTTTTAAACGCCAAGAGTACGGACACTGAATTTAATTAAAAGTATTTTAGGTTAGGCTAAATATACCACAGTTCTGATATCCTCATTAAATAGTAGAAAAAAAGGAAAAACTGTTTAAAGTAAGGCCATTCAAGAAACAGTTTTAGCGTCTTCGTTCTCTTATACAGGGACGGAATTCGAAAAGCTGAATATGTATAATTTAACATTGGATTTAATGTAAATCTTTGAATGGAGTAAAGAGAGGTATTGGACTACGATGTCTATAGATAGTAGAATAGTGTGAATAGTATTTAAAATTGTTATCTTTTTAGTATTTAATAAAATTTAGAATAAGTAATCCATATACTTTATCGGATCAAATTGGGCGAGACGATTTCAAAATTGTATTTTGTTTCGAGAACATATATTTGAGATAAGTTAAGATTTGGATAGAACAACATAAATAAAAACAACACTCTTTTATATTAACTATCACATTTTATGGAAATAAATCTTAAATATAATTAAAAATAACTTATTTTTAATGTTTCGATTTCCACCTTGCTTTCTGAATACCGAAGTGGAAATTGAGAATGATTTCTGAGGTGGAAATCAAAACGTAAATATACAGTATTTTAATAATAATTGTGGATTATTCTCATAGTATATAGTACGTAGTATAACATTATGTTTATGGGTGTTTCTCTGCTATTGGAAATTTTTTATACAAAACTGTCCCCAATCAAATTTTATTAAATGTTGAGAATGTTTGTTAATAAAAAGAAGGGCAATAGTAAATTTAATATATATCTTTAAAAAGCCCACACATTTTCCTCTTGGTTTTTGAGTTATGGGCAATTTTATGCAAATCTGCAACAGGGGACTGTTGTAGCCATCCAGGTGAATCTTTTTTTTTTTCTATAATTGTTATATTTTTTGTGAATTTTGCATAAAATAGAAAATATGGACGTTTGGGCTACAACGAAACATAACTCGACGGGGCACTTTGAAACGTTTCAAGGTGCCCCATTAATATTTAATCAAAATAATATTTTTATTTTTGTTCCAGTATGGTTCGAAATCGTCAGAGAAAAAGCAATAAAGGTTTGTTTCTCGAGACTGACATGAAAGATGTAATAGAGCTCGTTTGTCAAGGCCACTCCATCAGGCGGGCAGCAGAATTATGTAAACTACGTAACATTATCTAGGCATGTGAAAAAGAAAGACAATAAGTGTGATACAAATTTAAAGTATGTTCCGCACTACAATGTCCCACAAGTATTTAATATGGAACAAGAAAATAAACTGAGAGAGTATTTGCTAATGTGTTCCAAAATATGTGGTCTTCCAGTGGTGGAATGCAAGAAAGTTGCCAATGACATGGCAGTAACAAATAAAATAAAATATCCAATTTCATGGGACGCTAACAAATCGGCAGGACAATAATAGTTCTATGGTTTTTTGAAAAGAAATCCGTCGCTGTCAAAGAACGCCTGAGGGATGTAGTTTGTTCTGAGCTACTTCTTTCACAAGGGCAAATGTAGAAGTGTTTTTTGACAATTTGTAAGCAGTGTACAAAAATCCGTACTTTGTAGATGAAACTCGAGTATTTAATCTGGACGAAACAGGCACATGCACAGTTCAAAAGCCTCAAAAAATAATTGCCGAAAAAGGAGCTAAGCAGGTCAGCAAGTGCAATAGTGCAGAGAAGGGTACTAATGTGACGACCTGTTGTTTCATCTCAGAGAGCAGCAACTGTATCCCCCCAGTCATGACATTTCCACGTGTACATTTTAAGCCTCACATGGTGCAGGAAGCCCCCACTGGTACTCTTGGTTTGGCAAATCGATCAGGATGGATGACTGCTGTATTATTTGTTGAAGTTATTAAACATTTCATCCATCACTCAACAAGCAGCATGCAATCGCCAACTCTGATATTATGCAACAATCACGAAAGTCATTTATCATTGGAGGCACTTAATGTTTGCAAAGAAAATGGAGTGACTAGGGTTAACTTTTCCACCAATAAATTGCAACCGTTAGACGTTGGGGTGTTTAAGCCATTAAAAACTTATTTCTTCTTCTTACTGTGCCACTCCTATCGGAGATTGGAAATCATCAAGGCTATTCTGACCTTGTTTACGGCTGACCTAAAGAGTTCATTAGTGGTGCAGCCAAACCACTCTCTCAAATTCCGCAACCATGACATTCTTCTACGGCCTGGATTCCGTTTTCCTTCTATTTTTCCCTGCATTATATTTTGAAGTAATGCGTATTTATGTCCTCTCATCAGGTGACCAAAATATTCGAGTTTTCTTCGCTTTAGCGTTAACAAAATCTCTGGGTCTTTTCCTATTCTTCGTATTACTTCACAGTTTGTTATTCTTTCAACCCAACTAATCTTCAGCATTCGACGGTAGCACCACATCTCGAAACTTTCAATATTTTTCATGTTGTTCTGTTTGAGAGTCCAGGCCTCTACATCGTATAATAGCGTGTTAAATACATAGCCTCTCAGCATTCTTAATCGTAGAGGGATGCTTATATTTCTGTTGCAGAAGAATTTTCTCATCTTTATGAAGGTGGCCCTGGCAATTTCGATACGTCTTTTTATTTCACTGTTTTGGTCTCCAGTTTCGTTTATTAAAGTTCCCAAGTATTTGTAACTTGATACTTTTTCAACTTGAGTGCCGTTTATACTAATATACGCTGGTTGTGTCATGTTTTTACTGAAGACCATATACTTGGTTTTTTTAATATTGATATTTATACCATAATTGTTGCAAGCCATATTTATGTCTGTAAGTAATCTTTGTAATTCTTCTACTGTTCTTGCAACTAGTACAGTGTCGTCCGCGTATCGAATATTATTTACAATCTCTCCATTAATTACGATTCCTCCGTTTGCTTGTAAAAGGGCTTCCTGACAGATGCTTTCACTATATACATTAAATAACAGAGGTGACAAAATGCAACCCTGTCGTACTCCTCTACGTATTTCTATTGCTTGTGATGTTTCAGTTTCTATTTTGATGTTAGCTTTCTGGTTCCAATATAGATTGAGAATTATTCGCAGATCTTTATTATCTATGTCCTTCCTTTCAAGAATCTCTCTAAGCTTATCATGGCGTACTCTGTCAAACGCTTTTTCAAAATCGATAAAACACGTATGTACCTCCTGATTAACGTCTAGGCATCTTTGTGTGAGAACATTCAAACCGAAGAGAGCTTCTTGAGCACCAAGCCCTTTTCTGAACCCCATCTGTGTATTACTAATATCTGACTCCAACTTTTGATAAACTCGGTTGTGGATGATTTTTAGAAATATCTTTAGTAGGTGGCTCATTAAAGATATTGTTCGATGTTCTGAACATTCTTTAGCATTAGATTTCTTTGGCAGTGTAACGAATGTAGACAACAGCCACTCTTGAGGTATAATACCAGTATTGTATATTGTATTAAATAAGTGCAATATTATACCTATTGATTCATCATTCAAGAGCTTTAGCAATTCGGTAGGAACCTCATCCGGTCCATTTGCCTTCCCAGTTTTGGAATTTTTAAGTGCCATTTCTACTTCACATTTTTGAAGCCATTCTGAAAAACTTATTACAATGCTGCAATAGATACTTGGATGATGCAGCATTCTGGACAAATAGCAAATATTAACAATGTTGCTGGTTTTGTAAAGAATGCTCACGAGAGGAATGACTCAATCAAACATCACTGCTGCTTTTAAGAAAACAGGGATTTACCCATATGACAGCTAGAAGTACATATATAGGACATAGATGCAAGGGGAAGAACATCAAAAAAGGGGTAAGAAATAGAAGAGTAGAATGGAACGATCATATAAACCGAATGACAACAAATAGAGTATAATAGGAAGACGATCAGTAAGAAGACCACGAAAAAGATGGAATGACAACTTACTGGAGGCACATTGAAAAACAGAGTCATGTCTATATAAAAAGAAAAAGAAAACAGACATGTGTTCACTGATGCCGATTATTTATGTAATTACGTTACCGATCGACCAATAGCGGATCGACAGCATTTGCAAATAGGTAGATATTTTGATTAAAATTTTAATTTAAAAATATAATGGTGATTAGTACAGATGTTTTTTTTTGCATGTTTTTTATGCATTTGGATAATTTTTATTCAGTTATTAACGACAAAAAATAAATACTTATAATAAGATTTGTAATACTGGAAAAGGGACGTACCAGGCTATGTGTTTTGAGGTTCATTTATTAAATATTCCACCATAAAATTACTAAATATTACTGTGAAGTGCCAAGAATACCTAATAATATACATAAAATTAGCTTGGGACAGGCATTTTCCATTTAATGGTGTATTAGCTTATATTAATATATTAACCAATTATTGTGTTCCTCTCTGAAGTTGATACGTGAGCCCTGGACAAATAGTGCTTGCTCAATTTGAAATGAGGTCATATTGAAGTTAGCTGAAAGTCTCAGGGAATGACCATATAACTAATATAGAAATTCTTCACAAATAGAAATAGAAAATGAAATGTAACATGTCTTTGAAATAATAGTTATACTAGTTTATATTATGGGCCATACTTAGTCTTTTCTACACCCTGTATCTTATATTTGAGCAATGAGTCCCTTTCCGTTCAACTATTACGAAAACGTAAGTTAATACTGCTTATTTTATTTTCTATGCTTAGCATAGCAGATACACACCGGCAAATTTAGTCCTAACTAATAGGTAATATTTTTGAAGGCCAATTTTGTTACCACACTCGTGTACAATAAGTTTTGTGATCATAAGTGCCTGCAAAATATAACTATATATCCCTACTAAGGACTTTCAAGTTACACTGGCCAAATAATACTTTATATTTTTGCCTGAACTCAAATAACATTTAACAATATTCAGTGTCTATATAAGCATGGTAAGGTATGGAAAGAACCAACACGTTTTTGAGCAAAAAGTACTTTCGATGAAAAAAATATATAGACTATACATTTACTATTTTTAAAGATATAGTTCTCTTAATAAATATAACTAAAATATGTTTCTCTTTGTATATATTGTTTACAGTTTAGGTTAAGTGGTTTACCATTCCATAATTGAAGTACTATAAACAATCTATGATGGCTCAAGCACATACCTCGCCCCTAATCGTAATCACACAACGCAAGGTGTTTTAAGTAGAAAACTATACGTGCTGATGTACATTTAAATATATCTTATATTATTTTTCGAATGGTTAACAATATAGCACCCATAATATAGTCGATTCACTGAACTTGAGTCATTGAATATTTTGAGTCATTGTCGGAAACACAACATATCTGAAATAAACTTACTGCTGCATATTTTTAATTGAAAAAAGATGAATCTTACATAAATGATGTAAGTATATATTCATAATTTTGATTAAAAACTTACCATTTGCAAATATGTACAATGTATGTGTATGTTAACAACTAAGGCATTTCAAAAATAAACAGTTAAACCTTTGTTTTTATTGATGCAGTTTTATTTTGTTGATAAACCATGTGAATATTTTTTTACTTTTAAGTTCCAACTAATATTTGCTATGAGCAATCGTGCTAAATAATATTTTAAAAATTGAATAAAGCATTATGATTATTTATTATTATTTTATATAGATTTTAATAAAACTGAAAAAGTTGACATATTGTATAACGGACTCTTCTCGCAGCATAAATGAACTCTTTCAAATGTTAGGTTTGAGGTATGAAAATAAACACTTAAATGAAAATATTTAGCAAGATTGCTTACACTATTGTATGACTTTTTTAGTATTATCATAAATATTATAAAAAATTAATACAGCAATAACAAATCAATAAACATCGTTACTATCCACTTGGACACTGCAATGTACTGTTGACATAACCCATGCAGTAGTGGGAGTAAATATGCCAATAACCTATAGACGATCTAGAATCAAGAATATCGTCTGCTAAGTGTTCATTTCTAAATTTTTACTACATTATTTATCAAAATATACAGAATAATCATTTCCAATATAATATAAATAGCTGTACTAGCTTTATTTTAAGTAATACGCACTTTTAACAGGTTTCTTTAGGTTAAGAAATATTATATTGGCTCAATTGTATATTTGTGAGGGCCGTTCCATTGAAATTCAACAATTTGACAAATTAATATAAAAGCTTCCACGTTTAATATCAGAATTATCTAATCATTATCCGAGTTTAGACCGTGTTTTTTGAAATTACCAATATGTGAGTCCATATCAACGTTTTGCTACCTTTGCAGTTAGTTACTTTACGAGCAGGAAAACCTGTTGGTTACAGTAACTCGAGTACTCACCGTGTCTAGTGGTGAAAACCAATAGCCGGTATGGGATTCCTATTCCTTGCTTTTAATAAAAAACCATCTCATTCCATTTATTCATCGCATTCATCTGTCGTTAATACAGTCAGGGACCACATAGCCCTGGAAAGCCGGAGTGCCACAGAGAGCAGTCCTGTTATTCCTTCTTTACACCATATATACAGCTGACGTTCCAAGGACACCAGACCACCAAGTCTTTATGCATATGACTGCAATCGCGGCTAACCACAGAAACCTGGATATGGATATTATAACTCTACAAACGGCGATGGATACAATAGCAGAATGGAGTATCAAATGTAAAATAGCCATTAAACCAGAGAAGACCCAATCACTTATCTTCACAATTAGATAACCCAGAAAAACAGCAACAGTGCAAGACAGACCCATCTAATGGCAGTACGAAACTAAAATCTATGAGTCATGATGGACCAAGGTTTAATGTTCCTAACACACTTTAACGCAACGGCTAGTGCAGCAATAAGAGTACTCACAGGAAGAAAAAGCAAATTAGCTATGAAAATTCAATTAAGACTGATAAACAGCATCATCATATTACTTGTAGTAGCAGCAACATATGCATCTCCCGCATGGGGACACACATGTATAGCAACAAAAAGGAGATGTAAGCAGCACATAACAGCTGTATAAGCTGCAAATAACTAATATCAATCCTTATGAACAAGCGCATTGACAGTAAAATCGTAAATATAATGCAAACATTATATTGGAACCAAAGTGTCAAAGTGTTTTATCGCCACTTTTGTTTAACTTATATTCAGAAGAAATTTTCCAAAACACGCTCAATAATATCAAAGCGGAAGTTACTGTTAACGAAAAATTAATTAACAACTTACGATATGCAGACGACAATGTGATCATAGCAACGAGTATAGAAGATCTACAACATCTTATCGAAAGCTTAAGTATGAATAGTGCTGAGATGGAAATTACTATAAACGCTAAAAAACTAAGTACATGCTAATTACAAATAGACCACAAAATATACATCAGGTATTGACAATCGTAACGTGATAGAACAAGTAGAAAAATATCAGTACTTGGCATCGAGTTAGAATCTATGGAGAGGGCATCACGTGACTAAAAACGACCTAACTTCGGCCATATTGGTATTATTGTTTTGAAACTTTTGACAGATCGTATATGTTTGGTTATATTTGTTGTTTTTCGAATATTTTCAGTTTTATAATAATTTTATAGAAACTGTAATATATTGTGATAGTGCATAATAATGGTTTCTTGTTCTCAATGTAGTTGCAGTAGCAGAAGTAATGTTAATAAAAAATCTTCAGGAATATCGTTCCACAGGTTAGTATACAAATATGTAAACAAAGTAATGGCCCGTACTTTAGAGAATAAATTAATACTATTTGACTGTATTAAATTTATCTTTATATATAATATATCGTGTTTTTAGTGTTTACCGCGGGATAAATAAATCATAGTTTATTAAAATTGTATTGCACTTTTTTAAATTATGATTAAATCTTCTGAATAACTAGTCATATTTGTATAGTAGTTTTATTATTATTGAGTCTGGCCCTGATGTTACCGCCATATTGGTATTATCATTAGCCACTCCTACCTATGCCGTTTTTAATACATACGTTAATATGCTCATAGCTTCTCCATAGATTCTAACTCGATGGTACTTGGGAACTTTGATCAATGAAACCAATGATGATACTGCAGAAATAAACAGGCGAATACACATTGCCAGATCAGCATTTATACGAATGAAGTCACTCCTAACGTGCAAAAATTTAAATTTGGAGATCAGACTACGTACAATTCGCTGCTATATATTTTCAATATTATTATATGGAGCTGAGACTTGGACATTAAAAAAATGCAATTTTAAAAGAGTCGAGGCTTTCGAACTCTGGTTATACCGCAGAGTATTAAAAATATTATGGACTGATAGAATTACAAATAAAGAAGTACTAGAGAGGGTTGGTAAAGAAACAGAACTAATCACCACTATACAAACCAGAAAACTGGAATACCTAGGCCACGTGATGAGGGGACCAAAATATGAAATTTTGAGACTCATAATATAGGGAAAGATTAAAGGAAGAAGATCTGTTGGCCGAAGGCAGAACTCATGGTTGAAGAATCTACGTGATTGGTATCAATGCAGATCGAATGATTTGTTTAGAGCAGCAAGTTCAAAAATAAAAATAGGCATTATGATTGCCAACCTCCGTAGGAACACGGCACTCTAAGAAGCTGCAAATGTGCCTAGCTACGTAGTCGAACAGACTTGAAACAAATAAGGGTACTAGAGATGTTGGAAGAAAAAGCTAGAATAAAATTCGCTTGACTGGAAGACAACACGAACCGGATACTGCAAGAGATGTTAAGGTATGATGTATACCACAGAAGACTTAAACAACAAATGTTAGCAAAGATAGATAATCGAAACGCCCTCAAAAGGAGACACCGTACTCACCTAAGGCATCGCTGAATGTATTAATGATGTTTTTATTTTCCAGAGAACACTCACCAAAAATCCAAAAAAAAAACGACAAAAAGTAATAAAATTACCAACAAAAATAGTCAAGAAAGGATCACTCTCGAGCTTCAAGTCGCCTATCCGACCCGGCGCTCGAGCAAGCAATGTATTTCGATCATAAGTCAGTAGTGACGATAGCAGCACCATAGCACCTCACGCTTTCTCGCATAACTCAGGGAAAATATTATGTGCGGGTCTTTGTACCCAGAACTCCCAGATGGCAGACACTTTGACGATTGTAGCCTTCAGAACGCATCAGTGGGCTATGAGGAGAGGGTTGGAGGATGACCTGGGAGCATTGGGGGCGAGTTGGAGTGGTTCCTGATTTACACGGATCAATTCTCCTCGCCTCAATGAATAACATATCAAAATGTCAGTTTTAGGGATATGCATTCGCCTCGGGTTGGGTTTATTTCTATTGCTTGCTTGTACTTTCGATGATTAGTTAGTTTCTTAAATGATTAGTTCAATTGTTTTTATATTGTGATAAATAAACCTTTCATAAGTTTTATTAGCTTGTACCATTGTTAACACACCAGATCCTTGTTGATATTATTTCAACAAATAGTTTTATTGTCAATAAAATAATTTATAGTTGCAAATATAGCGTCTAGATATTTTAACTTTATATTGTCTGAAACGTTTAAGGTAACTGCAGTTATGTGAGAAAATTAATATAAACTACATTTAAATTTGCAATACAACACGTAAGTAACTTTTTTAAAACTCTAATCAAAATACGAATTAGTATTATTTTTTTGAAGTTTTACTAATCTACTCCACTTCTAAGAGTATTTCGTCAAACAGGCCTTTTAGATATTAAATACATACAATATATACAGCGATTTATGTGATGTACATTTATTCTGAACCAATAAAAAACAAAGTATTTAAGTGGACGTTATTACCAAGAAGTTTCATTTTTTAGACAGGCTTATAAAACCTTCTGAGAGGCACTAAAGCTATCCACGTTTTTACTCCAACAAGGAACACGCTGTCAAATGGAAACTCCAAAATAGGACATCGAGTTTGTTTAATATATGCTCGGTTGCACGATTGTCTCCACTATTAGAGAGTAAATGTACCATTAAAGAATATAAGAAACCAGTATCAATGATAAATACCTTGTATTTTGGTTCAGCATAAAACAAACGCACTTTAGAACCGATTATTTCACACGAGTAGTTCCGCACTAA
Source organism: Diabrotica balteata (assembly GCA_918026665.1). Classification (NCBI taxonomy): domain Eukaryota; kingdom Metazoa; phylum Arthropoda; class Insecta; order Coleoptera; family Chrysomelidae; genus Diabrotica; species Diabrotica balteata. The sequence continues at coordinate 146,287,007 of OU898277.1, read as the reverse complement.
GTAAATATTTTAACCAATCGACGACTTTCATTTAAAATAGTGTAATTTGTGTATTTTAACTTCGTTTTATAAGAATGGGGTAAAATTCTGCGAGGATCATAATATTGTTTCGTACAACCAGAAGAAAGTTATTTCAAACTGGCACGTCAACACTCGACATAAAAATGACTCTTGGTATTTGATCACTTAACTACAGACGTTACAACACATATTAAATAAATATACATTTTTTGCTGGCTGTATACCACGTATCACATCACAGAACATTTTCAGAATTAATATTCCATTATCAGTGTTATCTTTATGTACATGTTTTGAGCCATTAAATCCATGGGTAAAAACATAGGATGTTTAAGTTACAACAGGATAGATAACATAGCAACGTAAGACTCCACTGGAGGTTGCTAGTCCTGAGACAAAGTGTCTACAAGATCCTGGTGTAACTTAAACATTATAGTATATTAAATCAAATAATGTAACTCAAATTTAATTTAACAACATTTAAAGGGTTTTACCTTAAGTGTTTTAATGTATACCTTTTATAAAGAATTTTTTTATAAAAAATTTTTTAAACAAATTTTTGTGATTTATGGTATACAGCCGACTTCAAGAAATTAATTTTCCTTATGGAAATATTAAATTGTAATTTAACTTCAACACTAGGTGATATTGTGAAAGAGGTGTAGTAGGAACTAAGGAATAGTCTTTAAAATTGCAAAATGTCATCTAACCTACAGACAAAAATTACAACGTAAAAATATTTCGCTATATAATGTCACGGCGTTTTTCAATTCTTTAATGAAAGGCGAATATTTAGGCCAAAGTTTTTATGAAGGTCGTTTTGTTGTCCTCCCTTTCGTTATATTTCTTATTTGTCTGATTCGTGCACTATTTAGACTCACATGCGAGTATAACACCGATATTTGTAGTACCACAAAAAGTAATACTTCCTATAAAATCGTTAAGAATCGTCGAAAGTTTAAAATGTTTTAAATATACAATCAGTCCTAACAATTACATAATATATAAAATCTGAGTTACAATAAAGAAGACGATAACACAAGCTTAAAGTTATTTACAAAATCACCAATCTGATATTGACTCCAGTTGAATGAGATCAGAAAACAATCAAACTATACGCAAATAAGTAAATAAAACGAGTCATAGTCCTATTTATTATCATATCCATCCAAAAAACTTGAATGTTTAGATGGAAATTGTCCTAAATAAGTGAGCTACAGACAAATTTTCCAAATAAGGAAACTTGACTAGTGACAAGTATTTAGATTTACTAAATAACCAAATTATTCTTGAACTTTACCAAAATGGCCAGATACTAGAAAATTTGTGATTTCCACAAGATGAAGCGCTGTTCCACTATTATCGACGCTAAAAAAAATTTAAATGCGAATTTTCTTCTTTGGGGTTATCTTTATTGCAGGATTTGAAACAAATAATTATTGATGAATGTGAACTAATACATAGAGAAATCTTGGAAAGAGTGACTCACGAATTTGCCTTGCACACTGTTAGGAGGTGAACGGGCGAGTATTTTGAACATTTGAAGTAATTTTTTTAAATTATTTGTCCCATTGATCTTAGTAAATACATCTTTCATTATAAAGTGATTTATTTCTCGTTTTAACAATTTTTTTAGCAACTTGCTATGTATGAATTAGGAATAACAAGTTCTTTTAAAATTTGCAAAAATATACAGGGTGTCCCATTTAAATTAAATAAGTTAAAGGTATTTACCGTGAAACCGGAAGTAAAGTAGTAACAAAAAATATGGTGTCAGGCGTTTTATGTGTCATTGTATTTGTTTATATGTTTATGCATAGTTTCATGGATAGCGTGTTTTTTGTTTCAAATAATATTTAGTCGGTTTTATGCCTTATCCCAACCTATATATATATATATATATATATATATATATATATATATATATATATATATATATATATATATATATTTACATATTAAATATTTTATATATATATATATATTTACATATTAAATATTTTATATATATCTCGATAAATATAAAACAATTTATTGTATCTAGGTAGATACCCACAATCAAATGATTCAATTATCTTATCATGTTGTTTATCTAAATACTTATACTACTACTATAAATTATACTACTTTAAAAATATTTGATAACATTATAATCGTGGAATTTAAAATATTATAAGAGGTTACAATCAGAGATAGAAGTTAATTGGAAAAGTATTGTTCTATTAGTTTTCTTTTTCGTTGTTAAATTTATAGGTTTTTATCACGTAGTTTTATGCGTATTTTAAATTATTGAGTAAAGTTTATTTCCAAGTATATCGTCTTTAAACATGTCTTGTCTATCGACAAACAAGTATTCAAATCCAATCGGACTGTGTGGTAGGGTAGAAATTTAAAACGTGTTTATCTAATGATAATAGTTATATGCAAATAAATCTGCATACCTCAGGAGAATACCATTGGTATGAACATGAGAATTTTAAAGTCTTGTCACATTGACTTTTGACTCGGAAAATTCAATGTGCCCATTGCGCTATGTACACGATCATTGTCTATTGGATTTATTCAGCTATTTAAATGTTTGATTCTTCTATTTTTATTAATTAGGTTGCATACAAAAATTATGTTAATGCATAAAATTTTGTAGATAAAAGAGATATTACCTTGGCCAATAAAACACAGGTTGAAATCCACATCATACGACGGCTGCATTCTGATAACTACTTAGCCTCACCGCCCGATGAATTTACTATTATGTATAAACGAGAATCAAAATTGTAGGCAGTAAATTCTTAGAATAGTGACGTTTCAACGCTACTGTAGATCTTCCAATGGCGTATAAAAATTTCATAAGAATTTACGTCAAAGCTACTTGTATTGAAGAAATACCTATTTATAACATTAATCACGTTAATGTAGGTATGATTATTATTGACATATATGACAGGTTATAGTTAAACCTCCCTAAAACCGCGATCGTCGATGAAAGTCGGCAGTTCAGGAATACAGAATAGACTCACATAAACACATTGTAAATATTTTACATTCTTTGTAGTTTTTTCGACAGCGAAGACAGGAAGTCGTAAAATTTTATTACCTCTTTAGGTTTGATCACATCTAATTATTTCATTAGATTATCGAATCAGTGAACACTTATTTTAATGTTGTGAGCAATATGGAAGGTGAGAGCAGTCAATGTAAACGATGTCCAAATTTTTCTATTGGAGAAAAGACTATTATATACAACGCATTGTATTGTGTACTCCGTGAAAGGAATAAAAGTACGTTGGTCAACGATCTAGTTACTCTGAGTATGATTTGACTAAAGCGTCGATGAGAATTATATACAGAATTCTAAAAATTTTAAACAAAGTGTTTAAAACAAGATGAAATTCCACGGATTCTTTTTTCGGAACAAAATCCCAACCTCAAAGAAAGTCGAAATAAATTCCGATGATTCAATACCCAAAATATTATGACGTGTTTTATTGCGAACATTAGGGCAAATGAACATCAAATATATGAAAAGAAGCAGGAAGAGTGTTCTTATAGAAATGAAATTATCTTGTGGCGGGAGACATTACTTACAAAAAATTCGAAAGGATTGTCGTGAAGGACGAAAAGTGTACTATTTAGATGAAACTTGGCTGAATCAAGGTCATACTGTCTCAAAGGTGTGGCAAAATTTTGAAATTAAAAGTCGTCGATAAGCCTTTATTGAAGGGTTTTCAACGAGTTTAAAAACACCAGTTGGTAAAGGACAGAGGCTCATAATAACACATATAGGCAAAGATTCGGATTTTTTGGACAACGGCTTGTTATTATTGGTTTTCAAAGAAGACCAAACTTTGAAGTAAATTCTGTCGTTGTTATGGACAATGCGTCAAACCACAGTCGACGGTTGGGGCCAACCCAAGTGTCTAACGAAAACGTGACATCATCTGCCTCCCTCAAAAAATATACATCGCCTTCCTTCTTATCACTGTGAGCTGAACCCTATCGATTTTAAATGGGCTCAAATAAAAAACAAGTGGCAAGAGAAAACTTGAGTTTTAAAATGGAGGAGGTAAAAAACTGGTTAGTTTCTGCCATAAAAAATGTCACATCTGAGTCTTGGAAAAATTGTATAAACCACTGTAAAAGACAAAGAGTGAATGTGGGATTTAGACACAAGAGTCGATATTTCGGTTGAAACATTATCAATGTAAATAGTAGTGATCGCGATAGATCTTCACCATCAGACGAGTTGTCCTCATACGAAGATTAATATTTTGACTTCCTGTGAAGGTTCAACTATTTTACCAAGATTACTTTCGTATATAAGTAAGTTTATTATGTTTGATGTTAATACATTTTATTAGATACCTTAACGAAACGATCATTAATCTATGATAATTTTGCTGCATGTGAATGATTAAAATATAAATTGCTAGAATATCTATCTTCACAAACTGGCAACGATGTCGTCGCTTTTTCGCATTCACATTTCTGAGAATCTACTGCCTACAAATTTGATTCTAAATTATAGTATATTCTCCTAGACGGCTGATCTCGAAATTTCAGACGAATCATACTCATATTTTGTTTTGACAGCGGAATAGGCCGTGTCCGCGGATTTTAGAAAAATGGAAAAGGTGTAATATTGGTTGGTGATTCTACTCTTGTTTTTGGAAGAGAAATCGCCTAGTGAAATCAAAGAACACTTGGATGCCATATACGGTGACTATTCTCTTCGATGGTAACCGTCAAAAATTGGTTTAATGAGGTTCATCGTGGTCGCACGTTGGTTTTTGATTAACCACACCCAACTTCCTTAAAAAATGGTTACCAACGAGAATAACGTGGCAAAGATCCACGATTTGGTATTAGTAGTGTCAATTGAAAGTGTGTGGGTACCGCGTTTGCTCACTTCGGACAACTAGCGTAACCGTGAAACCACTTCAGAGCAGTGTTTGATGCTGCCCCATTTGGGCACAAAAATGTGCTTTTCCAGCATCACAATGCACCGGCTCAAATCTCCCCCATCGCCACGGCCAAATTGGTCGAATTGGGCTACGAGCTACTGCCCCGTCCTCCGTATTCCCCAGATTTTGCCTCATGTGACTTCTTTTTGTTTAAAAACTTTGAGTCGAATGAAAAGATCATCGCCACCATGAAGACCTACTTTGCATTCTTCAAGAAAACGTATTTTTTGGACGAGTTAAAGAAGTCAGGGCATCGCAGGGTGAAGTTTATCGAGTTAAAAGACCATGTTGAGAAATAAATCGCCACCTTTCCAAAATTTTAGATTTTTTTTGTAGGTTAAGTAGTTATCAGACCGCATTCGTACGTACAAAACATAAAAGTTCCAGTCATGGACAGCAGGTTATCTAAAATCTATATGATCAAATTATTTGTTAGTCACAATTATTTACCTGTAAGACAGTAAAAGAGTTGTAGTGCTACTAATCATGAAGACAGTTCATAAAATAGCAGAGAAAACTTATTGATATTAATATGAAGTATTATAAAGAAATATCCGAAAGTGAGACAGCTGATTAGCTTTTAAAAGATAAGCCAAATATGTGCTAATTTTTTTAACGATCAATAAAATTGCAGATTACTAATATATTATACCATCTGGATCTATGAAGATTTTCGCTGCCGAAACAATTTACAGATTGGAACACCTTCCAGTTCAAAATGAAAAGAAAGTATGACATTATGTAATTTATTATACAATCGTATATGACACTAATCTGCAGTTTCCTCAATAAACATATTATTTACCTTTCAACGAAGAAGTGTTTCAATTCCATTTATATTTAACATTTTATTGTAATTGACATTTGTACATTGTACAGATTAGACTTCCATTCTTTCTTATAGAAATGATAAAAATAGGACTATACACGTTCCACTGAACTAAAACCTGAAGCATTTTAAAAGACTCATTGAAAGAGTTAAATCAATATGCAAAATTATTCTAAATCCAATATTCGAAAAAAATAAATTTATTTTTAGCGACATCACAATTCTCCGTTTCCGCTATCGTTGTCATCTTCTTCTGGATATTCAGAACCATCTGAAGGATCATCGTACTCCTCATCGTAGTCATCGTCGTAAAAGTCAGTCATTTCTATTTGGGGTTCGGAACTATTAGGTTTCACTTGTGTTTTGATGCAATAATCTTCCAGAGTTAAGGGAACTTTTAAGCCATCCCTTTCTGCTTCAGCTCGGGCAGCCATAGCTTGTTTTCTAAAAAAATAAGTCGTTATTAAATAAGTAATCAGCATAAAATTGATACTAACATGTTTACAAATACAAATCTATTAAAATAAAAGTATTGTATTTAAACTAAAGTTGCAATAAGATGTTTCACAGATATAGACACATTTTTATGTAAATATATATTTTTTTACATTAGTTTGTCACGGGCCCTTTTTTCACATATAATAAGAAAATCTTTATTTGGCAAATGACGTAAAAAATAAACATTAAAAGAAGTTATAAAAAACAAGAAAGTTATACAGAAACTTATTCTAGTATCCAGCATATCCATTGTTCATCTTCTTGGGACAAAAACGAAAATAGATCTCTCACGTCTTTTTCCTTCGCCGGCTTTATTCCAACCACTGGGCAGTTTGAAGAGCTATGTTTGTGTGTATGTTTCTTCCTTTCCAAATTGTGAATGGTATGTAATTTTCCATGTATGTTTAAGAACAAGCCAATGTTCTGTCTTGGCAATCAAATCTAAAAAAACTACGTACAACATCTGGGAATGCTTATTTGATCAATAAATGCTGTCGGCTATAGCCAACTATATAAATATAAAAATTGAAAACGAGTCTTCAATTTTAACAGGGATAGGGACGCAAAACCTACAAACACTCTGAAATAAAGGCGCTAATTGATATTCACTACCTTTCTGGAGTAAGAGAGGCCAATAATATGAACTTGAAAGATCTTTAGAGAACCGATGGCAGTTGCGTTGAAGCCTTTCAACTTATTATGAATAAAATGAGATTTCAATACCTTATGAGAGATGTATTCGATTTGATGATATTCGAACTAGGCATGAACAATTTCAGTTAAACAAATTGGCTTCACTGAGAGAACTGATGGATAAGTTCAATTCAAATCACAAACAATGCTATTTACATTCTTGATGCGTTACAACAGATAAAAAACTTATAGCATTTCGCAGAAAATGCAGCTTCGGATAATATATCTCTTTCAAGCCGAAGTAGCATGTATGTAATTAAAATGTTCGCAATATCTGATGCCAAATTATTTTATACCAACCACTTATAATAAGTGTATGTGGGTAAAAAACTATATGGGTCCTTCCAAATAGATATCAGTTGTAGAAAGATTTTCTTAGCATATAAGTGGCACCAACAGAAATATATCCACAGATAACTGGTTCACTAGTATAAAGCTTGAAGACAGATAGCCTAAAATCAAATAATTTAACACCTCCCTTTGGAATTTACTATAAATTAAAGTCGGCCCATCGGCTTCTCGATGTTTGGTAATGGGGCAACAGATGCTTCTTACATACCAAAGAAAAATCGAAATGTTCTACTAATATCTACTATGCATTATAGACATGGCATTGATACATACATTGGTACATCTGAAAAACCAAAAATGATTTTGTTGTTTAACCAAACAAAGGAGATGAAGATATGGCAGATAAATTATGCGCTTAATATAATATTATGCTCGTGCTACTCGACGATGCCAAATTGGTACCTTTTTCTACTGATGCTACCAATGTCCCTTGTGAATGCATATCAAAGAGCAAATGGCAAGAAATCTATGGTTTGGAACCAGAACAATGACAGTGGTGCCCGGGCCATTAGCAGCTGTAATTTGTGTGACTGGAAAAAGAACAGAAAAACGAAGTACTTTTGTCATCATTGTGGAAAATATCATCATCAATATGTTTACAACGCGTAAATGCTACTGTGCTACCTGTGTTGCAAATTTGCAACACAGAATACGCCACAAAATCTGAATACGTATATTCAGATTTTGTGGTGTTTTATGACACATATGTTTATACTTTTTTATTTTAGCTTTTTGTTAGTGAAACATTCCATTTTTTTATTAAATTAATGCATTAACGTGAAGAGAAATACGTCCCTATAAAGGTTGGTTTTTTTTCTTATCAATAAAATTATATAAAAGTTGTTTGTGTTTCTATTTAGTTAACATGATAGCACAATAAACAAAAAATGACAAAGATTAAAATTACGTAAGTTAGAAACTACAAAAAGCGAACCCGGAATTCCTAAGCCATGTGCGCGCACTTACGTCCTAAATTTTGCTGCGAGTAATGGAAGATTAAACACATAATTGAAGAAAACGCCAACAATCATATTAAATGGGTCCCTAAGTTCATTCAATAGTTTTCATTATGCTATAAAATATTTTCTATTACATATTAGGAAATTCAAAAATGTTGTTGGATTAATAAAAACTTCTAAAATTCACGCTGCGCTTTTATTTCTGTTGTCTAAAATTTAATTTTCTTATCAATCTAACGTTGGACCAACTGATATGGGAAGGGGCTTGTATACAGTAAATATTACTTTTTCATTTTTGTTATACAGCAGACTCTCGATTATCCGAGCCTTGGTTATCCGAGCCCCTCGGTTAACCGAGGCAAAATTTTGCCTCGGGTTTACTTTTATAGCCGTACTTGTTGAATCACAATATCGAGTAATAAAAAAAGGGTCGATGGTCACAAGTTATATCGGCAGCTGTTATATGGGCAATCCATTGAAAATTGTGGATTATTGATAAGAAGATAATTGTGTTTAGGTCAAGGTGATGTCGAGTTGGTATTCTCAGAAATTGGTCACCGCCTTATTTCCAGAAATTTCTGTGTCGTGTTTTGTCTACAACTTCCTGTTACTTTCTATGTTAATCAGTGTGAATTGAACTACCGATTTGTTTGTTGTCGTTCAGATCGTCAAATTATTTGTTTGCTGCCGTTCAGATCGTTAAATTAAGTCAAATTACTGTACGGTGAAATTTTTGCTTTTATGTACTGTTTTGTGTATTTATTCGAGTTTATAAGTTTAAGTTTCATAATTAATTTTTCATAAGTTGATTTTTGTGAGTGTAAGAGAGCATCTTTCTGTGCAATATGAGTGAAAAGCGGAAGAGAGTAGTTGTATCTTTAGAAACAAAAGTGAATGCAATTAAGAGGTTGGACAAGGGTGAATCAATAAAGAAGGTTGCTTCAGATTTAGGTGTCGGAGAAGTAACTGTTGGAGATTGGAAGCGTAAGCGGAATAAAATAGAACAGTGGGTTAACCGAAGTGTGAGTGGTGGTAGTGGATTGGCCCGGAAGACTATGAAGAAAGGGGACTATGAACAAACTTCTGAGGCATTGTTCTTGTGGTTTTCACAAATGAGAGGATTGGGCAGTCCGATAAGTGGTCCAATACTCCAAGCAAAAGCTATCGAATTCCAGAAGAAGTTTATGGATGGAGGAGAAAACTTTTGTGCTAGTGAAGGATGGATTGACTTATGGAAAAAGAAATATGGCATCCGACAATTGAATATTTGTGGCGAAAAACTTTCTGCTGACTCAACCGAAATTGGAACATTTTATTTAAAATTACAAGACATTATCCTTAAAGATGGACTAACTTCAGACCAAATATTTAACTGTGATGAGACAGGCCTTAACTTTAAAATGCTTCCATCGAAAACACTAGCTGCTAAAAATGAAGAAACTGCACCAGGTTACAAAAAAAGCAAAGAGAGAGTCACAATCATGATTTGCAACAATGCTTCTGGTTCATTAAAATTAAAACCTCTTTTAATCGGAAAATCCAGAAATCCAAGAGCATTCAAAAACGTCCAAATAAATTGCTTACCTACAATCTATAGCAACCAACGCAATGCATGGATGGACTGTAACACTTTTAAGGACTGGTTTTTAATGACTTTGTGCCAGTTATTGATGCCTACCTAATAAACAAAAATCTGCCTCGGGAAGCTTTGTTGTTGTTGGACAACGCACGATCCCACCCAGATGCGAGTGAATTGATTAGTGGTGACATACGAGCTGTGTTCCTTCCACCCAATGTGACGTCTCTCACCTAGACCAAGGCGTTATAGAAGCAATGAAGAGGAATTATCGGCGCAAGCTCCTTCAGGTACTGCTAACTAAGCTGGATGAAGGGCTGACTGTAACTGAGACATTGAAGAAAATCACGGTTAAAGATGTTTGCTATTGGATTGCATCTGCTTGGACGATGTAAAAGTGTCCACTATTCAGAAGTCGTGGAAAAAATTATTTAAGATAAACAACAAAACACAAGACGTTCAAAATGAAACTGATGACTGTAAAGTTGATTATATAACCAACCTAGCTAATCAATTACCAGTAGAACAACCAATCGGAAACCAAGACATCATCGATTGGATGAATCTAGATGAAGAAATGGAACTGACAGATGATGCAATTGCCAATCTAGTTCTAAACGTCACTCATGAAGAATATGAAGAAGATACAGATGAGATAACTCATTCAATCAAATTTCTCATTCCGATGGATTGAAGTCCCTTGAAGCAGCCCTCGCATACATCGAGCAACAAGAAGAATCGACACCATTAGACGTGCTCAATTTTCAACGTTGGCGCAACATCGCCGCCTCAAAAAGAGGAATGAAGTTAAAACAAAAATCAATCAAAGACTTTTTTAAACAATAACATTTATAAGGTAAATTGTTTTATCTTTTATACTACTTTTATATTAGTTTTTAATTATTAAATTAAACACATTAATCATTATTTGCGTAGGTACACATTTTTTTATCAGTACATATAACCAATCTATGTTAACCGAGTTTTTTCGGTATCCGAGGTAGTCCCGGTCCCAATTACCTCGGATAATCGAGAGTCTACTGTACTTTTAAATGTGTCGAAAAGCCATAAGCATAATTAATAGGATACATATTTTTTTCACGTAAAACAAAAAATAAATTTCGTTAAGTTACTACCTACATTATATTACATACAAACTTCATGCCTGCGAATAAATTACGGATCCATGTTTATTTTCCAGATAAAAATGCAAATCCAAGACAAATACGTTGTTAATTGCAGCATGTAATGCGAAAATTTACTGGCAAACAACATTAAAATACTGATATACTGTTGTTATTTTTGAGGAAGAGAAGGAGTTAATATTATATAAATGATTTAATGTTGAATAAAATATTAATTATATGTACATCTCTACAAATTATTCTTGACTACATTTATTTTTTTCAATGTTTAGTTTCATTTCATTTATTGTAGGAAAAATCTTCAAAAGTCACTATTTCTTTCGTTACCTGATTACAGCGACTATGAAAAACAATCAAATAAATTTAACTTTCCAAATAAATTTATTAAAAAAGTCCGATTTAATCAACTTAACAAATCTGAGTACGAAATCCTAGTATTAAGATAAAACAAAGCAAGAAAGGCTCTGGAACAAAACACGTCTCTCCAAAATTAACGCACCACCTCAAATGTACCATGAATTCGAAGCTATTTTTCTTCTGAACCCTTTAATTGAATTTCGATGATTTTTTTTCGCATTGTAGGTATATTTTAAATTACTTTATTACTATTTTCTGGGAAATGTCAATAAAGTTGTATTTTTTTCATCTTATTTTGTAACACCATGTGGAATTTATTAGAAATAAACGCTACATTTTTATTAATATTGCGAGGTATATGAAAATAAGCACGCAACCACAAATCCTACGGGCACTTGTTATAGAAAACGACGTCGTCGAATCAGTGAGCGAATATGTATACCTGGGAGCGCTCGTTAATACTGAAAATAATACTACCGCAGAGATAAACTGCAGAATTTGCACGGCCAACAGAAGCTATTTTGGGCTCAACCTCGTTAAATCCTCAAATATGTCGGGAAATACAAAGGTAAACTATACAAAACAATAATACACCCAGTCCTAACATAAAGTTCATAGACCTGGAACAAAAAGTAATAAAAAATTGTATTATATTTCGAAAGAAAAGCACTAAGGCAAATCAGTATTCATATATCAGTAAGTACTAAGATATCACGTCTGGGGTGGATAGGTTATGTAATATGGATGTAACATTGGTCAGAGAAGAAGAGGAAGACCCATAACAAGATTCCTTGATAACATCGATGAAGACATGAGAAATATGGGAATACCTGCTTGGCGGAGAAAGGCGATGGATAGAGACGACCGGAGAGAAATACTTAAGTTCGCTAGGACCGACGCAGGGTTGTCAGCCAGAATGTTAATGAAATTTTCATATCTTGTCCCCTCTTTAATGACAGAGTGGAGGTTACCCAGGGAAGGGCACTATGCTCGGGCTTCAGTCTGGTAGAGGTTCTTAGCAGCTCAAATACAAAGAATTAGTTAGTGGAGTACTGAAGATAAGGAGAAGAGAAGTTAGAAAATAAAGAAAAGGGAAATAATTGGGCACCACCCAGTGGCGGTCTCAAGGGGGGGCGATCGCCCCCCCCCCCCAGAAACCTTAATTTTCTGAAAAATTGAGAAGTTAATATACATATTAATCTCAGAAGTGTGAGATCGAACTAATGCATTGCTATTATTGGACAAAATAATCTAACAGTGTGAAAACGTCCGTAGACAAATTATTTTAATAGCCTACGGTTAGTTTTGATATAACGTAACAAACAAGCGTTTACCTAGAAATTCTCAGCGGGCGTCCCGACACAGGAGCGCGTGCGCCAAAACCATTTGGAATTTTAAACCTCGACAATTTGACGACAATCTTCTTCAGTCAGACGTTGCTTGCTAGCTTTGCTAGTTGCTACGCTACATATTCAATATTGGCCGTGTATCAATGCCTGGCAAAGTAAAAGGGCTAATAAGTGTCAGTTTGCTCAAGCGTTTCCTTTTCCATGCGCAACTGCAAAAAACGACATCGACATGGTAAGTTTGTTTTAATTATGTCCTTAACTCATTCGTATTTATATCAAGAAATCAAACAGGAAGCCAAATTTGCCGTTAGAGCTCCTTGTTTCAATCACAGTTTAAATCTATCACTGTCCAAATCATCTCAAGTTCAGGCTGTTAGAAATGCAACGGGTACCATGCAACAAACAGTTTCGTTCTTCACGTCTTCCTCAAAGAGAAATCAAGTTTTGAAACACTATGTAGGTGGCCAGCTACCTGGATTGTGTGAAACACGTTGGGTGGAAAGGCAAACATCGTTTTTACAATTAAGACTTAATTTCCCTGAAATCATTCAAGCTCTGGAATCAGTAGCTTCATAGCAAGATTTAAAAGCTGCATCCAAGGCGAGAACCTTGATTTGTGCCTTACTGAACAGTACTTTCCTTATCACTGTAGTGTGTATGTGCAACATATTTTCACTTACACTGCCTTTTAGCAAGCTACTTCAAAAACCTGATATTGACTTGAAATGTGCATTGAAACATTTTACGGACATGACCAAAGCACTTGCCAATCAACGGAACACAGCGATTGTTTGCTTTAAAGATTTGTTCCAAGAAGCAAAGGACATCGCCGAGAAGACAAATTTTAATATTAGTATTCCAAGAATATCACAAGTGCAGAAGAATCGAGCCAACCACGCAATTAAAGACCCAGAGACATACTTTAGAGTATCAGTGTTCCTTCCCATTCTAGACTCTGTAATAGAAGACACAAAGTCTCGTTTTCCTGAAGAAACACTGGAGTTGTACAATCTTCACGTATGCATGCCTGAATACCTGATAACCAACTCTGTTCAGGACATGTCTGAAAAAATTGAGTGTTTAGTAAGGAGGTACAGTGAACTTTTTGATATGTCTCAAGCTGAAATGAAATGCTTATTGAAAGGTGAACTACAGCTTTGGGAAATGCAATGGAAAGACACGGACGAACTTCCAAAAACAGCGCTGGACGCGTTAGACAGTTGTAACGGAGATTTGTTCCCTACAGTCAGCAAGCTACTTCTAGTCTTAGCTACACTTCCCATCAGCAATGCTTCTGCAGAGCGTAGCTTTCAATCTCTAAAGAGAATAAAGTCGTGGCTAAGAACACGGATGCGTCAAGACAGGTTGACTGGACTTGCTCTAATCCATGCCCATCCAGACATCCCTGTAGACCCAACGAAAGTTTTAGAACGATTCGCCAAAAGTGGCCATCGAAGACTTGAATTCGATTTGTAATTACATTCTTTTTAAAACCTTATAACTTGTTATTTTATTACTTATAACCTAATAAAACTATTACAATGTATAATGTGAACCTCCCTTTTTCCATTCTAATAGACTAATTTGTATTGTATATTTATTGTAAATTTTAACATTTTAAAAGGTAAAATGTGTTTTGAGCTCTTTCAATTCAAGCGTAAAACTAACATTGTCAGACCAAACCCCTGAAATTTGACGTTTGTTCGTGATAACTTAAAACCACCTAAATCGTCAAATGTCTAGAAAGATGAGACTTGCTTCAGAGGCTTGCCATTGAAAAATACTATCACCCACAAACCTTTTCTATTAGACTTTGAGTTGTTTTCAATAGTTCTAAATTGGTTTTTGATACAATCACAAGAATACAAAATATATTTTGAATATTTTATTTGTAAGTTAGCAGAACAATATTTACAACAAGCTTTAGAGGCTAGCTTTTTTATTTTTTATTATAGTGTAAAACTGTTTCCACTGTAATTGTAATAATAATAAGTGATTTTCCTTTTTCTCCGTTCGTCACAACCACTAAGTGACAGTCAGTCCATATTCGGTCCATCCTTCAAATGAATAAAATGCCTTTAAAACTCAAAATCTTGCCATATTTTTACAAATTTTCCGGACCCCCTTTCCGGATGGGGGGCTGCACCCCCAGACCCCCCTGCAACAGACCATCGCCCCTCCCAAAATATGACTCTGAGACCGCCACTGGCCACCACCCTATTTTTAAAGGAACAGTGAAACCTACGACATATAAAATAAGATAACGAGAAAGGTAAGGTACGGTTAAGATAATTACGTGAGAGAAAAGTTATTATGATTTCGAGGTACACACTTAATATTTCGCCACATATACATTGTTTATATAATAAACCAAATCGTAATATCAATCAATAACAATGTCTGAAAGAGATACACCATGCATATAAAATAAATATATACATAATAAAAAAAATAAAAGGCAAATTTATTAAAAATCCTTTGTAAAAGGTATATATTTGGAACCCAAACGGGCTAAGTTAAAAAGACAAAACGTTTTCGGAATCCATATTCCATCATCAGTGTCTAAGAGTACATGAATGTAGCCACTAAATATATGGGTAAAAACCCGTTAACAAATAATTAATTACATTTAGTATACCAAATTTTCTTATAATGGTTTAAGATGTTAAAGTTACCGTTGAATTAGGTAACATGGCGACATATGACTCCACGTTGAAGTTGCTAGTCTTGAGACAGTGTGTCTACGAAGACTGTATGGGAGCAACTCCCTTAGAGACATTAAAAAAAAGTGGAAACACCCCGAAATTTATTATTAATGAAATTTTGACTTCGAATGATTTTGAAGGAGAAGTTTATCGAAAAATTGTAACAAACCTTTTTTGTAAAGCGTTCAATAATATACAAGAATATCCCATGACTCTATTAGTGTGACTATCGGTTAATAAGTAACAAAATTCTAAAGATTAAAAAAATCCTGTGTTAATTAAAAGATTGCGACGCGGTATTATTTTAATATTAAAAGCACTCCTGTTCATAAGGTCATTTTTTCGACATTCTGAACAATATTTGGTAAGAATACACTGTATACTTACCTAATAATATTTTCATATTCTTTATCCTTTCCTTTTGAATCACGCCAACGGCGATACATTACGGACGCATCTACATTGGCAGGACTGAAGGTATTCGGTTCGTTTAGGAGAGAAATTACTGATAATAAAATCGTACGCACGTTCTGTGTAGGATTCCAGCGCTCGCAGGGTAGTTCGCCCGATTGTGGATCATCTATTGGGGGATGGAGAATACTAATGCATAAATCACCATTCTAAAAACAGTGTAAAAGTAGAAAAAAATACTATGATTAATATGTAAATAGCATAGAAGATTAATGGCATTTTTACAAATTCTTTCGGGATTAATGAAAAATTTCACCATTAGTTAGTTTCAAATCTATATTAGAACACGTCTCCCCTATATGTTTCCATTATGGCCAACCTGGTGCTACTTGCCATCAATTTACATTACATACGACATGCACAGTGCGTTGACAGTCCTCATCTGCTATGCGTAGCTTGTAGCATTTTTAAGTTCTTTGGTATATATTGATATAATAAACACATTTTAAAGTTTGTTTATATATCACAGATGCATATTCTTTGGTATTTTCTTTGATCGTTTTCCGCTTAATATTGCTTTTTAAGTAAACATCCATTTAGATCGCTGAGAAAGTATTGCGGGGAAGAGAATTACACCACTCTTGGTAAGGTCGGCCGCTGTTAAAGGCCGGCTATGGTCGCATAAAGGTTACATAAGAATAGGCTATGGTCGCTAACTACATCTGCTGAGTTGAGGCATCTTACGTCCATTATTTTTGATGGATGTATATCACTGTTGGTTATAATATAATCTATCATACATCTATGCCACGGGTGTTATTAAATGATATTTGTGTTGGTCTTTGTGGTCAAAAAATGTGTTGTTTATTCTTAGTTCGATATTCGTGCAGAAGTTGATCAACAGTTCTCCATTTTCGTTTTTAATATGCTCGTTATGTTTTTATTTGATGCCGGGTATTACCTGGTTGCCTATTCGAGCGTTAAAATCCTCCAATATTATCATCTTTCCTCTGACTTGATCTACTACTTTGTTGTAATTGGTCGTAAAACGCTTCCCTTGTTGTTTGCGCCTTGATTTTCTGGGCCGTATACGAGTACTCCGATGATGTTCAGGTCTTTCTTCTCCATTCTTATCTCTGCTGTTACTATTCTTTCTGATATGTATTGACACTCTTTGATGTGGTTTTGGTGTAATAGTAAGGCTACACCTTCTTTGGCCCTGTTTTCTTTTGCTACTCCACTATAGATTAGTATGCCTAATTTTGATTGACCTTTTTCTTTCTTTTTTGTTTCCTGTAGAGTACAAATGTCTATTTCTTTCTCTTTCAGCACTTGGGTTATTTCTTGGTCCCTTGAGTTGAGTGATCTGATATTCCAAGTAGTAATTCTCATCTGGGTTTTGGAAGTTTTTCGCTTGTCCTTATTTCTTGCCGTAGTCGTCTTCATAGTATCAATCCGGTGCCGAGGCTGTACATTGTTTCTTTGGGCAGTATTTGTTTTTACGATTATTAGGTTGCTAACTTTGGCAATCACCCTCCACATTTTATCCGGGCTTGGGACCGGCTGTGGTAACTGCAGAGCTACTGAATCCACCTCGCAATCACCCCAAGCACCAATTTAATATAACCGCCAAAAAATTTAACATGTTAATTTCCCCAACAAAGACAAAATGCATAGTTACAACAGCAAATTTACTATGATGTAAATTGGAGCTGGAAGGTCAGATAATAGAACAAGTGATGGAGTTTAAATATCTAAGCATCATATTATCTAGCAACGGAAAGCTCGAAACCGAAGTGGAAGATCAAGTGAATAGAGCAAACAGAGCCGCAGGCTGCCTAAATGAAACAATATGGAGAAATAAAAATATCGGGAAGGAAACGAAAGGCAGAATTTATAGAACAGTCATCAGACCAATAATGGCATACGCGGCAGAAACAAGACCTAATACAGAGAGGACAAAAAGGATGTTAGAAACAGCAGAGATGAAAACACTTAGAAAAATTGATAGTAAGACACTATGAGACAGAGCTAGAAGTACAGATATACGACGTAGATGCAAGGTGGAGAACATCAAGAACTGAGTAAGAAAAAGAAGGATAGAATGGAACAATCATATAAACCGAATGACAACAAATAGAGTAGTAAAGATGCCAAGAGACGGTTCCCCAATGGGAAGACGATCAGTAGGAAGACCACGAAAACAATGTAATGAAAACTGACTGAAGGCACACTGAAATACAGACAGTCATGTCTATATAAAAAGAAAAAAAAACATTTGGAAACATATCTCGTATATCTATTTTTATCAATTTTATATACCATCCCATTAACTGCCTTTAAAAATTTACTGTATAATATATTCTTTATGAATCATTTAATAAAATTATTCGATTGTCTTATCACGTTTAAAATTAACTTACTTCATAAACATTTGGATGCCAAACTTTCGTTAAAAATCTAATTGACGGTGGTGAATATGGATAGTCTGTGGGGAATTTCATTCTAGCCTGAAATAAAAAAAAAAGTTTTAAAAATAAAGATAGTAAAATTATTTGTTGATAACGAATATGCTTATTTATAGAATGTATTATATTAATAGCTCAGGATATGGTCCAAGTATTTCTCGCCAATTAACAGCAATTTATACTTAATAAGTCATTGTAAGACTGACTGGTAGCTTCTAGCGCGCAAGAGACAATAGAATATGAAACACTAATGGTTGAAGATTTAATAGATAACTACAATTCCCCGGCTAGAACATAAATTTAGATAATTTCGATAATTAAGATAATTTTTTTTAACTACTTTATAAATTATTTACTATACCGATATATGTTTGAAGAAAATATTAACAACCTTAATCTATAAAATAATATAATTTGGTTAACAATAGTCCTTAGAGAAGGACAAATACCGAAGACATGGAAAAATGCGGAAGTCATTCTACTCCATAAAAAAGGGGACGCCGAAAATATAGAAAACTACCGACCCATAAGCTTATTGTCACACCTTTACAAACTACTAACCCGAATAATAACAAATAGATTGACAGCTAAACTAGATGCATACCAACCAGTGGAGCAAGCAGGCTTTCGTAAGGGTTTTAGCACTATCGATCACTTGCAAACAATTCGGACCATTATTGAAAAAACAATAGAGTACAACATACCACTACATCTAGCATTTGTCGATTATCACAAAGCATAAGCAACAGCCTAGAAAACATCACGATAGATAACATCAATATAGAAAAGGTAGAACAATATATATATCTAGGACATGCAATTAAAAACGAAAAGGAAAATCAAACCCTAGAAATTAAAAGAAGGACACAATTATCATGGGCTGCTTTTGGTAAGTTGAGCTTCATTTTAAAAGACAGAAAAATCCCAATTCACTTAAAACGAAAAACCTATGACACTTGTATACTACCAGTTGCAACTTATGGATTGGAAACTATGGCAATAACAAGAAAAATGGCAGAACAATTAAGAGTAACTCAACGGGCCATGGAGAGGGCCATGTTAAATATAAGCCTCAGAGACAAAATTCCTAACACCGAAATACGTCGAAGAACTAAAGTAACCGACATCATGGAAAAAATAGCGACATTGAGATGGCAATGGGTAGCACATGTAGCAAGACAAGACACCAACAGATGGTCTCATAAAGTGACATTCTGGAGACCTCGAGAAACAAAAAGAAGCGTGGGAAGACCTAGAAAAAGATGGATAGCCGATATAACTGCTGTAGCTGGAAAGCAGTGGATGAGAATTGCTAAAGATAGGGAAGCGTGGAAGCAATTTGAGGAGGCCTTTGTCCAACATTGGATAAATGAAGGCTGAAGAAGAAGTCCTTAGAGCCTAAGATTCTAATGCAGAATCACTACGTTCATAACGTCAAACTCATATTTTTACATACATTTAAAATTAGGAGAAAACATTGATAATTGCCAGTCAAAAAGTGGCCGAAAATATTTAATTTTTGACAAAAAATTTATTTCGTTAATTTATTATTTAAATAAAATACGCCGCTCATGACGTATATGCATGTTTATATCAAATTAAAGTTAAGTTTTTTCTTAATATGAGGATATAAGTTTTCCTAAGAAAAATGGTCGAAAATTAGAGTTGCCAGATGTTAAAAAAGCGATGTATCAAAAATAAAATAAAAGACAGCTAGCGCGCAACGCAACTGGTTTGAAGTGTCAGTTGTGAGTTTTTAAAGTATGCGTCGATAGATATAATATAGATAACCTGTAAATCTATGGAAATTGGTCAAAATTACAATATTTTTAAATTATACATGAAATCGAAATAAAATTTGGCAAGTTAAATCAATCAATCAATCAGATTATAACGTTCTATTCCGTCTTCTGATTTCCAGTCTCCATTTATCTCGGTCGTTTTAAAGGTTTCTTTAACTCCCCTCTTACTAAGGCCTTTATTTTGAATGTGAAGAATTTTAAATTTGTCATTAAAAGAATAATTATGATCTAGAAGGTGAAGTGCGTATGTCGAATCTGTTTTTCTATTCTTGAAAGCCCTTTTATGTTCTGCTATTCGTTTATCAAAGTTTCTACCAGTTTGACCGATGTAAGTTTTTGGGCAGTCGCCACATTGAAGTTTGTACACACCACTATTTAAGTGTTTTTTATTTTGGCTCTTGTTATTTTTAATATATTTGCCTAGGTTGTTATTTGTTCGGAAAGCTGGTGTTATTCCTTTCTTTTTTATGTGTTTGGTAATTTTTGTTGTTATTTTGCCTGTATATGCAATCGAGCAGAAGCTACTGGGTTTTTTCTCTGGTGGTGGAAATACTAATTTCAAAGCTTTCTTGTGTAGTTTTTGATTTAACACATGAATTGTGTATAGTCGTGTCAGTATGGGTAGGTTTATGAAATATGGAGAAGTCGTGTTTGTTTTGAAGTCAAGAAGAAATGGTCGAAACTAATTACAAAGAATTTGTTTTTTCTGTCTAAAAATATGGTTTATAGTAGATTTGAGGATAATTGAAAAGTCATGATAGTATATAGTAAAAAGGGGTGCAATTATAGTATGTCTACTATAATTATAGTATGGTTGCTAACACTGGCTCCCAACTGTCTTTGTTGCTTTAAGTTGTGAAATTATAGTGTATGTGTTCTGACTAACTAACTGTGGCAGTCAGGTGTAATAAATATTTAGGCCGAATTGAGGTCGTTTTAAGCAATCTTGCGAACAAAGATTCCGCTTGAAATATTGAAGGAGTATTTTCGTAGTCCGTTGAAAGTCTAGTTAGGACCATTATCCCGTATTCCCACTCCCTCATGTGTATCTGATCGATCACTATAATAAGGAAATGATTTGCGCGACTTAATTTTGTGTTAAGACTAGTTTATGATGACATTGAATGAGAGTAATCTTGTTTTGCGACCATAATATTTGTGGACATTATGGCTGCGTTATTTATGGATTACTTTGTTCCAACTCTTAGTATCTCCATATGTCCAGTCAGGTCACCGAGTTTTAGATACTTGTCATCTGTTAGCTTTGAATTAAATTAGGACACGTTTTAACTTTTGTTTTTGATCATTTCGCTAAAGAGAAATCTTATTATATCTACACTAATTAAAATTATTTTATCGTATATTAATTAGACATTATATACTTTTTAAAACCCAATTAAAATTTATGTATACAGTGTGTCAATTTTAAAACTTACAATGGGCCATAACTCACGAACAAAAGGTGATGTCGAAAAATGCTCGAAACCGTTTCTAGGATAATAAGGGGGAACTAAAATAACATGAAAGAGAACTCACCCCCATCAACCTCCTAGGCCCCACCAACCACAACCAAAAAAGTTTAAATTGCAAACCCCTACTTGTGATACATGATTAAAAAGACTATAAAAAAATGCTATCCAATGGTATAAATAATTGTTATACAGGGTAAAGCAATAATTCTGAATCGTTGGCCTAAATGGAAAATTTAATGAGGTTTTTGTTGATTCTGTTTTTGACCATGAATAATTATTGTTTAATAATTATACAGGGTGTTTATATCAGCCGGCTTACTATAACTTTTGTATTTGTAATGCTATCTCCCGGACTATTATTTTTAATGATAAGTGTCCGTCGAATTTTTTATTTAATAAAAACTTAATTTGTCGTTTTTACAAAACAAGTTGAAAACATCTGTTTTTGAGTTCTGTCAGATTCAATAATTTTTGGTTTATTTGAGAATTGTTTTTATCATTTGTACTATCGGTACTGTCATTCAGCTGTAGTTGTCACGATGGTTTACAGTATACCTCAACGCGTGGAGATATTTTTCATATTTGCCTTCCAGAAGCGCTCAAATAGTCCATGAAAGGTACCCAGATAAAAATTTAAGTCACGTGTACGTCCGTGATTTAGTTGAAAAGTTTAGAGAAACGGGATCAGTGCAAAATAAACAAAGGATGTCCCAAGATTACTGAATGAAGCATCCCAAATTGAGGTCCTTGGAAAGTTTGCAATAGAGCCTACTGCATCAACACGTCAAGTATCTGCAATGACAGGACTTTTACATGAGTCAGTTAAAAAAGTGTTGAAATTCTTCTTCTTCTTCAAATTCCACGCCTATCGGAGATTGGAAATCATTCTGGCAATTATAATTTTGTTGGTTACGCGCCTGAATAGTTCAATTGAACTGCATCCAAACCATTCACGGAGATTGCGTAGCCACGAGATTTTACGTCTTCCTACTCTTCTTCTGCTTTTGATTTTACCCTGTTGAAATTACATAAGTTTAATCCGTACAAAACACAAATGATTCAAGAACTAGGCGATGATGATCCAGACCGACGAATTGAGTTTTGTGAACTCATGACTGAAAGAATCCGCGTTGAACTGACAATGTTAAAAATATTTGTTTTACTGATGAATGTACTTTTATGCTGAATGGTAATGTAAATAAACAAAACTGTCGGTACTGGAGTGATGCGAACCCGCATCAATTCAATAAAGGTCACACTCAATATCCTGAAAAACTGAATGTTTGGGCAAGAATATTAGCCGATGCTATAATCGGCCCCTTGTTCATACCAGGCAATTTGTGGCGACATTTATCTCGATATACTGGAAAACACCACCAAACCTTTAATTGTGCATGAATTAAAAAACCAAAGAGACGATCAAGGCAACCTAGCTCTAGACGAAGATTTGCTGCACTTCCAACAAGATGGAGCACTTCCTCACTACGCAGCTCCAGTTAGGCACTGGTTGGATACTAATTATCCGAACAAATGGATTGGAAGGAGAGGTTCTATTGAGTGGCCACCGAGGTCACCAGACTTACCGCCACCTGACTTTTTGCTATGGGGTTACCTCAAGTCAGTTTTTTATAAAACTCAACCTGCATCACTTGGGGAATTGCGAAAAATAATTACGCAAGCATGTCGCACTATTACTCGAACAACATTTGCCAAAGTTCGTGCAGAATTTGAAAATAGGCTGTATTATTGTATAACACAACGGAACCCACTTTGAACATTTACTTAATTGACATTTTTAACAAATTTGTAGTTCAACAAAAACCTCATTAAATTTTCCATTTAAAGCCAAATTTCACAATTATTATTATTTATACCATTGGATAGCATTTTAAAAGTATTTTCAATGATATATCACAAGTAGGTGATTGCAATTTACACTTTTTTGTTTGTGGTGGGTGGGGCCTAGGGGGTTGATGGGTGTAAGTTCTCTTTCATGTCATTTTAGTTCCCCCTTACTATCCTAGAAACGGTTTCAAGCATTTTTCGATACCAGCTTTTGTTTGTGAGATATAGCCCATTGCAAGTTTTAAAATTGACACACTACATAACAGGAAAAACTTGTGTGTTCCTAAATACCTTTGATGTGAAGAAAACACTTTTGACTAAAAAGTGCAATCAATCTAAAATACTTGCATACATATTATCTAGGTGCTAAAAAACGTACAAGACAGAGATCTTCCGTAATAACAGCCAACCTTCAGTAACGGAGATGGCACCTAAAGAATCCTAAAAATAAATTCCGGATCAAACGTTTCTCTATTAGTTTATTGATAATCAAGGAGAGTATTTTGAAAAACAATAAATGAATCGCTTGTTTATGAAAGGCCTCTTGTAACAAAATGTAAATTTTGGAAAACAAGAAAAAACTGTTTAGTTTTATAAAAAACGATTTTATACTTTCCTGATTTTTCGAAACATTTTAAGAACCTTAAAACTCAAAAATAAATCGTTAGTTAAGTACACTTTTTAAAATCAATATTATTTTTTTTATTATTAAAAATAGCTGACAAAAGGTTTTTCATAAACAAAAGTGTTTTTACGGGAAAAGTTTTGATTGGTGGATGAATTTACACCGTGTTTATTTATAATTAATGTTACTTTATTAAAACAGTTCTAAGACAATACAATTAGCTACAATTAATTGCCATTTTATACATTTTGGCTCATTTTTTCGTTGCAACTCTAGGCCATTGCGCAAGCTGCAAAAGTTTCTTCAGGTCATTAATTTTTTCTTAATGAATTAGTACCTTTAATTCATGAGTTGTTCTTGCTAATGAGGAAGGGGATGATGACTCAGCAATAGACAGTGGATTAGATAATAATTTGAAGGTTTTGCTAATAAATCCACCTATGAAATCAGATACAACAACCACTCCTTTTTTAAATCTTTCGCAAGTAAATTCATGGTAGGAAGAAATAGTAAACATTTCCTTTTTTTGTTTTTCTCAATTTTACTTCTAAAACAGTATTTTTTTGTAAAATTTGGGCCACTAACCTTGAAAGTCCAAAACATTTGCATTTTCCACTAAATCCACAGTAAATTGTCTCTGTTTTGTAGATGAAAGTAAGTACTATTTCTGTTTTATCTTTCAAAGTGTAGAATTTATCATGTTTCCTTAGGTTTCGTTTTACAAGGCCGAAGACCCTGGCACATGGTAAATACGAGTGACTCCTTATTGGAAGTCTATAGACAACTTTTTTGAATCTTCCACTATCTGTAAGTTACATTAAAAACCTAATCATCGTATGATTTTTATTTTTTCCTGTACAGTTGTCATTGATAAGTACAATTCATCTACATTAGCTGGAACATTCTCGTCAATATACTTCTTCAAGAAAGAGTTTTCACTTCATTACTTCCCTTTCCAGCAACTCCCTGGTGGTATAAAAACGATATGTTTGCCATACAATCAAACATCGATTTTTTCGTCTGTCGAAGGGATGAATAAAACTTTTTGCTACGCCTCTTATGCACAAGTAGCTGGGCAACTGCAACTCGCTTTGCTGTTTCATTTAACTGAGAATTTTTTATTGTAATATTGAGCAGTTCACATTCACAACAAGTGTCAATTTGAAGCCTTCCAAATCTATCATTGAAATGTTCTTTGAAAAGTTTGTAGTAAAAACTATACTTCACGTTTAGGTCGTTATATTTCTCTTGGAACAAATTGAACATTTTTTTATGTCCAGCTTAGCATCTAGAGATTCTATTTCATTAGAAGAATAGTGACTTGTTTTCAGTGGAAATGACTGAATGTTTTCTTTTACAAGATCCGTATTATCATGTCGAAGGGTCCTCCGATTATTCTGTTGGCCTCTTAAATCTCTAGGAGATTTACCTTTTACAAAAATATCTTGCAGTCTTCTTACTCTTTTTTTACCAATACCGTGCATACTTAAAAAAGCCTTTTTGCAGATGTTGATCCTTTTCTCACGAAGCAAGGCATAGAATTTAAAAGAACTTTTGGGCATAGAACAAAATGTTTGGGCTTAAAAAAACATCTTCAGCTTCATCTTCGGTTTTTTCAAGTGTTTTGTTTTAATCTTGACCTCCTCTTCCGTACGGGCCCTACTTCTATTAAGGACTGGTAAAAAAGGACTTGCTCATTTTTGTTTGCAAAGTTTGCCCCTCTGCATAAAATTTCAACTTCGTCCTATTCACATAACTTCTCGAAACATCTCAATCTGCATCTGCAACATTTGAAAAAGGTAACTATTGTGGAACTAAGCAAGGTTTTAAAACTGACTTCTAAATTATCATCTTATTTCCTGTCTAAAATAGTACGTTATAAGATAAAACGTAACTTACGAGCATGGTAACCCTGTTTTGCGTGGTTCAACATTTCCTCTGTAATTTAGATATTCTTTACCACGACATCTAGCTTTCTTAATTCGATTAAATTTATATTCTTCATAGTAACGAACTCTTAGGTAGGAACTCTTTAAACTCTTGAAGATAGTCCTATCAGGGAAAATGAATCAATCCCTGCCCTCCGCAGATTCCGGGGGTTTCCTGACCCGGGAAACTAGTACCTGTTTAGGGTCCCTTGTCCAGGGTTACGGATGAAGTCCACAACGGCAAACACGGCGGAGAAGCGGAGCTTCGGTACGGTGTGGATGGCGGAAGTGGCAACCCTCGATTTTAGGGTTGATATAGAACTCCTTTTATTGGCCAACGGTTGCGGGCGGACGAGCTAGTAAGAGACAAGGGCACTCTTTTGCCCTGAGACTGAGAAATCGATCTTGAAGGCGGACGAGCCGAGAAAACGGCCAACGGCGTAAGAATGCAGAAGGCAACGGGAAACCACTGCATTAAAGACTCTTGGAGTATCCCTAGAAATCGTCATGGCTAATAAAAATGACAATCAACAACCTACTAATCATGGTTCTCGGATGCCAAGATTCGGCAGGGGAAGAAACAGCAGTAACGACAGGGCTTCCCAGGCCGTTAGTCAGCGAAATCCCTGTTCACTAAATATATACAAATCCACTTACAAAATAGCTACATGGAATGTAAGAAGTATGTATGAACCTGGGAAACTAAGAAATATACAGCAAGAGATGATGCGACTAGAGATCGATATATTAGGAATAAGCGATACAAGATGGGTCGGCTCTGGCGAAATCAATACAGACAATGGACGAATTTATTACTCTGGAAGCAGCGACACCCAACACAGATATGGAGTTGCTATGATCCTCACTGAAAAACTAACGAGATCAGTAACAGGCTTCGTTCCGATATCTGAAAGAATTATAATGGTGCAATTATTGACAACCCATGGAAAAATGAATTTAATTCAGATTTATGCACCAACTGCTGACAAAAATGAAGAAGAAATAGAAAACTTTTATAGCGAACTTCAAAAAACATTACATCTCACAGCATCTAGAGACGTAACAGTGATCATGGGTGATTTCAACGCAAAAATTGGCGAGGGAAAATGCTACCCTAATGTAGGACCATATGGGCTTGGTGAACGAAACGACAGAGGGGATCGCCTAATAGAATTTTGCCAGGAGCACAATGTTATAGCCGCAAATACATTCTTTAAATTACCTAAGCGACGCCTTTATACATGGAAATCGCCAGCTGACAAAGACAACAAAATCGTCAGAAATCAAATTGATTACTTCCTAATAAAACACAGATATCGAAACTCAATTCAGGCAGTAAAGGCATATCCAGGAGCGGACGTATCTTCTGATCATAGTCTTCTTATTGCTAGATTTCAACTTCAACTAAAAAAGACACAAAAAAGCCGCAATAACAATAAACTTAACATACAGAAACTAAAGTCAGAAGAAACAAAAGAAAATCTGAAACACGAAATCAACACAAATCTAGACAGAAACCCAGGAAATAACTGCAACGTAGAGCAGCAGTGGCAATTCTTCAAAACCTCTATATTGGAGCCAAGTAAGAAACTACTTACAACAACTAAATATAAGAAAGAAGAATGGATGACAGAGGAAATTCTAGAGTTGATGAATGAAAGGAGAAAAAACAAAACCATCAATAAGACGCGCTATAAACAGCTTCAAAACCAAATAAGAAGAAAAATTAGGGAGGCTAAAGAGACCTACTTCTCTGAAAAATGTAAAGAAATAGAAGAACTTCAAAACAGATATGACAACTTCAACCTACATAAAAAAGTCAAAGAACTAGCCGGAGTAGGAAATAGAAGAACCTCAAATATATTGCTCGACAAAAATGGAAATATTATATTGGAAACAGAACAAAAACTACGACGATGGAAAGAGTACATCGAAGAATTATTTCATGACCAGAGAGAAGCTAGTACATCTGTAGATAGCCAAACGGGAGATGTAGGTCCAGAGATAACCAAATCAGAGGTTAGTCAGGCATTAAACTCAATGAAAACCAATAAATCTGCTGGTCCAGATGAATTACCAAGCGAGCTACTAAAGTTGGTCAACGAGAAAAACCTGGACATAATAGTAGAACTGTTCAACGCTATCTATACTACGGGAATCATTCCTAGAGAAATGTTGACATCAGCATTTGTGTGTTTGCCAAAGAAAGTGAATGCCAAAGAGTGTAGTGACTATCGAACCATAAGCTTAATGTCACATACCTTGAAAATTCTCTTGAAAATTATCCACGCCAGAATACACTCTAAACTGGAGCTGGATATTAGTGACACTCAATATGGGTTCCGCAATGGTATGGGTACCAGAGAGGCATTATTCTCCTTCAATGTGCTGACACAGAGATGTTTGGATGTTAACCGTCCTCTTTACGTCTGTTTTATAGACTACAATAAAGCGTTTGATAAAGTAAAACATGATCGACTCCTGGAAATTCTAAAAAATAAAAACCTAGATGAAAGAGATTTAAGGCTAATAACACACCTCTATTACAATCAGCGAGCAATAGTAAGAATCGAAAAAGAAACATCTGAAGAAATGGAAATAAAGAGAGGAGTCAGGCAAGGCTGCATTCTATCACCTCTATTATTTAACGCCTATTCTGAAGAGGTAATTCGAGAAACTCTGGAAGATGAAACAGTCGGCATAAGAGTAAATGGAGTCTTAATTAACAACATCAGATATGCAGATGATACAGTAATAATAGCCGATAGTTTACAAGACCTGGAAAGACTCATGAACAAAATAGTCATGTGTAGTAGGGAGTACGGACTCTCTCTTAATGTCAAAAAGACGAAGTTTATGAAAATTTGTAAAAACAACTATAATACTAACGAAATCTTGATAGTAGAGGGCCAGCAGATCGAAAGAGTAAAAAAGTACACTTACCTAGGAACACTTATAACAGAAAATAATGACTACACGGCAGAAATCAAAGTCAGAATCGAAAAAGCACGTTCTAATTTTATAAAAATGAAAAAGGTCCTATGTGGCAAAGATCTAACATTAGCTCTTAAAGTACGCCTAACAAAATGTTACGTATACAGTGTACTATATTATGGAGTGGAATCATGGACGTTAAATCTAGATACCATGAGACGACTTAACGCCTTTGAAATGTGGACCTATAGAAGAATTATGAGGGTTTCCTGGGTAGATAGAGTTACAAACAATGAAATACTGAGAAGAATAGGCAAAGAGAAGGAAATTGAACTAACAATTAAAGAAAGAAAGCTACAGTATCTCGGACATGTGATGCGGGGCGATAAGTATGGCATCCTGCGACTCATAATGCAAGGAAAAATAGATGGCAGAAGAAGCATCGGAAGAAGACGAATTTCATGGCTGAAGAACCTGAGAGAATGGTTTGGATGCAGCTCAAAACAACTATTTAGAGCTACTGCCTCAAAAATTAAGATAGCTATGATGATTGCCAACCTCCGTAGCGGAGATGGCACCTGAAGAAGAAGAAGAGTAACGAACACCCCTCTTTCGCTTCTTGTTATCTGCTTCAATTTCAACGAGATTTTCACTCTCTGACATTATTTCAAAACATAAGTTAAATCACTTTAACAATAACTGAAGAGAAATATTGTACTTTATTATTTAACAGTTGCTTAACAGTTTAACAGAACCTTGTCACTGACACGAGGTTTTTCGTAAATAAACAATAATTTTAAACTAATATATCTGATAAAGGAATAACAAGACATGAGGCTTTTCATAAGCAAACGATGTGTGAACATATGGGTTATCATTTTCTAAGTTAAACGAAAATTTGAAAAAAAAAGTGACATGAGGGTGAAGCCGTTCATAAATAACAGATTCAAATATATTTTCGATGATAAAAATATTTTCTTTTACTTATTTGTCGCATAGCAAAAACTCCGAATTTGAGTAATCAATAAAAAAATCTTTTGAGTGTTCACAAAGAAATTATTAAAGATAATTAATTATTTGTTTAGTCGTAAATTCACTCAAGGTAGACCAGTATCAAACGAAGAAAAAACATTACAAGACACAATTAGAACTTGCTTTATATTGCGAATGACATGCTAGATATAATAATTAGTTACATTCAATAGTAAATGTATTTGATTGACTCATATTTTTCTTCGATATCAAAGGTGAAATCAGCATAGCAGGTCGTGAAAATTTTATTACACGTATGTAATTTAAAATCGATACAGACACGCTTATTCTCTATTTTAACAATATCAAGTTCAAGTTTAAATAAAATGAATCGGACAAATATATTCCTAATTGGAAATGTTTCATGTTATTTCAATAGGTTTTAATATATTATATACTCTTTGAACATGTTTAAAACCAAAAATACCGAGAGTATACTGATTTAAATTACATGTATGTATGTTAATAGTACAAAGATATTACTAAATACAGACTTCTTCTTTTTGCTCTTTATAAGCAATTCTGCTTGTTCATTGGTGGATTGATACCACTGGTTATCACTCCATCTTTGAAGCGGTCGTCCTACACTTCTTCTACCGATTGGTGATTTACATAAGGCGGAAAAAGCGACTTTAATTTTATAAAAATTATTGACCAATAAAAGTACTCAATACGAGGTCTACACTCATGACAAAAATTTCTTACTAACAGGTTGACAATAAAATTAGAAGGATACCAGACCAGAGAAATGGCTGTATTTAGAAAGGAATTTAGCAACAGTAACCACTTGTTCTATCTATCTCTATCTAATTAGCCTTCTTCGGTCCATCTTTGGACATAGGCCTCCCCAATCCTTTTCCATTCTTCTCTGTCTATCGCTACAGTCATCCACCTAGAGCCCACGTGCTTCTTGATATCATCTGCCCATCTCATTTGGGGCCTTCCTCTGCTTCGTTTATATTCCCACGGTCTCCAACTTATAAGAATTTTGTTTTATCGGTCTTCTTTTTGTCTTATATTGTGTCCGGCAAATTTCGATTTCAATTTTGCAACTTCTTGTCTAACATCCCTCACTTTTGTTTTCTCTCTAATCCACTCGTTACTCTTTTTATCCATTAGTCTTGTGTGCAACATTTGTCTTTCCATTGGTCTTTGGGTTTTTATGATTTTGTCCATGTTTGCTTTTGTAAATGTCCACGTTTGGGAACAATAAGTAAGAACAGGGAGTACGCATTGATTGTATACATTGGTCTTAAGATGCTGTGGATATCTTTTGTTTTTAAGAATGTGGCTCAGTTTGCCAAATTCCGCCCATGCCAGTCTAACTCGCCTTTTTATCTCTGCTGTTTGGTTTTCTTTGTTAAGTTTTATAGTTTGACCCAGATATATATATATATATATATATATATATATATATATATATATATATATATATATATTGTTGTACTTTTGAATGTCCATAAGCAATAAAAAACCGATATACAAATTTTATTACTTAAATAAAAATTAAAATCATTGATATTTCATAAAGACACGGGCATATAAATTTTCAAACATCCTGTATAAGACAAAATATGTATTTTAAGTTGTTCGAAGAATTGTTCATTAGGCCTCAGAGACAAGACTTTCAAATATTATCGATAAGAAATTTAAATAAGTCGGTTATTGTGGAATGGATTTACCCGGAATAAAAGTGTATATAGAAAGTGTTTAAACAATAGACCGGGATTTGCGGTGGTTTTTCTCCCCGAAAGATTATATCGGTAAAAGTTTATTAACAAAAGACATTGAATTGAGAAACAGGTATCATTTGTAGCTATTAGTAAGAAATATTTGTAAAGCAGATAGATTTAGTTAGAATAATTAAAGAATGTTGTTTTCTGGAATTACCCGAATGACGTTTTATAGAGAGAGTTGGTTGGTAACGATATACGTCACAGAGGTGGATGATTTTTATTGGTCAATTTTTGAATGCAAGGAGGTGGTGGTTTTGGCTATGAGATAGGAGAGAGGAAAAAAGTTAGTCAGTTTTCGTCGTCCAAGAAGGAAGGAGCTTTGTGATTTGTGTTTGTTTGAAGTCCCGAAGACGTAATTTACCGGGTGTGTTTATTTGCTATGTAAAAGCTGACCAGTGTAAGGAACGGGGTACAGAGAGATAGAAAAACCAAAGGGTATAAGAATATTAATATCAGACGAAGCCGGAAACATTTGGAGTTATAAACAGGCGCGGAGATTGGCTCAAAAGGAGGCTGCATAGAATAACACGAGTTTGTTGGGTTGCAGATACAAGGACAGATAGGAGAAAGGTGTACGTCATCTGGACCACAATAGGAGCAGAAGCAGAGAAAGGTTTTTTTCTTTTTTTTGGCGTGGCCATAGAATTGCAACGGCAGAGAAAGAAAGGTCAGTCAATTTTCATTAGAGCAGGAGTGTGGTTTTCATTTATTAATTAAATAAATTGAATAAATAATAGAGACAGTTAATTTTGCGATCATTTAAAAAAAAAATTATAAAAAGAGCTTAGTTATAACACATATTAAAAATCAATGTAAAATAACATTTGGGTCCATGATAGAAAACAACTTCTCATATATTTAAAGTTAGTATATTGCAAATATTACAGGATTGATTGTTATATAAAATTTCATTAAAATAAAGGACATCTCACATATAGTTCAGTTGAAATTCTATGTATTTTATTCAGGTCATATTACCTATCCCAATTAGGAAGCCAATTGGAAAATATTTTGAATCCACGATCAAAGGTAAATAGTACAAGTTAAATAGCCTGAGATTGTAATTAATTAATGCTGATTTATTATAATTAATTGGAGATTAGATCATTTAATAAATATAGACAGGATTTTTTCTAAATAAGCAATATAATACAATTTAAATAGCATAACAATATATAATCCTGAACTTGTTCTATTTCATCTTGTCCGATTCTCACTTGCGGTTAACTTTTCTAGTTTCATCGTTTTTGGCCGATATCTCGATTTTTACAGGCATGTTTTACGGTAGGGGTGATGGGGTAGTTTTTGGGGATTGTTCAATATACCAATCGAAAGCAATATACCTCCAAGATGAGCCCTGCACAGTTTTTCATTGCCGAGATATAACTATGGCTATGCTAGCTTTACTGTAAAGTCAGCATAACCATTGTTTCTCGGAAACGGTTGTAGCAATAAATTGTTTCTTGGTGTAAAACTTAGCAATAAATTAGCAATTAATTCCTAGCGGTATAATTTTTTTGTTTCATCGTTTTTGGCCGATATATCGATTTTCTGGGGATGAGTTTTGGACTAGTGGATGATGGGGTAGTTTTTGGGGATTGGTCAATGTACCAACCAATAGCAACTATTTAGCAATAAAAGATGCCACCAAGATGAGCTCTGTAGCCTTATTGATTGCCCAGATATAGCTATGGCTATGCTAACTTTACTGTAAAGTATATAATAACCATTGTTTCTCGAAAACAATTGCAACAATAAATTGTTTCTTGGCGTAAAACTTCGGCAATAAATTAGCAATCAGTTGCTGTCTGTTCCCCTTTTGACCGATATGTCGCTTTTCCGGGGGTTTGTATTGAGCTAGGGGAAGATGAGCTAGGGATTAGCAATAAATGCCGCCAAGATGGGACTTGTACCCTTTTTCCTTGCCAAGATATAGCTATGGCTATTTACTGTAAAGTTAGCATACCCACTATTTCTTAGAATCGGCTACAGCAATAATTTTTTTTCTGTAATAAATTAGCAATAAATTATAGTGTTGATCTGAATTCAGCCTTAGAAAATGGATATACTAACTTTACAGTCACCATTACCTACTCAGTTGTTGGAATAAAGTTGTTTCCTGTGTGGCATAGAAGTTTGTTTGTTCAGTAATCAGAGAAATAGCACAACCAAAAAGAAGCTTTTGAGAAGAAAGGTTTTGTAAAATCAGGTGGTTCTTTAGAACTGGGACCACTTATTTGTTATTTTGTTTTTGTTGTTTTAACACATCTTACAAAAATGTATATAAAACGAAATCATTCACTGACAGTATTTTTTGTGATGTATGTAATCTGTACTAGTAATGTAGTTTTCGTCAATTGCTTGGCTGTAGTTATTCCCATAAAGAGGCAAATCTCATATAGGGCATGCTGTATGGGAATAACTATTGTCAAAAAAGTCAATTAATAAATAAATGCTAAAGTATTTTCCATCTAAGAAGACCGCTTTGCAATTAAATGCTGGTAACTTTATTACTAGCGGACCAGATAAGCGGCGATATATTTTACACTACCTTTATGAATAACATTTTACTGATCTGTTGTCTCATCAGCACTAAGTACTCAACAAGTTATCGTTTATTGGTTTTAATATTTTATTGCAATAGTACGAGTACAGAATATTTATTTAAACAGTGAATTTATTACATGTTACTGACGTATCATATAATGTAGGTTTACCCAATAATCAGAGTTATGCCTTTACAAGAACATATTATTTGAAAAATAAGGAGTACCATGACGTGTCATAATAATTGTAATCTCCTTTATCATCATCATTACTGGCTCGACAACCCTTTTTGGGTTTTGGCCTGTTCCAGGATTCTTCTCCATTCTGATCTCTTTCGTGCTTTTTTCTCCAGTTTTTTATTTTTAAGGTTGTAATATCATTTTCTATTTGTTCTAAGTATCTCAGCTTCGGTCTTCCTCTTGTTCTTTTTCCTACTGGCATCTGTTTAAATATTTTGTTTGGTATTTCGCCTTCCTCCATTCTTTCTACATGTCCTATCCAACGCAGCCGTCCTATTTTAACGAATGTTATAATATCCGGATCCTGGTATCTCCTTTATACACACTTTAAAAATTTGTTTAGTATTGTATTTTTTAAATTGTATTTCTTTCGAGAAGCATTCGCAATGGTGATCGCCAAGGTCAGATAATTCTGATATGGCATGTGAAGAAGATTGTGTGAACTCTCTAACGTTGTTTCAAAACAGTGGTATTTTTTAAGAAAATACATGAACAATAAAACGTCTGATAGTCCGAGGCAAGTTATATTTTTAGATGAAACTTGGATTTTCGCTAAAGGAAATATGTCGGCAAGATGGCACCACGAAATGTTTCTAGTCGTTTCGGTAATGGTAAACGCTACATTATACTTCATTCTCAAAATGATGAGGGTTTTATTCCTGACGCTAGTTTAACTTTTTCGTCCACAAAGAATACAGGTGATTACCATGGAAATATGGATCCAAATATTTTTGAAGAATGGTTTAAAGAAAATTTGTTTAAAAAATTGGAGCGAGCATCCATAATAGTGTTGGATAATGCATTCTACCACTCAAGAGTAGAAGAGAGATTTCCTTCAACCAGCTGGACAAAAGAAGAAATAAAGTTGTGATTGACAAAAAAGAAAATTTATCACAGTGACATATTTTTAAGAGTTGATTTACTTCAAAGGTGAACAGAGCACAAAATTCAAAAGAAATTTGTTACTGACCAAATGGATCTTAAATATGGCCATGAAGTTCTTCGACTTCCGCCCTACCATTGCCACTATAATGCAATTGAGTTAGTTTGGGGTATAGCCAAAAATTTTTATGATACACATGCATCCAAAACAACAAATGACGCTAGCGTTCTTAGTTTATGAAACTCTGATCACTCTGATAGTGAAATATCAGACAGTGAATAGAACAAATCGTTTGCTAAAAAGAAGTAACACAAAAGTGTTTCGGAAATTCAATTTGGACTTTGTGGTGTGTTTTAGTTAAATGATAAAGTACCTTCAGTCTAATTACTGGACTGCATACTCTCAATAGCTTTGGTATTAATCACAAGACTACATGTGTTTAAACCTTTTGTTTTGCTGAAAACTCGGAAGTGATTTAGTGTTAATTTGTTTCAAGGTTATATTTAATAAAGTGTCTGCAGAAAGAAAAGTCTTGGATGTATTTTATTTAAATTTGGACATACATACCAGCAACTTGGCAAGTATTTTCCAATTTTACTGCATGCAAAATCATTCGTATAATTTTCACTCTACGCAAAATAGAGACTTACAGAGACCTTGATAAACATTTGATGTCAACATTTAATTTCGACATAACATACAGGTAACAGTTTGTGTTCTGTAAGTAATTGAAGTATAAAATTACAGTAGATGCATTCCAATGTTCCCTGTGCCAATACCTTAAGTTTCAATATCATTCAACATTTTGAACATTAACTCAATCTTCTTTCTGGTTATTAAATTTATAAGGTAAGGTTTTTTGTTGCAAATATTCCGTCCCACTTCTTTTAACACGCCCTGTATATACATATTATATTCATTTTATTTGTCTTTGATACAGTAAAATCCAATATTATTACTGAACATAAAATACAGGAAATTAAATATTTTTACTTTTCAAGCGATCAGAATTAAATATTAACGCTACACTGTTTAAGGCCCACTGATCATATCTTAATTGCATATCAGCCATCATAGGGTACACGAACTTTACTTTATCATTTTGTTGTTATTAAAATTTTCGTCATTATGATTCTTTAACTGAAGAAAATGTGGGTTTAGTAAAGCAATATTTCCAGTCATGCTATGCTCATCTCAAACTACTGTAATGCTTGTGACATTAGAAAGAAACTGTTAATGTCACTTACAGCTTTAAGAAATATCACTCATATAATAATTATGATTATGTCAAAATAAAGACCTTGTCTCAATGTTCTAGATTCTCTTTATTCAGGCAAGTTAGATGCTTCTATTTAGAGGTATTTATTAAATATTGAATCCTTTATACATGTGATAAAGGATAACATATTTCACTTACAACATTTACATAATATATAGAGCTAAGACAATGAATAATAAATTATTTTCATCTTTTACAGTAACAGTTCTTTATAAAAAATTTTAATGATTTTTAGAATCACTATGAAGCTTGTTTGCATTGCTTAGGTACAGTTCTTAATATAAGTAATACCCATTACATATAAATTGATAAATAAATATAATTGTTATTATGGTTCTGAAGCAATATTCTTCTTCTTGCAGAATTTTACTTTTTAACTATAGATTTTCAGGGAATAAACCACAAATAACTAAAATATTTTTAAAGTTTTGACTTCCCCTCTTATTTTATGAAAATAAAATATGTGTTTCGAAACTATTTTACGGATTTATTATCAGATGTCGCTATTGCGTCCATATCGAAGCCATTTTAGTCTTGCTTCTTAAAAGACAGAAAATATTGATCTTTCACGATGAGAACACCTATGAATAACTGTTCCGATGAGACCTATTAGGTCGAAATACGTATCAACAGATACATAGGCACTCTTTGCGTGAAATCAAATATTTGCTGTCTTTTTCATTTTATTCGGATCTACTCTGTACGAGTACAAGAAACCAATTCGCTAAGGATTTCTGCTTAGTTGAAAAGACATGTCGTGGAATGCAAATTTTAGATTCCCCATGTCTCTTTTAACACCTTCATCAACATCTGTTTTGCCTTGCAATTTTTAGAAAGCACAGATTAAAGCAGAAATCTGAATTGTGTTTCGAAACTATTTTATGGATAAATTATTTTATCTTTTGTTATAAGTAAACAAAATTCTTCTAATGTAATAATTCTTATTAAAATTGTTCCACTCAGTACTATTTTTTGCTTATACACATAAATATTTTGAGTAAATAAGTATTTATTTTTAAATTTATAAACTCTAACTATGCAAAATAATAATGGTTCAGGTTTTACACAATCTGATATTAACTTATTACTACTGTGACACACAAAAATATCAACTATGCGGGGGTGCTATTTAATTCATAATCATGTGTGGAGTGCCTACTTGTGTGGTAACATATGCTTAAAGTAATTTATGAAATTCAATATTTTATTAGGCTTGTGTATAATGACACATTCTTAGTATTTATGACTAGTTATATAAGAAGTATTATACATACCAGGTGGTTCAAAATTACTTACTGATAATTTTTAAGTTTAATATATTCTTCTGCAAATTATATTGAATTGCTTAATCTACTAAATCATCCATTTTATATACAGAGCAGAATAAAATTAAAATTAAAAGTAAGTGTTAAATTTACAAATTTAAAATTTAATCATGGCTTGTCATTGAAGTGTAAACCTAAGGCTGTAAAGATTTTTCCTTGGATTAGTTGTTAAATTTGGTGGAAAAAGTTTGTATACCTGAATCTGTCAGATAAAATTGTCTTTGACAATTGTTACTTACATCTTGTACATTCAAAAAGATTTTGTTTTATTCCATATGAAAGGACAGTACTTCAAGTAAATTCAAGCAATATTACCTGTGATTGGCTGAAGAGATTCTTAATTAATCTTGTTTTATATGAAAAATATGTTTTACAAACTATGAGAATCAGAAACATGCTAAAAAATATGAGACTAAAATTCATTTAAGTAAACTTATGTCAAAACTTTAAACTTTTCAATCCTGAGACAACACCATAAATCTGAACTGTGCAAAGTTTCAGCAAAACCAGTTGATTCAATCTCAAAAATTATGCCTACCATAGGGAAAAACAAAGTTTTGAGAAAAACACATTTGAAGTTTTTAAACTGAGAACGCACATATTGACAGGGCAGTATTCAAATCTCTATAACTCCGATAATATTGCTCGAATTTACTTCAAATTTGGTTACTCTTAAAATACTATACTTTCACAAGGAATAAAAAAAAACGATCTTTTGAGAATACACGACTTATGTAATCCTTTAAAAAAAGGCACTAAATAGTTTTCATTTTTGTAATATTTTGGAAATTATTTTTTTCAAGAGTTTCAAACATTTTTTATTGTACTGTTCAATTACTTTACCTTATTTAATTTGACTCTAATATAACTCTATTGGTATTGCGAATATATTGTGAGAATACACTAGTTTTTTAAATTTTTGAAAAGAAAGCACAATCTATAAAAAAATTAAAAGTAAATATTTTAGAATTTACATTATTTTATTAAGCAGTATTGTCAAAAAAATGCTAACATAAGCTGTTCAATAAGAAGCATAATTCTTCCCATATTATAGCCTGCACATAGACATCAGCATGGTAGTTCCTTCTTTTAGAGATTTTAGATTTAGTTTCTGTAGTACATTACTCCTCTTTTGCCTAACAGTTTACTTATTTTCCATGTTTTCTTTTCACCACTAAATCAACCAGTAACAGTCTAGCTAAGATCTGGCTTTTATGAAGTGTAATAAAAGTAGTCGGCTCAGCATCAGCTCTATGGAACAAGAATCAGTGAAGTGATTGACTAATCCTGTTTGGAACTTTTTAAAAGGCTCAGAGAATCCCTCCCTATATTCTTAGGGAGACTATGACTTGATAAGCAGCCTATTGACTGCAGCCATAAATACTAAGGTTTGGAAGTTGATTCACAAAAATATGATTATCAATTTTACTACTATCATCAATTTCATGGGAAATAATGTATCTATTAAAATCCTGGGATAAGTTTCCTTAATTAGCATATCAGTTTGGTCAAGTTATCTGGAAGGTAGACAAGGGTCATAA
Source organism: Diabrotica balteata (assembly GCA_918026665.1). Taxonomy (NCBI): domain Eukaryota; kingdom Metazoa; phylum Arthropoda; class Insecta; order Coleoptera; family Chrysomelidae; genus Diabrotica; species Diabrotica balteata. The sequence goes on along the minus strand of OU898277.1, from coordinate 146,247,496 downwards.
AAAATGTCTAAGAAAATGAAAGCCAGAGGTTCAAAACCTGGAGAAAGTAAGAGTTGAAAAAATGCTCTGAAGTCAGGGAAAACACATTAAATTTGCATACCCATGTGGCAAAAATATTAAAAGATGACCTTTTTCAGATAATGGACAATCTTTTTTATATAACAAAGATATAGTGCAGAACCAAGTTGATATAGAATACCTTTCCACCTGGTTTGTTGATGCTGGTCTCTCCTCATATGGGAGAATTTGTCCATTAAAATTTAAATCAGTTTTAATAGAAATTACAAATGTGTAATATAAAAGATATTGATATAGATAAATGTTAATGTCAATATACAAACAGATGAGTACTTACTTATGTATAACTTTACAAGGATGTTGAAGAAAATATTTTGAAAAATAGTAAAGGGAAAAAAATATTAATAACATGTTAAAACAGATTGACTTGAATAAAATGAGTACCTTGGTTAAAACCAGGGGTAATAAGCAGTTGAAGCATTGAACAGGTTGCCCCTGTTACCTTCCTTGTATACCATAGGCCCAAGAGATAGCAGACTACACTACATAACATCAACAGTACTATAATCATAAAGCTGCACTAGCAGCATAAAGGGAGACAAAGAAAAATATAAAGGGGAAGGTTCTTATATATAGGGTGATTCATTTAGAGGTACTTTTTTTGGTGGGGATTTGATTGGAAATCATGCATGAATACTGCCAAACTGACATTTCGCTTTTGTTCAGTATTGTTTGACATTTCAAGAATTAGCCCGGCACAGCACCTTGCAATTTGTTTCATGTGCTTAGAGTAATTTATGGTGTGCTTAGAGTACTTTACGATTAGTAAGTTTGAAATCCAGTTTTCATTATTGGAAAAGACGAGACCAAATAGACCACATTCAGCACATAGAGAAGAAAATATAGCGGCGGTAACGGATAGTGTACTTGAAAATAATAAAGAATAAATTCTTCGCTGTTCTCAACAGCTTGGCTTGTCATATGCAACAACTTGGCATATTTTATGTATGGATCTTGGTTTAAAAGCATATAAAATTCAATTAGTGGAAGAGCTGAAGCCAACCGCCTTCCTAGTTGTCACCATTTCAGTTGATTGGCTCTTGATAAGCTTTCAGAAGATCCACTGTTTTCGAAAAAAATTTTGTTTTCAGATGAGGCCCATTTTTGGCTTAATGGGTACATTAATAAACAAAATGCCCATATTTGGGGTGATGAACAACCCAAAGAGGTTCAAGAGTTGCCATTACACTCTGAAAAAATAACTGTTTGGTGTGGTTTATGCGCTGGTGGAATTGTTGGAAACAAAGGCCGGCCAGAATATTACTGTGAATGAAGACCATTATCATGCCATGATAACAGACTATTTGGTAAATGAAATTGAAGCTCGTGGTCTCAGTGACATTTGGTTCCAACAAGATGGCACCACTTGCCATACAGCCCAGCCTGTGAAAGCATGGCTTTACTGCGAAAACAATTCAGTGAACAAATTACTCCATGCTTTGGACCAGTGAATTGGTGACCTAGATCCTGTTACATCTCACTTCTAGACTCTTTCTTTTAGGACTACCTAAAGTCCAAAGTCTACATGAATAAAATAGATACAATTGAGGCATTGAAGGCCAATATTACTCAAGTCATTGGTGAAATACCAATTGAAATGCTGGAATAAGTCATTGAGAATTGGAACTTCAGAATGAACCAACTTAATCATAGTCTTGGCCAATATTTAAAAGAAATTATCTTTAAGAAGTATTTGTAAAGAATGGTTCTTTTGTATGACAATAAATATTTTCAAATAAAATTTATTTTTTTCATTGTTTCTTCTTGTTGAAAAAAGTACGTACCTCTAAATGAATCAGACTTTATAAGTACATTAATAAACATTTGAACTACCTAAAATATTAATACATTTAAAGTAGTTTATAGGGTAACAAATAAACAAGGAAGTTTTTTAATGAGAATCAGCTATACATGTGGGCTATCTACAGGCCTTGTAGGCTTTTAGCTGAATATTATCTTCATCCACTTCATCCATTCTACTTTCTAACTGGTTTCTCTTGTAGATCATCTGTAATCATATCTTGTTCTAGGCCTTCTTTTTCTTCATTTGAGGTCAGATTTCATCCATTCAATATCTTTCACCTCTCTTCCTTTCCATTCTTACTGAATGTTCTAACCTGTAGTCTTCCTGTTCTTACAGCTTTATACATTTCAGGTTCAGAGTTTCGTATAGTTCAATCTTTTTCCTTCTCTTGCATTCTAATTCACTTATCCCCCACCATTTATTATGTGCAGAATCTTCTGTCCCCATCTTCCCAGCTTATTTTGAGACATTGTATTCATAACCCATGTTTCAGGAACATACAGGAGAACCAGTTAATTATTAAATAATAATTTCAATGGCTACATACTACCTCGATTAACAGATTTTCTGGAAAATGGAACAGAAACAGATTTTTTTGTTCTCTAGTCAATTGCTTAGTCAATATGTAACAAAATTGCCAATATTCAACTATTGTTAAACTATGTTAAGTCTGATATATTCTTCAACCTGATGCAGAAACTGGTTGACTACTGTCCTGATTATTTTATTAGTGGCAAAAGAGGTGGTACCATTGGTGCTATAATCAGGGGTCGTATTTTTGAATGTGTTCGAATTTATTCGAATGCGATTAGTTCAAACGAAAAAAAATCGTGCACGAACGAAAAAGCGTATTTTCGAACGCAATTCGAAAGTTTAATTCGCATACGAGAATCCGTTAACCCAAATTCACCGGCAACGCCGCAAATTTGCACGAAATTAAGAAAAGAAGAGGTAGAGGTGACAGGCGACATTTATTTGACTGACAAGTTTATTTTACTTGTTGCAGCAGACTTGAAGTTTTTTAGTTTTTTGTAATTTGCCCAATTTTCTACACAGTGTTAACGTGTTTTGGCTTGTGTTTTCGTACTTATCTGTTTTCTCTGTTTCCAATATGGACAAAGAAAATAAAAATTCCATGTTCGGAGGATTTGTATCTTCCGAACAAAAAAAAAAGAACTGATAGATTTTATGGAAGAAAATAGATTAGAAAACCTGCAAAAAATTATTGTAGGTAAACAATTTGATTACTCTCTATGTAAAGTACTTGGCCCGGATGCTTATTCTTAAGGAACAAAGCGGAGGGTGTTTTGGGAAACTTTCTCACAGTATACCTATGTCGAATTAAAAATATTTGTTATACTTACCTTTCTCGGTATGCTCAATGCAGATGCCCCAGATGGAGGTACCAAGTGGGGCTCCTTGAGTTCTATTAGTTCCTCTGCCAGAGGCTTTGTTAAACGGTATAATTTTACAAATTGTTTGTTTGATAAGGCTTCAAGAGGGTTTAAAAATGCATGGTATACTTTATCCTCCACATTCGCTAACATTTCTGAACTTTCTAAGGCATTTAAAACATTTCTTTCAATTAAAAAATTTAGGCCGGCCATCTCACTTATGTGAACAATTAAAAACCAAACTAAATACAAAAGTCAGAAATGTCAAACTCCGTGTGTTTACCGCTATTCGAATGGTGAATACCCACTCGAGCAGTCGTGTACGAAAATCGTCGTATACGATGCGTTCGAAATCAACTCGAAAATACGAATCATCGATTTTCGTTCGAAATTCATCATCTTTCGCATACGACTTCCGTTCGAACGGTTTCGAAAATACGGGCACAGATAAGGAATTGATTTGTTTATAATCACAAGTGGAAGGTTGTTTCTAAATTTGTAATTAGAATTTAATAATCTTGTTATGTTGGAAAATGTCAATGATGTATTGGGTGTCATATACAGATCACTTGATTATGATTGTGATAAACTCATCATTAACTTATATAAAAATGTGAATATACTCAGTTCGCTATTTCCAGTCCGAAATGTCTAGTGAATTACTGTACAACTAAGCACACATACTCATAGCCAATATTAATAGTAAACAAACTAAACAGTAAATAAAATAGAACTTGCAAATTACTGACAATCAATATTTATTTGACTGCACCATATAATAAATAGTTATGTTAAATTATAACAACTAAAATATATTTTTTAAATATATACTTCCCAAAATTTGATTGGTTTAGTATACACTTCCACTATTTAGAATAATTCTTCTTTTTTCAAAGAAAGAAGTCTGCAATAGTAGTATACTTGAGCTATTAATACTGAGAAGTAGGAATTGTTGTGTTGTAGGTTTCCAACAATGAATCTGTCAAAATATGCCAGAGCTAAGCGAATGGAGTATACCATAAATAAGATGTTATAATGGTCAGACTATAAAATATGAGATGATTTTAATACTGACCAATTACACAACAACCAGATCAAATAAACCCTAGAAAATATATAAACATCCAGTGGTTACCTATTTCAGCAGGAACAGTAAACTGGAATACTTCCAATTTCTTGTTATCGAATTAATTCTACACTTAGTAACAATGAACAATCTAATTGAACTATTTTGGATAGTATTATAAGTACAAACAAGATCACATATTGCAATTCTATAAACTTTAATATGTAACCCACAAAAATTCCAGAAGAAACAATGCAGATAGACTATAAAATGAATTTATTATTATTACTTTATATTTATTATTATTATCAACTGAATATTGGGGAACACAAAGTCCCTCCTGTTATTGTTATTACCTTAATTACAGCTCTCTAATAGTACTTATTTATTTAGTTCAATTGCATAAAGCATACCACGAATTGCTCAGAATAATAGCTGTAGCAATAAGAAATTAATTAATTTTTTAATTAATTAATTAATTTAAGTAATTAGAAATTATTTTGGCAAAGCAACTTGTTTGATGTAAGCTGATGTATATATTATACAATTTTCAGATTAAATTGGTTTCTGTAATCCAAATGTTAAAACTACATTTGCTACAAAAAACATTTTCATTGCATAAAAAAATAATTATAAACTTGGGAAAATGAAATTAATGTTTAAAAAACATTTTATATACTTAAGAACAATGAAAGAGTACTTATTTTTATGAAATTTTATAAAAAGTTTTTAATGATATGTTCAATCAAAATATAAACAAAAAACCTAAGTACATGTCAGATTACTAGATAATTAATAATGATTTTGGAAAGCATATTTGATTATTATTAATATTCCAAAAATAGTTTTTGAATATATTTTAATATCAATAAAAAACACTTTCACAAGGTAAGTTCTTTGTTTGTATACTATGTGATTATCCTTAATGAGTGAAGAGTCTAATTTGGGTTCATTAGCAAACAATAACTTACCTTGAAACAGCCACCCATGTAGAGGGTGTCAGGGGGACCAAAAATAGCAACTTCCCATTCGAAAAGATTATCTTCATTAACAAGTTTTACACAAAAGCCTTCAACTGGTTCTTCTAACAAACTTTTGTATTCAACATTTAAAGCCCTTAGAGCACTACTAGTTGCTTTGTTTGCCATGTCTATTCACAAAGCACTAATGTCCCGTTTTTAAGTCAGATTTATTTTCACTACACAACGTACACAGTCTTTTATTCAACTTTACTTATCGAGACGCCATTCCAACAAAACTCCTTGAAAACGTTAAGCTGTCAACCCCAGACTAATTCGTAAAATAAACTTGAGAATATTCAAGGAAAAGCAATAGATATTTATGTCTACTAAATTTTAAACGCTGCAGATTTAATATTTTATTAATTATATTGCGAAACTTTACAAATTAATAAAAGGTCGTAATGTTTTCTAAAATTATTATGACAGACCTACAGACAGGAACAAAACTACAAAACAGCTGGTCGATTAAAGCCTGCGCGTAACTGCTCGGCTGAGCACTATTTTTATCATCAAACAGCAGACAAGAGACACAGACACTATGAAAAAATTCTAATGAGTTGACATATACATAAAAAAATAAGAGAGAATATTATTCCACAAAACATCAACATTGAAAAAGATCAGAGATATATTTCATCAAATATGTGACAAAGATATGCATAATTACACTCAGAGAATAATAAATTTTAAGGTGATTTTAATATATTTTACACAGAACACCTTTAAGAACGAAGACGCACCAAGTTTTTTGTCTGTTTATGGAAGCAAGGGCCGCTTATTTTAATAAAAACAAATCAGTTCATGACCATTGTTTTAATCGGTAACAAATATTTTGTCGTTAAAAGTTGAAAATGAATAAACTATATAGGTAAAAACTGCGTGATTTTAGTTTATGTTGCGCTTGAGTAATTGGTAATTATTTAAGACTTTTGTATATTTACAAATATTATAAAAAAAATCAGAATATAGAAGATAATTTATTCGCATACCAGATCGCTTATTATGCCCTTTTTTTTTTGATAGGCTAAGGACCTTTATTATTATAAGTTATAAAAGGTTTAGTAAGATGATCGCTTCCACTGCGCATTTGCGTATTTTAAGCTCTTCCTTGCGGTTTTATAATCTAGGGGATATCCCTTTCACGGAGAAGTTGATGAAATAAATATCATTAAAAAATATAAAAGTATGAATATGATCAAATTATTTTCTACTCCATTTTTTATTTGGAATTGGAATATACAAAATAGAATTAATTGAGTACATATGCACAATATGTAACTGTCACTTGCATATTTTATTCTTGTAGTATTTAAATAAAGTCCATCTTCGATTTCAATATACATATAGGTGTCAGTGTTTTCTGTCTACAATTACGGATTATCGGATATATAGTCACTACCGATAATCCATGTAAATGTATTGTTTTAACATACACATCCACATCCAAATACAACACGACACACGTCATCACACAGCGTGTCCATATAAACTACTGTCATTTGTGTTGCGGTTTTGAACAACTAGCGGTGGTCCAGTTGTTTGAAAATAGTAAATTTTTTACTTTAATATATAGATTGATAGTTTTTGTAAAATTAAATATAATTCAAAAATGTCTGGACAATGGGAAGTAGTAACTAAAAAACGAGATAAGGGAAGTAAACTACCAGTACCAAAAGTTAATAATCCAAAGGAAATAAAAAATAATAAAAACATTCTCAATGGTGTAAAAATAGAAGAAGTTTGTAAGTACCTTGAGAATTAATAAATTAATGTAATAAAACATTTTAATTATTGTAGTACCAAAAGCTCAAGTACAAAGCTTGTATGGTAAATCGAAAGAAAATAAGGTTCAAGACAAAAATAAACCTAAGGAGAGTGTGAAAAAAGCAGCTGTTAAGAAAGATAAACCTGTGGAACCACCTAAGCCTAAACCACCAAAGTCCATTGAAAGTGCTCTTAATTCTGTAAGTCTTTTATAGATATATTTTAATTTTACCTCTTTATTAAAACAATAATGTGTCAAAAATTAAGTGAAACAACTGTTTTACAAAAATCCTATTACAGTTAAAGGGAATATTGTTTATTTATTAAATGTGCTTAAATTAAAATAAACAGAATGTTTTAATTTAAATTTATTATGCTTTTGTAACTGGTTTATTATATCTTTTGTCTGTATATTTATGAAGAAGGGGAAATGGGGGTGTAAAAAGAGGTAAGATCAAGTGCCAGAGACTTTTATGTATTGCATAAGAAAAGAAGTAGAAGAAAATTTGTCCAGAAAAATGGATTTGGAAATCCAGTTCATTTTTTTTTTTTTCATTTCAGTAAGTTCATTTCTTCATGTTATTTTCTGTTTTTTTATATAAGATTTTATATCATATATCCACTCCATTTTCATGTAATACTATCATAAAACAGGTGTCACACTATTATTCATAGACAATGTATGTATTTCAACTCAAAATTGTTACATATTTAGAGAAGTACCTTATTAATACTTGACACAGAAAAAGGAAAATATCTCAAAAACAACAGCCCAGACAGGATCTGTCTAGCTTTGATTTGATTGTAGTGAGTCAGAATTTAGGTTTTTGTTAAATTGGCTCTGGGAAGGTTATTTATGAGTAGAATTTGAATAATATGCTGTAGCTAAAGAAGTATTGAAAACTTCAGGAAACATTTTAGAACAAAAAATTGGTATTACTGATAACTTTTTTCAACCATTTGACTCAAATGTCTTGGAAAGCATCATATTTATGACAAAAATGAATAGGTATATAAAAAATTAATAACAATTTTGCAATTGAAAATATTGCAATAGAAAATTCTAAAATTGTTAAAACCTTGCTTTGTGCAAAATTCTGTGTTAATAAAATTTATGATTTTTTTATATAGAAGAGCAAACAAGCTTTCCAATCCACTTTAAAAAATTAAAATAGGTAAGATGAGCCTGATGAATTATTTGATCCTTTATTGCATTATGTGCCATAAATGGCACAAACTAAACTAAATTATTTTAAATATTTTAACTCAAATTTTATTGTAACTGAAAAAATATTTTTTAAACAAGAAAATACACTTCAAATTTTATATATATAAGAAGAGGAAATAAATTTTATATGAACCTTTTGAATACCAAACTGGCAATAGCCTATGTTATATGCAAAGCAGGAAAACTACCTAAATAGAACAGATTAGGAAGATAAGAAATCAACTAGTAGCCTTCAGTAGATATACAAGTATAAATAAAAAAGGGACCCACTAAAGAAATATTCCAAGAAAAAATCTGTAAAGATAGGTTTGACCATTTTCCCAACTGGAATTAGAGAACCAGGTCAAGATACAAATTAGTATAGGTAGGCAAAAAACATATAATTTGCACAAAATGCAGTGTTTTAATAAAGAAAAAAACTGGTATTTTCTGTTTAATACAGTAACTAGTCAATGTAATTTTTATTACAATTAATTGTATTCAATTCCATATGGAATTAATTCCATATAAATCTATTCAAAAAGTTATCAATAATTCAAAGAAAAAAGTTAAATTATTTTGTTTTACATTAAAACGCTGCTTCATTGATTTTGTGAATTTTTTATTATAAAAAAACTAATATTGTAGTTCTATTATCAGTTATACACTAAATCGTAAATTAAAAATAAACTAATTTTATCTCTCTTTAAACCTAGACTAAAAAATTGACATTTTTATAATTTTTTGTTAATTCTTTTTTATATAATTTTTAGAAGTCTGAAAAAATAATTTTTATAACAGTAATTGTTTTAAATTATAAATATTTTGGTTATAAAAAAATCTGATATTAGCTGATAAAACAAAATGTACGACAACATTAAAGACACCTTTAAGATGTAAACTCGATGTGAATGGATCCATTATTCTGAAAGAGATAAAGAGAATATTTGTGCATATAGCTATCAGGTTATGGCAACAATATGGTACGATCTTATGGTTGGAGCGAGGGTCGGTGCCTTGTTGTGATCACCCACTAAGAGAACAAACAATGAGATTAACCAAAATAGCTGGCTGTATAAATAGTACATTGTGATGTAATAAAAGCATTGAGGCTAAATCAAGAATATAAAAAGCTGGTATAAGGCCTATAGTGACATACACTGCAGAGACCAGAGCAGAAATAACAAACACCAAAACATTGCTTGAAGCAGCAGAAATGAGGATACTTCGTGGCATAGCTGAAACAAGTGAAAAGATAAGGAATTTATATGAGATATATGATATTAACAGTTGGCTGCTAAACAGGAAAAAAGAGTTTAATGACCATATTAGCAGATGGAAGAAAGAAGAAATAAATCACCAACAGTACAGAGAAGCATAGGCCGAACCAGAAAAAGTTGGAGTGACAATCTCAACATTAGTGCAGGTGGATGAAGTTTAAACAGACATTTCACCTAGAATAAAGAAGGAAGAAGAAAAAAAAGAACAACCTTTGTAGTCCCTTAAAAATAAAAAAATCAGTTTTGCAACAAATCATTTTCCATGAAAAAAGAAAATTTTATTATTTTACAAATAGAGCTGTATTTAAAAATTATTATGTAAAAACAAAAAATATGTATCACATTTTTCTTTTCGGCATTTTATAGAAAATAACTTTAAAATTCTCAGACCAAATTTTCACATAGATATGGTACTTTCACATTGAAAATAAGGTCTGTAACATCAATTTAGATTTTTCATTCTTATTGAAACCAAAGTAAGATGAAACTGTTAACCAAATTACCAATGGCGGAGAGAAATAAATCATTTATATCGCAATTGAATTATAAATATGTACAAATAATAATAGATTTGTACTCCAAAATGCAAGGTAGGAAAAAAAGAAAAACTAACAGACTAGTTGACAAAAACGCTTGTAATCTTGGATCAAAATTGTGGAAGGCCTTTTTAGTAAATAAAATGCACTCTTTTTTTGTTTGTTAAAATTAAGGGAAATTTTTTTTAAGACTACTTATCTATCGAATCATGATAGTCTATACTCTTCCAGATTTTCCCGTATTTAAATGGCCTTTTCTGATGCTATTTATATTGTTATCTTGCCATGTATGTTTACACAACCCTCTCAAAAATATTAAAGTTTCATCCAAAAAACGAACTGAAGTCAGCTTAGACTTAAATAATATTTCAGAAAGTGCCTCAAAAAGTAAAACCATTTAAGAGTAATATTTGGCTTCGCGTAAAGCATTCCCATACTATTTTAAAGATTGTACAAAATTCAGCAGAATTATTATAAATTAAATAGCCAGTGATTACACGATATGTGTCTGCCTTCTCCAGCCCCTCACTCCAATCTCCCTCAGATCTTCCTGTACATCGTCCAGATATCTGAGTTTAGGTCGCCCCCTTCTTCTTCTTCCGACCGGCCTGTTTAGCATAGTTACTTTAGTGGGATCACTCTCATCCATCTGCATAACGTGGCCCACCCACCTTAGGCGGTTTATTTTGATGGTCTTCACAATATCTGCATCACCAAAAAGACTATAGAATTCAAAGTTATATCGCCTTCTCCACAGACCCTGTTCGTTTACTCCGCCATATATGGTCCTCAATACTTTTCTTTCAAAGACTCGTAGTAACTCTTCATCTCGGTCGTCATTGCCTATGTTTCCGATCCGTATGTGAGCACTGGGCGTATTATTGTTTTATAAAGTTTGCACTTTGTTGCTATTGACATACTTCTCGCTCTTAGTTGAGGGCCCAGGCTAAAATAACAGCGGTTAGTCACGCATATTCTTTTTCTTTATCTCGTTGGATGCTTTATTTTTGTAGTCTACCAGTGATCCTAAGTAGCAGAATTCTTCTACCATTTCTATCGTTTCGTGTTTCACCTCTAAGTTATTTTGTTGAATTCTTGATATGGCCGGCATATATTTAGTTTTCTGGATGTTAATCAGAAGTCCGATGTTTTCTGCGGCATTTTTGATACGTGTGAAAGCCTCCACTGCTTCATTTTGGGTTCTTCCAATTATGACGATATCATCAGCGTATGCCATTATTTGTATACTACGGGTATATATCGTACCTTTTAAGTTTATTCCCGAATCTCTCATAACTTTTTCTAACGCTAGGTTGAACAGCGTGCACGATAGCGCATCTCCCTGGCGCAGTCCTCTGTTGGTTTTAAATGGTATTGAAACATCCCCTTGTACGCGCACTTTAAATTCGACTTTCATCATTGTCATTTTAATTAATTCTACCAAACCTTTTGGAATTCCTAATTCGATCATCTCCGAATATAATTGGGACCTGTCAATAGTATCGTACGCTGCCTTAAAGTCTACGAAGATGTAATGACAGTCTATGTCGTACTCCGTCGTTTTTTCTAATATTTGTCTGATGGATGATACGTGATCAATGGTAGATTTGTTTTTCAAGAAGCCTCTTTGGTAGGATTCTATTATATTGTCAGTATACCAGTGCCAGTCGTTCGTTAAGTATCAGGGACACAATTTTGTATGCTGTATTAAGAAGTGAAATCCCTCTAAAGTTGGAACATTCAAGAACGTTTCCTTTTTTGTGTATGGGGCATATAATTCCAGTATTCCAATCTTCTGGTAAGGCGCGTTCTTGCCATACCTGTATTAGTAGTTTGTGAAGGAAGGTTACAAATGTTTGACCGCCACATTTAAATATTTCTGTGGGTAGGTTGTCTGCTCCGGGTGACTTGTTTCTGGCTAGAGACTGAAATGCTTTGTTTATTTCTTCCAAAGTTGGTAGTTCAATATCCTCCTGTTCTATTTCTATATCATATCTACCTTCAGCTCTACTTTCTCCTTTAAGTAGCGTACTAAAATGGTCTTGCCATCTTTCTAGTACATCCACTCTCTCGTTTAAAAGAATTTCGTTAAGGGCCTTGACTTGGTTCGCTTGTGGCTTGAAAACTTTTCTTTTTGTGTTAACCTGTTTGTAAAATGTTCTGCATTCGTGTTCTCTATTAAGGTTTTCCATTTCTTCGAACTCTTTATTGATTTGTTGCCGCTTTTTCTGTTTGTGTTTTTGTTTTTCCTCTCGTCTCTTTACTCGATATTTTTCAACATTGCTCCTAGTCCTTCTGTTGATCATTTTCAGATACGCGTCGTTCTTCTCTTTCGTTACTCGTTGGCATTCCTCATCAAAGCAGTTGTTTCGCTGTCCTTTGGGTACTTCACCCAGCACTTCCTCTGCGGTCTCTTTGAGCGTGGTTTTAAATTAGACAAATTTGTATAGTTGAACGTGGCGTTACAATTAATGAACATTTAGAAAGATCCAATTTCGAGTTTGCAGGAAATTGTTATCTGAAGTATGGCTAGTCAATTTAGCTCTACGGTTAAATGCTCAACCAAACGTTTCCTGCAAATACCATACGATTATTTTTATCCGACGATAAAATTGAAGCTATTAGGTCGAATATGCAAAATGTGTGGTCTTTATCATGCTTCCGTCAAGTCACTAAATCGTCACATAGCATTTATAAAAAAGTTAACACGCACTCTTATATGAAAGTTAGGGCTATAAGAATCGCTACTTGTGCTAATGAACTGATCGATGAGAAAGACGTAGACATTATAAAATCGGATGAAAGTGAGCAGACACACAACATTGAACAACAAACATTTAATACCATCGAAAACAATACATTAAAAAAATGCATATAACAATGTTCACGAAACATGGGAGAGGGTAAGAGCTTTGCTTACTTTTGTTCACAGGGAGGTTGAGGGGGGGGGGATAAATAAATCTGTTTACGTAATAACGGCCCCTAAGTAATATTATTAGGAGATGGATAGTTTCCCATGTGGTGCTGATATAAACATTGTTTACATATTTCTCTTTGTTTTCAATTTTTATTCGCGTCACATTACAAACACTGATTTTTAAACCCTCTGCAACTACTAATGAACTTGTGACAACGGTAATAAAGTAGTGATATATTAACTAATGAACTATAGTATAAATACATATTTTGCGCCTTAAGACTCTTTCACTTTCAAATAAGATAATCACAGTTAATTGCCCATGACCAATTTTATCAACTAATAAAAATCTTTACATGTGGGCATATTCCTAAAGTTTAAAATATTTGATAATAACAGTTGCAAAAAATTATTCTTTTTATTTTTGCTCTTTGTTTTTATTTTATTTCAACTTCGATCATCGTCGATATACGATATATTTTTGGAGTCAAGAACGACTAAGTATTAGACAATTTTGTTAACGTCGTAATGTATGCATTCTAGATTGGACACCGATTTTTCTGAGTATTTACACTTGGGAGTTTTAGAGGTTTAAAGATAAAACTTGAGTTGGTAACACTGTTTTTTTGACAGACAATTTTAAAACTAACAACCAAAATTTGTTTAGCTATGAAGCTCAGTTCAATGGCTACGTCAATAAGCAAATCTGTCGCATTTAAAGTAAAGATAACCGTCAAGTAATTGTGGAGATGCCCTTACATCCAGAAAAATGACTATTTGGTGTGGTTTTTTGGGCTGATGAATCATTGGTCCTTATTTTTTCAAAAACGATACATACAAGTTTACAGTCAATAGTGACCATCACATAGCGTGGGAGTAAATCGGTTTTGGACTTATGGATTGGTCTCCAAGATCGTGCAGTATATTACCGAACTAATTTCTGTGAGGTATGTCATATCGCTAGAATATGCCGATAAGTTAGATACGATTGACAACTTTGAAGATAACATTCGATGCTTTATTATCGACATACTTCTCCAAATGCTATAAAAAGTGATAAACAATTGGACTTTCCGATTGGAATACATACAAACCAGCTGGGACGTTCATATGCCAGAAGTCATATTCAAATCACAAATAAATACAAATTGGAAAATTTTTCAAAGAAAGCTAATTTCATAACAATTAATATAATTTACGGTGCGAAGAATCCCCGGAGTAGACCAGGATACCAATATAGCCAATTGCAAATAGCCTCTTACAACGTACTAACTTTTTTATCTGATCAGAAACTCCAATAACTTGAAGACGAACTGGAAAGCATTAAATGGATCGTTGTATGAACGGCATCGAAGAAAATGGATATGGACAGCTTTAAATAAATTTACGTTTAGTAGCGACAACAGAATGGTTTGGGCAAAGGTATAAATAATTTAAAAAAAATGCTGTTACACTAAAAAAGAAATGGACGTTTCCTGAAAACCTGAGACTATTTCAAAAATAAGCTGAAAATAACTTGAACGAGATGCAGTATACGGAAAATGGTTTGCGATCGTAACAAAATTTAACGAATGCATAAAGAACGAAGAGAACTAACAGACAAGTATGAAAAAACTTTGAGACGATTGAATAAAGAGATTTATTTCAAAGACCGTTAGAAGTCACAGGAGAAAATATAGTAAAACATGTACCAGGAAAATACTAGAAGCCACTAAAAGTTTATAAGTCCTTTGTCAAAACATGTTAATGGCAGAAACAATTTCTGTAAAATAATACAAACGAGAGGACAAACAACAAATAGGGAAGAAATAATCGAGATAATGGAAACTTTTTAGGAAGAATTGTATGAAAAACAAAACACATATGACAAACACCACAAGACCCTTTGACATTAATCAAGGTTCAGGGAATATCCTGTTAGAATTTGTTCCCCAGTTATGGTAATTAGAATACAACAAACCGGCATATTTATGTTTCGTGGACCTTAAGAAGGCATTTGACCTGGTCAAATTATGTTATCAAAGGATGTTATTTTAATAATCAAAACGATCGAAAATATCTTCCAAATAACAAGTAAAAGTAGAAGAACTAACCGACCCTATTGTTCAACCTGATTATGGATATATAACAAGCGAGTCTTCTACAGCTGGCGCCGCTTCTCGCATCCTAATTTCCAGCGTTTTCTGTCGAAGCAATCTTCAGTTGTTAGATCTCTGGCGGTCATTGCATCGTCGACATCGTCTCTCCAGGATCGTCTTGGTCTACCTCGTTTTCTTCTAGTTGGCGGAGTCCATTGTTCTATTTTTTTTGGCCATCTATTTTCCGGCATTCTCTGAAGGTGTCCATACCAGTTAAGTCTTTTGGCTTCGATTGTGTCTATTATATCTACATCGATTTCCATTTCTCTCCGAATATCTTCGTTTCTCACCCTATCAAGTCTAGTGAGCTGGCAACATCGTCTCCAGTAGTTCATTTCCATGGCCTTAATTTTTGATTTGTTTCTTTGGTTTATTTCCCAGAGTTCGGCGCCATACAGTCCAATACTTTCTATTATTGTTTTATAAATTCTTCTTTTATTTTCTTTTGTTATTTTTTTATTCCATAATAGTCCGTGTAGCTGTCTGGTGGCTGATCTTGCTTGGCCAATCCTGGAATGTATTTCTTCGCTACTTCCTGCTTTTGATGTTATTTGGACTCCCAAGTACTTAAAATTGTCTGTTGGTTTTATAGTTCCCATTTCTATTTGTAGGCTTTCTGGTTGTTCTCCTACAACTAAGTACTCAGTTTTTTGTATATTAATTGTGAGGCCCCATTTGGTGTACTCATTTTCCAGTTTTCTAAGCATGTAGCTTATATCACTCTCGTCTTCAGCTAGAATGGCTTGGTCATCAGCGAAATGTATCGTGTACAATCTATCATCTCCGATTGGGATGCCCATATTGCAGCACTTTCTTCTCCACAGTGAGAGTGCCTCATTTAGATATATTTTGAAGAGTGTAGGTGCTATGCAGCAGCCTTGCTTTAGGCCCTTACTAATAGGAATTTCTCTAGTTAATCTATTTCCAGTTTTAATGTTTGCCGTCATATTTTTGTAGAGCTGTTGTACTGCTTGTATATTTTTTTTGCTTATTCCTTGTTTTTCCATTGCTACCCAAAGCATTGAAAGTGGTACACTATCGTATGCCTTTGTCAGATCTATAAAGACTATATGAGTTGAAAGGTTGTGGGCTAATCTTTTTTCGATAACTTGCTTTAGAGAGAATATACTGTCCATGCAGGATCTGCCTGCCCGAAAGCCATTCTGTTCTTCTACATCTGTCATCTCTTTTTCAATTTTATTTTTTATTATTTTTCCATACAGTCTTGAGAGTGAATTTATGACACTTAGCCCCCTATAGTTTGAACAATTCTTTCTATCTCCTTTTTTGTATATGTTGTTAATATGTGCTTTTGTCCACTCCGGTGGTAAGTCGTGTCCATTATAGAATAAGGTGAAGACATACGCCAGTAATTCCCGTAATACTTGTGGGCTATGTTTTAATAATTCATTTGGTATACCTTGTGGTCCGCATGACTTCCCATTTTTTAGAGTTCGTATTGCATTCTCGACTTCCTGTACTGTTATTTCATCGTCTTCACTGAATTCCAGTTCATATGTTGTTGTACTGATGTTCGTGAATTGAGGTCTTGTTTCAGTTAAAAGTTGTGAGTAGTGTTCGATCCAAGATTTTTCTTCTATTAAATCTATTCTACTCGTTTCTTTTCTGTTTGTTCTCAGATTTTTTACCGTTTTCCATGCTTCTCTTGATCTTGTTGACCCTATATATTTGTTGAGTTCTTCGCATTTACTTTCCCAGGAAATATTTTTTGCTTTAGTTACTAAGTTTTTTACTTCTCTGTTTAATCTTGCATATGTTCGTCTATCATCTGGATCATTTGTTTGCAGCCACTTTTGATATGCTTGTTTCTTGTTGTGTACTGCATTGGCGATGTCATTTGTCCACCACAATGGAGTACTCTTTTTGTTCTTTTGGATTGTGCCGAGCGCTTCGTAAGCTGCTTCATTGATTTTATTGATTATCTCTTTATAGGTATTCTGGGCTGAGGAGTAGATCAGGTTTGCCAATTTTAGGCTAAGTCGCAGCTTATATAAGAATGATGTCGAGTCGTTTTGCAGTGCATCAATATTGTATTTAGGTAGATTCGATTCCAGGTGTTTTGATTGAGCTAGTTGGTTGTCATTTTGATGTAGTAGCCGAGGTCGATACTGTAGGTAACATTTTGATCTTACCATATAGTGGTCAGTTCCGCACTCCGGTCCTCTTAGTACTCTTACGTCTTCAACTTGTATGTGTGTTTCTTGTTTTGTGATGACATAATCTATAATTGACTTTGTGTTTCTCGTTGGTTGAACCCAGGTGTACTTATGTATGTTTTTATGTTGGTAGAATCCGTTTAGGATTTTTAGAGAGTGCTGTTCACAGAATTCGATTAAGTGTTCCCCATTTTCATTTGTTTTAGCGTCACCATATTTTCCTACGACTTTGTCATTTATTTTTGTTCCTGTCCAAGCGTTAAAATCTCCCAACAGCACAATTTCTTTGCGGCTATTTATATTTTCAATGAGTTCCGATAAAGTTTCATAGAATATTTGTTTAGCTGCTTTTGATGCATTTTCTGACGGAGCATATATTCCAATGATCTCGAGGTCGTGCCCTTTCCACGTAATAGATACTCTAATAATTCTCTCATTGATCTGCTCCCAGCTTTTCAGGTTTCCTTTTAAGTCTTTTTTAATCAATATTGATACCCCTGCTTGTGCTCTTTTGTCTTTCTCTACTCCACTATAAATATGTATAAAACCTCCTATGTCTTCACTACCTTGGCCTTTTTTCTTTGTTTCGGTAAGAACCGTGATATCTGATTTTATTTTCTTTACTTCTGCCATGACTTCGTCTGACTTGGTTCTCCACCCTTGGATATTCCATGTATTTATATTCAAAGTCCTTGTTCGTTTGCTACGTCGTTTTCGTTTTTTCCCGTCCATATTCCGAGGCTGGATTTTAGAATTTTTTGCAGTAAGTTTTTTACGGGTGTAGAGGAGCAGGCTCTACGTCCCAACCCCCTACCAGGAGGACCAGGATTTTCTGTTAGGGTTTACTCCCTTAGTCGAGAGAAGAGTAGTAGAGTGTAGTAGACAGAATTATAGTGACCCGTCCGCCCTCGGATTACCCTAATAGCCACTCGGGGTCGGAAAAACAAGAGTTTGCCAAGAGAGGCTGATAGAAAAGATTAAAGACATTTCACTCCAGACAAGTTGAAAAAGAGCAAAATGTGAAGGCCCTTATGATCCGCCAGATACGTTTCATAAGCGTATGAGTATTGGTACATTTTGTATTCCCGCTCATACCTCGGGGTGTCGACTACAGACTGTATGGCTCGTCCAGCATGCCATAGCATGGAGGATAGGGTGCGTGTCATTTTTACCATGTAGACCCCTAAACTCCACTGCCTGACATACATGATTATGGATGATTATGGATGAAATAATAAAAAAAGTAAGAACTTATTTTCTATAATATAAACATGTGCTACATTATTAAACAAGCTTACAAGTTACAGTTGACACCCGAAATCACTACTAATATTGTAGTGATTGCCAAATTAAAAATTCCAATATTCCTCCTTAATTTGAAATGTTGCAACATTAAAATTACAATTATTATAATTAACAATATAATATTAAAATTCACATAACATAAATTTCATTTCTTAGATTCATGAAACTCTCAGTACCTAAAGATTTAGTCAAAATAGCAGCCAAATTTTGCTCAATTGATATATAATTCATTACAACTTGTTTCTTAAATATAAATTCCTTTAAAAAATTATATTTTATGTCTATATGTTCAGCTCTTTTATAATTTTTATTACTGTTAGACACCAAAATCGTAATTTTATTATCACAATATAAAATTGTACCGTTGACATTAAATCTTGAGCTGTTTGTGTTGCTGCAATGTACTCAGCTTCTGCCTCAGACAAGGAAAGAGAGGGGACGCGTAGTATTGAATTGACTGAAGCCTAAATTGACAGCAACCAGCACCAGGAAAGTTGCCAGGTCATTTTTTATTTCTTCAGTAGATTGAGAATAATAGACATATATCAATAAATAGATTTTTTTTTAATTTATAATTTGACACTGACATAATGATCACTTTTTGAACATTCTTTTATCATTACATATTTTTTAATAGATCGATATAGTGTTTCAGTAAATCAGCAAATTGAAATTGAAAGCAGTAGATCTACTGAAAAATCAGTAAACCTGGTAACTCTGGAGAGGTAGTAATGGGCAACGTAAGGCCACCAAAACATGCGGTCACATTGAAACTGGCTTCATTTTGCGAAGATTTATTAAATGAACCTCTGTCCTCTCTCTTTTCTTGCCTACTGCTTCTGCTGTTGATAATGCGACACAGTTCTGCTTCTTTGCAAAACATGATATTAGGTTATTACCATATAATGATATACATCCACTCACACTTTAAATTAAAAAAAGATTTCTCACTCGTTCACTTTGGATTCAACCCGGTTCAATGTAATTTCAATTATAAATTATTCGTATATTGACTGATTGTTAGATTATTATACTGTAAGCCTTTTTGCGTTTAATACTTAAGGGTCAAAACCTTACTACAGTGAATTAGTGACGAAAACTTTACTACAGTGAGTATTACCGTGAATATATCTGCAAACAGATAAATTGAAATGCCTTAGGCATAAATACCAATGACGAAATGCCGAGTTTCAGATTATTCGATGAAATAGTCCTAACAGCAAACTTTATCGATAAAGACAAGAAAATGTTGGAGATATTATAAGAAGCGTCGTGGCAAGTGGACCTAAAGATTCTTCTTCTTCTTCTTCAAGTTCCACTCCTATCGGAGATTGGAAATCATTCTGGCAATTATAATTTTATTGGTTACTCGCCTGAATAGTTCAATTGAACTGCATCCAAACCACTCACGGAGATTGCGTAGCCACGAGATTTTACGTCTTCCTACGCTTCTTCTACCTTTGATTTTACCCTGCATTATATTCCTTAGTAGTTCGTACTTTTCACCTCTTATGATGTGCCCCAAGTATTCCAATTTCCTGATCTTTATGGAATTTAAAACTTCGCATTGTTTTCCTAGTTGTTCGAGAACTTGTTCGTTTGTTTTGCGATCCATCCATGATATTTTCAAAATGCGTCGGTAACACCACATTTCGAATGCTTCTAGGTTTTTAATGTTGGATTTTTTAAGTGTCCAAGCTTCAACTCCATACAAAAGGGTAGAGAAAATATAACATCGAAGCATTCTTATCCGGTGCGATATATTGATATCGCGATTACAAAAAAGTTTTCTCATTCTATTAAAAGTTGACCGCGCAATTTCAATGCGGCATCTTATTTCTTTTGTCTGATCAGTATCTTCTGTGATCCATGCTCCAAGGTATTTGTACGAAGATATTTGTTCAATTTCTGTATTGTCTAGTACTAGCTTAACTTTGATGTTTTGTGCTTTTGTAAATACCATGAACTTGGTTTTCTTCAAATTGATTTTTAGTCCATAATCGTTGCAATATATATTTAGTTGTTCAGCAAGGTGTTGCAGTTCTTCTAGTGTTCCTGCCAAAAGGACGGTGTCGTCAGCATATCTTATGTTATTAAGTGACTCACCGTTTATTATAAGGCCCTCACTGATCTCGGCAAGCGCTAATTCTGAGATGGCTTCACTGTATAAATTGAATAACAAGGGTGATAAAATACACCCTTGGCGGACCCCACGGCGAATCTGGATATTCTTGGTCAGTTCGTTTTCAACTTTCACTTTTGCTGTTTGATTCCAATAGAGGTTACAGATGATTCTAATGTCTCTACTGTCTATGTTTTTATTTAATAAAATTTCTTTAAGTCGATTATGTTGCACTCTGTCAAATGCCTTCTCAAAATCAATGAAACAGGCATATACTTCCTGATTAATATCTAAGCATCTCTGCGAAAGAACACTTATTGCAAACAATGCATCTCGTGTTCCCAGTCCTTTCCTAAATCCCATTTGTGTATTACTTATGCCTTCATCTAATTTTTTATTGTGAATTACTTTTAAAAACAATTTCAAGACATGACTCATTAAGGCTATGGTGCGATGTTCATTGCACTCCTTTGCATTGGCTTTTTTGGAAAGCAGTATGAATGTTGATTGGAGCCATTCTTTAGGTATTATACCTGTTCTATATATGGTATTGAATAGATCCAAAAGAAGATCAATAGATTCAGTATTCACAATTTTAAGTAATTCGATAGGAACTTCATCAGGCCCGGGAGATTTACCATCCATATGCAATGAAACAAGCTAAAGATGGTAAATCTCCCGGGACCTAAAGATAAATGTTCTAAAAACACAATTAATAACAAACTTTATTCTTAGCTAAAGTATCGACATTGAAGAAACAGAGCAGACTGCTTTAAATATCTAGGCCATCATTGATTTCCCATGTGTCTTATCCGAAAGAATTTTAATCAACGTGACCAACCTGTGCTAGCATATAGTGCAGAAATCCTGACATAAGTGACAATTAATAAAATACGAACCACACAATCTGCAATGGAACAATCAATGTTGGGTCCATCTCTAAGAGATCAGATTTCAGACACAGAAATCCAAACAACCAGAGTACAAGTGCTGTGAAAAAGTATTAAGACTAAAATGGAATTGGACAGGACATGTCGCGAGAATGAACGATAATATAATAAGACTCAAATGAATGTAGACCCAGAGGAAGTGCCTTTTGAAATAAGGGCCTTCTTCCAACAAGGTAAAACAACAATTTACGACATGTACAAACATACTAGATACAAAGTGCACAGAATAAAAGCCGAATAATGAATATAATTTATCTGTGTTTTAATTCATTTTTCCCCAAATCATTGTTGCCCAATTTTTTGGAATATATTTTTAGAACATTAGCAGTTTTATAATTGAATCGGTCATTTCAAAAACAACACGAGTTACATATTCCTAATTTTACAGGAGAGCAAAAAAACTAAGTAGTTGAAAGATGGATGAAATGGATGACCTCAAAATCCAAAGTTATATTGTAATTGTGTTTCTAATCATAATGATCTATAAATCGTCTCGAAAAAAATAAAGGTTTTTTGAAAAATGACTTGAAATATTGGACTAATGCTGTTTTTGCATGAAACGAAAAAAAGAAACAGAAATACAAGCATTTATATTTTTATTATTATTATAACAGCTAATGCCACAAAATGCAATGAACACCGCTTAATCAATTTAATGAGTCACTTGTTGAAACTCTTCCTTAGGATATTACACTCAAGGATGTACAAGATACTAGAAGAACTTAGCGGGTCAACACAATTCGGTTTTAAGGGAGGACTAGGAACAAGAGAGGCAATTTTATGTTTGAACACCTTAATACAAAACTGCTTAGATCAACGAAAAGATGTCTACCTCACCTTCATCGACTATGAGAAGGCATTTGACAATGTTAAACATGATATCATGATGGAACTACTACATAGGGCCAACATTGACCAGAAGGAGATCAGAATTATTCAGAATCTATACTGGAACCAAATGGCAAAGGTAAGGATTGATCAAGACCAATATACGGATGAATTTGAAATCCGGAAAGGTGTCCGCCAAGGCTGCATACTCTCTCCGATGCTTTTTAATTTATATGTTGAAAATATATTTGCGGAAGCATTAGAAGATACGGAATTAGGCATTAAGGTGAACGGCATACCAATTAGCAACCTACGCTATGCGGACGACACAGTGATTATAACTGATAATTTGGAAGATCAGCAGTTATTACTTGATAAGGTGAATAGCATAGGTAAAAAATATGGCCTCAAAATCAACATTTTGAAAACGAAATATATGGTCATTAGCAGAAACCCTTCAGAAAACCCGATAATATGCATAGGTGACAATAGTATAAACCGCGTGAAAACTTTTAAATACCTTGGCACCACAATCAATGACCAATCGGATCCACAACACGAGATAAAAACCCGAATACAAATGGCAAGACAAGCTTTTGTGAAATTCAGACCGCTTCTATGTAATCAACACCTAAACTTTGAAATACGCTACAGAATGGTCAAGTGCTACATATGGTCCATCTTGCTTTATGGCATGGAAACGTGGACTTTGAAAAAAACATCTATCAACAAACTTAAAGCATTTGAAATGTGGTCATTGAGAAGAATGACGCGCATACCTTGGGTGGATAGAGTTCGAAACGATGACGTCCTTAATAGAGCCGGCGTGGAAAGAGAACTCTTTGAATTAATTAAAAAACGCAAGATTGGTTACCTTGGGCACATATTAAGAGGAGCAAAATATAAAATACCACAGTTAATCCTACAAGGGAAAATCGAAGGTAGGAGAGGAGCCGGCCGCAAACAATTATCCTGGTTAAGGAATATTAAAGAATGGACAGGAATACACAATACAAGTGAGCTGTGTCACGCCGCCAAGAACAGAATTCTAGTAATGAGATAGTCGCCTACGCACTTTGGTGTATGGCATGTTAAGAAGAAGAAATTTTTATTTCGAAAGTATAGTTACTATTATATAAATCTGGTAATTATTAAATAATAATATGGAACAAAATCAAATTCATTATCTGACTCAGGTGCTACGTGGTCAGCTTGCTCACTGGCAGGCCACTGGAAAATTTTCTCGTAAAATGGTTTATATTCTTCTAAAATGCTGTTTTGAACTTGCTTGATATTTCCAATTTTTTGGGATTAATGGCTACAGCATTATTTGGGTAAGCTAATGATGTTCGTAGCAACACGAGGCGTTTGGTTTTGGAAAGTACTTCCCTACTTCCGGATTTAGTTTTGAAAATTATGGTTTCTTTCACGGTGTTCCAGAGCATATGGACGGGGCCGCGAGTTCTCAAACCGAGTTCTTTTTCTTAAACGTGGCATTTTACAATCTAAAATATGCAAAAAAAAAGTTTCTTCCGGTTTTACTTCCGTTTTTTATTTAAGAGGGGCGGAGTCTAACAATCATATTGTTTTCGTTTCCTAATGTAAATCTTCCTGAAAATCTTTAAAAAATACTGTATCGATTTTCAATTTAAAAAAATTTTTAGGATTTTTGGAACATTTACACCAGGCGACGGAAACGATGGATCGTTAGACTCCGTCCCTCTTAAATATCAGCAAAACTTACATCAAAACTCGATGTCGAGTTGGTCCGCTAGTTAAATTATATTATGAAAACTATAAAAATTTGCCTATTGCTGATACACACGGTAATAAAAAACCTCTGTAAACCTACACAACAGCATAAATTATTACTTACTTGCATTTAGGTCCTGTAGTTCTACCGGTATAATTTTTCCTTTATAGTTAGTGTGTTGTAAAACTTTAACTTTGGCATTACGTACAACATTCCTTCTGTATTTATCTGGATTGGGTTTTCTCTTTTTTAAGGGTAAATGTGCATGTACACTATCGTTAGATGAAGTAAGCATTTTATTTCTTTGTTTAAATAACAAAAAACCCATAAATTGAAATTAATCGTTGTCAAGCACTTAACCTCACAACACAACACATTAATGAAAACTGAAATAAAAAATGGTAACATAAACGACTCAACTATCTCGGCTACCAACCAAATTCTTAGAAATTATGTTTACAAATTCACAGCAAAAACTGCATACGTCCTGGACTCACGTTGTTTTTTCACAGACCTTCAATTTTAGTTGTAGAGTATTTCGACAGATTATGTACGCCGTACATTGTACGGACTTGTGTCGTTTTTGCACACAACGTGAGTTTATCTTAAGATTGTCGCTCACTTAAGCGCGGAGAAGCAGAGAGAAGCGAAGCACGGCGCGACGAAGTTTACAAATGAGCGCTAATAAGTGCACGGTTTTTCGCTTATATACGAGATACAGTACGTTTTTGTTCGGTTCGGAATCGAACGCAGTTGTATTTTGGCGTTGAAGTAGGTGTGTAGACACGTTGGAGCAATAGTGACTTTTTGTCGTTACTTTGCAAACGTACGCAATCTAACCACAAAAAGTATCACTTTTACTCCACTCATAAAACATTGTACCTACTATTTTCCTTTATAGACATAAACGTGGAATATTAGAAACATGCAAATAACTAAATATGTAATTTTTAAAATTAAAAACATGGTAGAACTTTAATTTTCAAACCTTTCTGTTGACATCTTTCACCTATTTCTTTACAACCTATTATTTTACAACCAACTGTACATAAGCACATATTAGTGAATATTATATTAGTGATTGTGGGTACTTTTTTTCAGTACGAGACACGTCGAAAGTAGTCGATGACAAACGAAATTCGGAAAAGTTTCCGCATGACTTCCGTACACCTCCGCTCACTAGTGCAATGTGCAATGCGAAGCGCGCCGAACAGAATTTCTTCGCCTAGGATTCTACTGTTGCGATCCGTGTCCCTTCTCTTCGCTGTGCAGCGCGTTGCTTAGCACAGATACGCGCGAGTATATTTAACTACATGAAGAAAATTCATAACAACCTTTTTCTCCGCGCTTCGCTTCGCGTTGCAGTGCGTAAGTGAGCGACAAGCTTTAGAGGAGTCTACTCCGAACAAAAAGTTAGTTTCCGAAAATTGTGGACTTATGCACTTTTTGAAATGACCGATTCAATGATATAACAAATTCTAGATCAGAAATTTTGGGTTCCAGATCGGAAATATCAACTAAAGATTTTTTGCAGTTGTCGTTTATCCTGTTATATAGCTTATAAAAAAAATATAGTGAAGTGAAGTAATTTCACCAAAAAATTGAAAATAGTTATAGCAAAATTTATATTTTAGATCGTTTTATTATGTTTTAGATCGATGTTAACGAATTTAAAGATATATATGAAAAGAATAGAAATCATTTTCCTGATGCTCCTATTGTATGGTTGAAGGAATTAGTGCAGTATTTAAACCAAAAGATTCCCATCGAGAGCCATGATCCAGTTTTTGCATCAAAACCTGTTAGCTACCCTCTCAATGTGGTATGTATAATTAATTAGGGTTTAAATGAATAAATTATAATTAAACATGTAACATTGGATTTTATGCATTTTTATATTTGCATATCATGCGTTATTATATAATTTAGTACTTTCGGTTTGATCGTGCATATTTCTTAACATTGTTTTCCCAAGATACAAGAATGGAGCTGAATATCCAAGTCTATCAAAAATCTTACTTATTAAGGCTTATCCTCGAATATTGTAACGGTAAAATTCAGAGAGATGTCTATTTCAAAAATATCTTTCTTTACAAAAACAAAATCCATTCACGAAGAATATTCTAAACGTCATCTTGTACTAGAGGTAAGCTTTATACCTACCTTATACAACCCCCTATTGTGTAAAGTCTTGGGTCTATACAATAAACAAGTGGGCGGCCTTCTATTCAGTACGGTTTTGAAATAATGTTGAATAAAAACATTCATGAAATTAAAATGAAAGAATTTACTTCTATTAGTAGAAGTGCGATTTATAAAATTAGTACTTGAAGCATAAATCGCGGGAGGAATATGTGCATCAGTTTTCAAATATTTATTATTTACTATATAATTTCTAAATTGAACCACTTTCACTTCTTTAGTTAACAATGTATCTGTTTTGACAACTAAATAGGTAATTAGACAAAATAATTATTAATTTCAAAACAGGAGTTTAAAGAATTAGAAAGAGGTAGCCCGGGCCCAGTTAAATGGTCAAGCTTATTCCAGTGGAAGCAATAAGGAGGATTATTTTTCGTTTTGGCACAGCTGACATGCTCTCTCTAGCACTACAACCCATGAAACTGTGGTAAAAAGCATGCTTTATTTATACGGTTGTGAAACACGACGATTAACAGAGACAGATTAATATCGAAGAAAGATATCTCGTCGAACTTAATGCAATAAAGTATGAGAATAGAAGGTACAGTCATGGATGGCATACAACGAAAGCAGCTCAAATGGGTACAGGTCCAATAAATGAAAGACAGTAGACTCCTAAAACAAGTACCTGTATGAACACCTACCGTAATCCAGAAGAGAGGATTACCTTAGAAAACACGGATGGAAGGAATAAGAAACTTAATGAGCTCGAAAGAACTTAAAGAACAATGGAACCACCGAATTGAATGAAAAATGAACGTCGGAAGACATTTTATAAGGATTATATCATATTATAGGTACATTTTTTGGACTAAAAATAAATTTGAAGAAAACCAAGTTCATGGTATTTACAAAAGCACAAAGCATCAAAGTTAAGCTAGTACTAGATAATACAGAAATTGAACAAATATCTTTGTACAAATACCTTGGAGCATGGATCACAGAAGATACTGATTAGACAAAAGAAATAAGATGCCGCATTGGAATTGCACGGTCAACTTTTAATAGAACGAGAAAACTTTTTTGTAATCGAGATATCAATATATCGCTCCGGATAAGAATGCTTTGATGTTATATTTTCTTTACCCTTTTATATGGGATTCAAGCTTGGTCACTTAAAAAATCCAACATTAAAAACCTAGAAGCATTCGAAATGTGGTGCTACCGACGTGATTTGAAAATATCATGGATGGATCGCAAAACAACCGAACAAGTTCTCGAACAACTAGGAAAACAATGCGAAGTTTTAAATTCCATAAAAATCAGGAAATTAGAATACTTGGGGCACATCATACATCACACATCAAGACGAAAAATCTAGTGGTTACGCAATCTCCGTGAATGGTTTGGATGCAATTCAACAGAACTATTCAGCCGCATATCCAACAAAATGATAATTGCCAGAATGATTTCCAATCTCCGATAGGAGTGGAACTTGAAGAAGAAGAATAAGTACATTATTATTATATCATATTATATATATATATATATATATATATATATATATATATATATATATTTATATAATATATGATATAAACGATATTGAAAGAGGTTACAACATAGACAATCAACAAAATCTACATCGACAACTACACAGTGAACACCCAACAATAATAGAAGTCTCAAATGCCGTCCTAAAACTCAAAGACAATAAAGCCACAGAAATCGATTAAATCTGTTGGAAAATATATAAAAAAAGGTGATGATCAGCTTTTTGCAGTAACCCATAAACTAATAGTACTTATATGGCAAAATGAATTTGTTCCAGAAGAGTGGCTAAATGAAATAATATACGTTGCATAAAAAGGACGATTAACTGGATTGTAAGAACTATAGAGGCATTACTCTGTTAGCATCTTCACCTGTTAGCACCCTGCTTGGTAGGGTGCTAACATATCAGATCAATTTACGGTTGCAAAAGGCTTGAGACTGGGAGATCCTTTATCCACTACATTATTCAAATTAGTATTAGAAACTGTAATCAGAAAATGCAGCATGAAGATGGAAGAAACGATCATGAAAAATGAGCACCAGTGCTTGGCATTTGCTGATGATCTAACGATCCTAGCAAAAACCGAGTAAGAATTAAGAAGAGTTGTGAAGAAAATCATCGAAGAAGCACAGAAATTTGGATTGGAACTAAATGAAGACAAAACTAAATATATGATCATAGAAGGAACAGAAGGGAAAAAAGAAGACTTTAGTATGAGGTCAGTAAGTGGTAAAAGCTATAGTTTTAAAAGGGTGGACAAATTTGAATACCTAGGTGTAGTTTTCGATGAAAATGGAAAAGAGAAATGGGAGCTCGTAGCCAGAATAGCAAAAGGGAATAAAAAATTAGGTGGTTTAAGAGCCCTACTGAACTCAAAATACGTTTCTAGACAAGGTAAACTCAGAATATATAAAACAGTAATTCGACCCACAGTAACATATGCCGGTGAGCCTGGACATTAAATAAGAAGGAAGAGGATACTCTGGAAAGATGGGAAAGGAAAATATTGAGATGCATATTCAGAGGACGAAAGGCAGAAGATGGTTGGGAGAGAAGAACCAACAATGAATTAATGGCTTTATACAAAGAACCTACTATTACCAAGTTCGTCAAGGCACAAAGAATCAGATGGTTGGGACATGTGGAAAGAATGGCAGCAAACAGAATTCCTAAACTAGTAATAACCAGAAAATTAATCGACCCTAAAAGAAGAGGTAGACCCAGAACGAGGTGGATTAGTAAAGCGGAGGAAGACCTTAAACACGTGAAGGTGAGGGAATGGAAAAAAAGCACAAAATAGAAGCGAATGGAAAAATATTGTACACCAGGTCCTTCAGAGTAGTTAAGAATGTTATATATACATATTTACGTTAAAGTTTTGTTTAAAATAATTGTAATTAGTTAATATTAGAATTATGTTGTAAAAAAAATGCTCTAGGCCTTAACGGCCTGTTGTGCGTAAAAATAAATAAATAAATAATAGAGTGCAAAAATCGAAAGAATCGCGTTTTTTGCATTAATTGTTAATCATTAAAAAACGGCTCCGAACTTTACGCAGGAAACAGGTAGGTTTTCTTCTTATAGGTCTACAATAACTAAAAAAGTTGTCAGCTACCTGGATTATTGAGTGTCACGAGAAAATCCTTATTAGCCTG
Source organism: Diabrotica balteata (assembly GCA_918026665.1). NCBI lineage: Eukaryota > Metazoa > Arthropoda > Insecta > Coleoptera > Chrysomelidae > Diabrotica > Diabrotica balteata. The sequence goes on along the minus strand of OU898277.1, from coordinate 146,217,803 downwards.
GACTAATATGGCTGGACAAGCAAGTGAAGAAACAAACTTCATATATTATGTAAACTTTACTAACAAAAACGTTGAAAATAAATATTCCTATAAATATAAATAATCAAATTCCATATTCAAATACAGCAAAATATTTGGGTATTGTCCAATAAATATAAATAATCAAATTCCGTATTCAAATACTGCAAAATATTTGAGTATTACTCTAAGCTTTTATGTAAAGAAGAAAAGAAAATAATAATTCTGATTGAAATACAAAAAAATGTACTGGCTGATTGACCAAAATTCTACGCTGTTTCTACATAATAAATTATTATTATATAAACAAATACTGAAACAATAGTATTATTATAAAAACAGTATAAACATTTAGAAGGAAAATGTTACAAATTAACAGAAAATATTTCTATTCATATAAAAATTTAATCAAATTATAGGTACTTATTATAGGTACTGCTTATTTATATAAAATTTCCTCAATCGGAACATAAACTTCTTCGTGAACTACCCATTTTAAAAACAATTAACACACTGGTTTGTCAAAAGTCGAAATAAACCCTAATAATGTTATTCAACATTATTTATGACCCACCTTCGAGAGGGTATTATACTTCTTACCTAACCAACCTAACCGTGTCGACGAGAATCCAGAAACTATCGACAAGGACAGCCTGTACTGGCCGAGAGAGAAAGTTACATTTAGCAAAATTTGAGATTTTAAAAAAAGTTTATACCAAATAGCTGCTTTGTGTTACACTTTATGTTAAAAATAAAAACAGATTCGGAAAGTGGGTCAAATTCTGTAGTGCCCTATTTCAAAAAAAAATTTTTTACGTTTATTTTAACCAAAAATATTTGAAAAAAAAATATTGTTTAAACAATTTATTAATTTACAACTAAATAGTGCACTAGAACTTTTTAAGACCTTTCATATAAAAAAAGAATCATCTCAATATCTGCCATAGTTTTTGCGTTATTTGATATAAACTTTTACATTGGAACTTAGGTATGCCCAGAAACGCAAGGAACAGCCTTAAATTCTGATCATAATCAATACGGTCGTTGAAATTAGTTGAGTTGGATTCAGGAATATCGTTAATGATAAGCTAATGAGATTATAAAAAATCCCGAAACATGTCAAATTTAAATTATAACTTGACATTCTTTAACGTGAAAATGCAACCCCTACCTTCAACCCCCTTAGAATGACAGCTTGTCGCTTTCAAGTTGATTAAAATTAATTAAGATAAAATAAATTAAAATCATGTGGTTACCGAAATTCGCTAAAATATACTCAAAACTTATTTCCCGTTTAGGTCTTGATAATGAGAAAGTGAACAAAAACCATAGCAATATGGTTTTTAGATGTTAACCATTAAAAAACTTTAAAGAATTTCCATGACAACGTTATTTTAACACGCATTACTAAATTGGTTTATTTAAGTTGCCAGTATTTTAATTTAAGTAAAAAGTTCGTTCAATTTAATTCTGAAAAATGGTTAGATTAACGGAAATGCATAAAATAACAGTTTTACAAATGATTGGTTAAGGAGATAACAACGGAACACAACAGGAAGTAACTCGCCTATTTCATGAGAAATTTCCTAATTTACCGCTTATATCCCAAGGAACAATAAGTAAAATAGAGAAGCAGTTTCGCGAGTTTGGTCATGTAAGGCAGATAAAAAAGCAGCTGCCAATGCACTGAGTGATGAACTAAAATTAGATGTGTTGCTTGAGTTTCAGGAAAATCCACATATATCGAGTAGACAGGCATCCACCACATTCAATGCTAGCCATACATCGATAGTAAACATAGTAAAAGAAAATAAATTGCATCCCTATAAGATAATACCTACTCAGGAGCTCATGGAAGACGATTTTGACAGGAGAACTTTTTTTGTGAGCAAATGATGGACATATTGGATCCAATATTATCCAATTAGAAGACGTTATGTTTTCTGATGAGTGTACTTTTTCATTTAACGGTCAAGCTAATCGACAAAATTGTCGCTACTGGGACACGGAAAATCTTCACTGGATGAGAGAAGAACATTATCATTGGTCCCTTTTTCATTGAGGGCAACTTGAATGGCAACAATTATTTGGCACTACTTCAAAATGATGTCATTCCAACGTTGGCAAATTTATATCCTGATCCAGGAAACCCTTAAGTTCCAGCGAATACAATATTGTTTCAGCAGGATGGAGCACCATCACATTATCAACTGAATGTCCGGCAGTACCTCGATACAATATTTTCCAATCGGTCGATAGGGAGGCGAGGATCGATTGGCCAGCGCGATCACCTGATCTTACATTATTAGATTTCTTTTTATGGGGATATGTGAAGAGATATGTGTACAAAACTAAACCTTCTGATTTAAATGACTTAAAAGAACGAATAACGCTTGCGATTAGGTCGATCACGCCTGTTATGTTAAATAATGTTAGAAGACAATTTTATTTGAGATAAGGATTTTGACAAGACGTTCGCGGTGAACATTTTGAACATCTACTTCATTAACATTCATAGTTCTTTTTCGTGTTCTACATTTTATTACGTTTTGCATTACATTTTAGTGTTTGATTGTATTGTAGCGAATTGAATGGATAATGAAAAGACCTTTCAAACTATATATCACACGCCTATACTTCCTATTTTAAAAATTGGGGGTTGTACCTGTCATTCTAAGGGGGTTGAAGGTAGGAGTTGCATTTTCACGTTAAGGAATGTCAAGTTATAATTTAAATTTGAAGTGTTTCGGGATTTTTTATAAATATGTACAGTAACCTAAATAATGAATTTATTCCATTTGGCTTTTACACACTGCATGCATTGCTGGACTTCATAGTAAACAGCACTGGATGTATGGTCCGTCCCAAACCCTTCTTTCAGTGCGTCATAGTTGTTCGAATTCTCTCTAACGCATTAAGCTAGAAGTGACAGAAAAAAACGTAAGTCTCTGATTATTATACATAGAACTTGGAAAATTAGGTATCGTTCACGGGTATTCGCATATTAAAGCGAATTCTACTTACGAACGTATAATTGGTTGGAGTTTAGAATACGCTAAATAGATATCCAATCAATTATGCATATAAATATAATTTGACACAGATGATCTTGATAATGACAGTGACAGTACTTTCACAATGTCAACTGATAAAATGATAATTGCCATTCCAGGTTAGTATTTTCAGACATTTTAACTACAGTGAAAATTAAATTTTGTATTTATTGTCATAAAAATATTTTAAATATTCCGAGATATACCGAGAATGAAAAAAGACTAATATTAAAATTATTAAATTAGTTTCAATTAGAAAAAGAGGCTGAGACATCTTTATTATCAGTTTCTGTCGTTCGCGAATCAGATTGTGAATTCCGGAATGAGATTGAGGAAATATCATAAAACTAATGCCTTTATGGATATTTATATGTATTAAAACGGTTCTTTTTAGAACCACGGCATTTTCTTGAAATGTAGAATATAATTGATACCAGCCACATATCTAGTGTAATCATTGATTTTCAAGAATCAGATTCTGAATGGGATTATAGATTGTTTGAAATATAATATTCATTTTTGTTATTCATAAAAAAGAAGGTAAACTTACATTCGGTATCTTGTTTTTTAACTAAACTCCATTAGCACGATTTCATCTGGATATCGGAACTGGTAGATTCACTCAAAAATCAACTGCTTCACTATTTAAACTATTTATATTGTTTTTTTTTTAACTAAACTTTATAACCGTCTTTCATTTGCACACCAAATCTGGTAGAATAACTTTAAAATCAACTGCTTCACTATTTAAACTTTTTCCACTATTTAATGACAACTCTTCACAAAATTAAACTATTGGCTGCCACACAAACTTATCAGAAAATTACTTATCAAAATATGACTGATTTAAATCGATATTATTTTATCACAGGAATGTTTACTTTGATGCCTTGCAATTGTCAGTAATTTTTTTTACCTTGCAGTCAACTCTTAAAAGATTCTAGGAGGAAGCGTTATTTTAAATAAACAAACCTTCCAATTCCCTAGTGTTTGTAATAAATAATAATAAATCCATAAACAAATCTTAGCTAATTAAGCACTTTCCATGGAATGTATAACATAGAACAGAATAGAATAGAATTATGAAAAACTGCTATGCATTAAAAAAAATAACCTTTTCACGTTTAGCCGATTACGATCCTGCAACTGTCAGATTTAACTAAAATGTCATGCAATAATTCTCGACATTCTTAAAATCCTATATGACTTTAAAATTAGTGACGCACTGAAAAAAGGGTTTGGGACAGACTGTATTCTTAGTATTGTTGACTTCCAGAGACAGAATCTTATCTTTTAGTAAGCTTATTTCTTCCTCCAACTTAACAATTTTCCGAACAAATATTGGGATACTTTAAATGCATCTTATCTTGTCTTGTCGCAAAGGTCGACAAGAAACAATATTTTTCTACCAAGTGAAATTTAGTTCTACAGCTGTCACAAGCAATGGTTTGTTTTTTATCACGACCCAAACCCAGGGACTGGAACCAGAGATCATAACTAGGGATTGCAATCCAAGATTGGCCTGAATCCAGCGCGGATCCAGCAAAATGTGGAATCAAAATAAAAACACGATTTTAATGTTTTTTTTTGTTCATTTATTACTTAAGCTTTTTAATACAAACTAATAAAATAAAAACTCAAAATAAAAATTATCTTAGGTGTATGTAATCAAATAAGGACGTATAATTCGCAATCAATCTTATCTTCAACTTAAAATGGCTAGAGCAAATGCCACAATTATCATGAGATTAAAAAAACTCGTACTCAGTAAGCCGTGGAAGTGAAACATAGGGCTTTGCTTGTGTCGGCTGAGAATTGTCACGAATGCAATATAAAAATTAACTTATCTGTTATAAGAGTAGTTCATTTGAAGCAAATTTCATTGATTGCAATTTTGAGCTGACACAAGTTAAGTAATATGTTTTTCTTCCATGGCTTACTGAGGACGAGTTTTTTTTATTATCATGAAAAAAATCACTCTGTATTCTAAATGCCTAAACCACAGAAACATGAATTATTTAGTTGTTTTGAAGTGAGACTTTACAAATTACTTACCATTCAGTTTTCAAACAACACCCACGGCAGTACAGCAGATTGAGAGAGATACTTATTAGGCGTGAAACACTTTTACTGGCGAGAGCAGAAACTAAACTAAAAATTAGACAAAAAGAAGAGGTCTAAGAGTCAATGGGTAGGCGGAGGCGGTGCAGTCAAGAGAGAGGGCGACGCGATGTTGCAGTTCAATCGCACTTGTATAGAATGGCAAGTTACCGGCTCACGGCTTTGAATAAAGAGGCTAATGAAGACATGAAGTAACTTATTTCGAATTTGACACGTTTGCGGATCCGCATGGTTTGCTGGATCCAACATATAAAAAATGCTGGATCCAGCAATTGCAATCTCTAATCATAACCTCAAAAGAAAATCTTAGGATATCAGACCACTTTTCAGATTAAATCCACAGTTTAATGCCACAATGTGAAAAGAACTATTTAATTTAAATGACGTGTACAATATTTATACGTAATTAAACTAATTGAGTGTAAAACAATTATTAATAAAAATAGACTTTGTTTTTACTATAACTAACTTACCTAAGTAACCTACTAACCTAACTAATATTAGATGTTTTAGATAACCAATCTGTATTTTAGGTTCCTTCTGGTTTACTATCTATCATAGACAAAGTAGTCAAAGAAGCAGGAAAAAACAACGCTCAGTTGTTTTTCGACATATGCTTAACTTCTATGGCTACTGATATGAGCAAAGGTCTTCCTCCGTTAGGATACAAAATATTTTTACAACATATTGCACTACAAGAACCACGTTTGATTACAGAAAATCTTCAAAAACACGTTAGTCTTAGAAATTCTTATCAAAATAGACCTAACATTGGGCAATCTATCCTTTGGGGTGTGAGCCATGTCGGATATAAAGATTTCAGCAGTGGGTTGACAGGTAAGTTTAATAGTAACAGTTGCACAAACGTTTGTTAAATGATTTTTCTTCTACTTCGGGTGCTATGTGTAAAGCTGCACATCGGCGGTCAAATATCCAATTCTTTTCTATTGTCTTAAAACGACTAGAACACATTGTTCTGTCTAAATATCTTACCATGTATGTATACCACACCAGTCCCTTATATTTCTAGACGTTTACCAATCGCCTTTAATTTGGTCTTGGCAATGTTAATATGAAGCCTGAACTGTTCTCCGGTTTAGTTAATTTTGTTCACAATTGCTTGAAGATCTTCAATGTTATTAGCTTTCGTGACGATTTCTATTTGTCAATAGAAATCTTCGGATTTCTACTTTCGTGATTTGCTATCAGATGTCGCTATAGCGTCCCAATCAAAGCCATTTTATTGTTACTTCTTTTGACGGAAAATATTTGTTTTCACGTTTAGAGCTTCTGTACCAGTCGCTTTGATGATTCCTGCTAGGATGAAATACGTATAAGCGAATATACAGAGGCACTATACGTGAAATCAAATCTCAACTGTCCTTTCTTTTGCTTTGGTATACTCTTTAGGAGTACAAGAAACCAATTCGCCAAACATTTTTGCTTAGATGGGGAGATATGTTGTGGGATGCAACTTTTAGATCCTCCATACCTCTATTACATCTTTTAGCATCGTCTGTTTTGCCTTGCAAATTTATAGAAGGAACAGATTAAAGAAAAATTCTGAATTTTGGTTTCGTCAATAGAAATCTTCGGATTTCAACTTTCGAGATTTATTATTCGATGTCGCTATAGCGTCCAAATCGAAGCCATTTTATTGTTGCTGCTTTTGACGGAAAAGCTTTGTTTTCACGTTTAGGACTTCTGTACAAGTCGCTCTGTTGATTCCTGCTAGGATGAAATAGGTACAAGCGAATATACAGAGGTACTATACACGAAATAAAATCTTAACTGACCTGTCTTGTACTTTCTAAATAGTTTCCATATCCTTCTGACTATTTATCACACATACTTGTATATTCTTAATTCTACAATTTTAGGTGTATGTACTTCCTATATTATTTGTAATATTAGTTGTAAGATTTCTTTAAATAACATATTTTTTAGTAATTTAATCATTTTTATATTGTTTCAGTTTTTCAAGACCTATTTCTACCCCTGATAGACATGAAGAACTACTCCCGTTACATTCTCACTTATTTAGTAAACCTAATTAAGAACAACAAGGAAAAATCTCTTACGCTGGAGGAATCGTTATCGATATTAAATATTGTGTACAGCAACAGAAAGAACATGCCCAATGATTTAGTTCAGGAAATATCGACAAACGTCGCTCGTATTAAACCCTTATACTCCAAAAAGTCAGGCAGCTCTAACATAGAAATAATGCTCAAGAATATCGTATTAAATAATAATGCCTCATATCAAAAGTGCCTGTGTGATATTTTAGTGGAAGCTTTCCACCAAGATCAATCGGCTTTGTCAGCTTGGAGTAAGGCTTACTCTAAAAATGTACAATCAAGTGCCGTAGTTCTTGAACATATAAGTAAGTTTTTTAATATTTTTATGATGCAAATTCCTAATTTTTTTTAATGTCTCTTATTTATGCTTATCGCTTTTGTATTTTTTTATATAAAAAATTTGTTTCTGTATTATAAGTTCTCTGTAGCATAAGTACCAGTTTATCCGTGTCGTCTGAGACTTTTATCATTTAAACCCATTCGAATAAAAATACATTATTGTGCAGTGCCAAAAATGTGCATCGAATAAATAAGAGAAACTTTCAAGAATGCATATCCAATATCACAGTTAATGAGAGACAAATTAATTGTAACAAAATTCGTAGAATCAATAATGTTAAGACAGTTCAGACATACCATGGAACTGATCCACCCTGTTGGCTTCGATTGCTCCCTGATAGACCAATTATTCGAGGGTAATAACTATAAAGGATGGAGCAGAGTTACGACAGTTGTGTAAGATTTACTCCATGTAGAAAAAGTCCCTTGACGAAAAAAATATTAAAAAATCTAGAACGTTCGAGATGTTATCGAAAAACCCCGAACTCTGTAGATTGTTCAATTGAGAATTGCTTGTTCTAACGAAAATTCGTTCTTGAAAGAAAAACCTTTAACATATGTTTTATTAAAAAATGATTATCCTTTATCGTTTATAAATAAGGAATTTTCAACAATCGACCGAATAGAACAGAACAATTTAGAACGAGATCCTACAGCATACACAAGGAATAATACGAGGAAAATAACAATACCATACAAAAAAGGATTATCAGAAAAACTTAAAAGGATAGGAAATAAATTCAACATTTCAACAATATTCGAAACAACAAACAAGTTGAGCCCTATTTTGTTTAAAACCAAACCTAACAATGAACAAGACAGGATAAATAATTGTATTTATAAAGTACCTTGTGAATGCGATCAGTTTTATTTAGGTGAAACATCAAGGCCATTAAATGTTACAATAAGTAAACATCAATCTTATATTAAAAATAGAGAATTTGATAGATCTCAAATATGTAAACACGCATGGGATAATGAACATAGGGTTCAATGGAATGATTCAAATAGTTCTAAAAAAACGGATGGTAAAAAGAGAAAAATCAAAGAAGCGGCTCTAATTATGCTAAATGGGACAAATTGTGTCGCAAATTCCTCGGCAGAATGTAGTAGGATCTGTTTACCCATATCAAAAGAAGTTATTAAAAGGAAAATACCAGTATTAGTAAGACAGTAACGTATAGAGGATACATCATTTATGTTTTTTAAATAACAAACATATAAAATCAGAATATGGTGTTTATTGAAAGTAAACTAAATGCACGATCAAATACTTACCATGTCAGGATAGTATTGTGAGGTTTTTTTCCTGGTTTTTCTCTCATAATTTACTATCGAATCACTAACAAGGGAGTTTTACTGTCAGCGTGGCATGTGTTTGTCTTTTTAAAGACGAATTACATGCTATGATTTTTTCTGACTGATAATCTCAAGTTAAATTTAATTTCATCTAATCGAAAACTATCTTACAAGTAAAGTCGTCCCAGTATGATGTATGTCTGAATTGTATGAGTCAGATAAAATTTAATTATTAGAAGAATTTTTTCACCAAGTAACAAAAAATCAAAATTTGTTTAATTTACTAATGTTTGTATTTTGAGAACGATTTCCGAAGTGGAAATTAAAACAATAAAAGTACTTTAACCTTTAATTGTGGCTTATTCCCATTTAAATTTATTTCTTTTATTTATTTATTTATTTCTCGTTTTAATTGCTACTGAAACACGTGCCGTGCGCATTTTTCTCTCTTTCCGAGTGTCTCATATATCGGTCGGTGACTGATATACAGTACACTCGTCTTTGTGGCAAATTAGCAACTTACGATATATCCGTCAGTCGTCTACCTACCAATTTGACAATTTCCGCGATTGTTGTAGTTGACCAACCAAAAAGATCCCCAAGAGTCTTAGGCCTGCCGCCTTCCTAGCCGATTGGTCAGCAATGCAGTTGCCTTTATTTTTATTGTGTTCTTTATCACTCCTCAGGATGATGGTATTACCATCCGAAGCTTGAGATAGTGACTCGTGACACTCCATTACTAACCCTGATGTGACACGTGGTCTATTCAAGGTTAGTAGCGCTTGTCTGTTATCTGTGCAGATTTTTACAGTTTTCTCGGCTATACCTTTTTGGGTTATCTCTTTTGTGGCTATGAAGATACCAGCCAGTTCTGTCTGAACTACGCTGGCATTTTTGCCCATACACCACTTTATCCTTAGGTTCCTTAGGATCTGGAGTATATCCCGCATTCTGAGCATTCCTCCATTTTGGAGCAATCGGTGTATATGCAATACGCATTTGCCACGTTTGTCTCCCTATACTGTCTTGTTCCGATTTTGTAGGGTTGTCAAAGACAAACTTTCGTTTAATTGTGCCGCAGCCTGCCTGTAGCAGGGGTAGCTCACCCAGCTCTCCCCGCAAGAAACGAATTCTCAATTGTCCCATTCCTACATCAAGGTTTTTCACTAGCTGAGCGCAGTCGCATAATCCCCTGAATATGGTTTAGTTTATTAATCGCTGTAGGACTTTTGGTACCCAAGCAATAGCTTCGTACACCGATCACTCCCCTATCTACCACCTGGAGACGCGTTCGATGGAAGACAGTCTCAACTTCACACGAACCTTTGTTAAATGAAGCAACTTAACTACTATGTAACTAACAATAATATAGTGTCTAAGAATTATGTATTTGTTAATTTATTCATCCTATATATGTTTACATAATTGAATTGTCTTCCATTACCTGTGATTTTGGATATGCGTTCGTCAAAGTTAGTACGATTTCTTCGATGTACATTTTAGGCCAATATCCATAGCTTAACTTGTAAACTCCATTTTGTCTACATCCCAATTTTTTTATATATTTCGTATATTTATGCTTATTTTATAACACTAATTACCATTAATTTCAGGCAATAACTGGTCCACGGTATCACATAAGATCAACAAAAGTGCTTTAACTAATTTACTCAATAACTTAAGTACGGTAAATGTAGAATTATCTTCGAAGAAACGTAAAGAAGAAGGACTGAAATCCAGTATTAACTCTATACAGGTAAGTTCAACAGTCTTATGTTTAGCAGCAGTAGCCAAACTGCTATAAATTCAACTTTAATAAATCAAGACAAATGTTTTTAAATGCAAACTTTAATATTAATATTGAGGTACTAATATTGGTTCTTTTTTTTGTAACATTTCTGCCTTGCTTGCTCCTGGAACTAAAAAAGGATTTTTGTCACAGTGTATTTAATTCTAGAAATTGGTTTGTTCAGGTTTTTATGCAACTGGATTTGGATTTAGGTTGTCTAGTTATCACAGCTACTTTTTTTATTAATAGCTTTTGTATATTAATTTTCTATTGCAACTTTTGCTTATAAAAAGGGATACCTGCATAGGTATGTAATAGGGTCCCTTGTGACGATTCGGATTTTATCTTCTATAGTATTGCTAGACAAAGGACTTAAAGGACTCTATTTTATCTCAAAGGGGCCTATAAAAAAAATGTCGTGGGATATACAATACTAGTCTATACAACTCAAGTCATCATTTGATGCTAGTTCATATACTAACTTCGAATGTAATGTCGAATTAAATACAATGACAAGTTCTATCAATAAATAAAATATTTTTATATTACGGAATACGGAGTTAGGAACACCCACTATCTATAAATCCTAAGAAGACAGAGATACAGAGATGGTCCTCTTCACTAAAAAAAGGCTTAATAGCCCCAATGATTCTAAACTGCAGTCTAAACTTTTCTGACGAGGTGAAATACCTTGGTATTACCCTTGACATGGAACTCACACTTAGATGGTAGAGCTAAAAGTGCATATATTGCCTATGAGCAGTGTCGACGAAGACATTTCAAGAGAAACATTCTAAAGAAAATATATGCAGGAGTCCAAGAACAGGGTTTGTGGCGTAGGCGCTACCCTTCGATGGATAGGACATGTAATTAGGCGAGATGAAAATGCAACGATCAGAAAAATTTTCGACCGAAAAGGACCAGTGGGAAGACGATCCAGAGGAAGATCAAAACTTAGGTATCAAGATAACATAGAGGATGATCTAAAATCCATCGAAGTTAAAGCATGGATAAGAGTTGCCAGAGACATGGGCGAATTGAAGATTGTTATGAAGAAGGCTTTGGCGCATAGCGAGCTGTAATGCCACTGATGATGAAGATGAGCAGTGTCGACGAATGGTCGGACGCACCTGGGGCCTTTGGCCCAGGGTGATCGGCTGTGTCTACACTACTGCCATTAGGCTAATGCTAACTTAAGGAGCTCTTGCTTGGGTACCAAAAGTGCTACAGGCAACAGCGATTAACAAACTAAACCATATTCAGCGGATGGCTTGCATACATATAACAGGTGACATGAAAAACAACACCAACTGCTGCAATAGAGGTGGTCATTGGAATCACGCCTCTAGACATACAGTGGGCGATCAAATTATTAGAGCTATCTAGCAAAGTTTATTTTTTTTGCAAAAAGGGTATATGATTGAGTTTTATAGTATATTAATGCGTTTGTTTCAATTTAATTATCTTATAACCCTTTATGAAAATACAATAAATAGTCTGACCACAATGTCAACAAAGCGGGCATGGCAATTCGTGACTAAGATGCCATTGTTTGTCAGTCTGTCCAGCCTAGCTTGCAACTCGTGTGCATATTATTTTGTATTCTTGGTATTTAGAGTTATAATAAATAGTTTCCATTGCTCTCTAGTGATATTCTGACAGTCGTATACTATTTTTTATGAATTTAGTAACATTGCGTGTTTGTTACACCAGTGGCACCGGAACATCATGGGAGAAGTCAAAAACGTCTCACCAAGAAAAATAGCGGAAATAAAAATAGCATCAATTTCTAAAGTTTCAAGGACAACTGTGGACTGTATAAAGAGAAAATTTGACGAAAATTTGGATTTGACCCGACAGCCAAGACAAAAATGTGGTCGAAAAAAAATTACAACACCACGAGATGAAAGAAAAATTCGAGATATTGTCTTGACACACAAAAAACCTTGAAGGTTTTGAACGAAAATAACGCATGAGTGCCTGGCACCAATATTTTATCAATGACAGTTCATTGGCGAATAAAGGATCTGGGGTTTTCAACCTGTCGCCCTGTGTGGGCTTCAGTGGGCTAAAGATCATAAAGATTGGACCATTGATGATTGGAATCGGGTAAATAACATTGCTTAACATTGTTTTTCTATTATGCAGTTTACAGTTGATCAATTTGTCCACGATTCTAAAATAATAATATTCCAGGTTTATTTTTCGGACAAATCTAACTTGCAGATCGTCATGGATAGAGCTAAATTTGTAAGGGGAAAACCTGGGGGAAATTATAAAGCTGATTGTATTGTAAGGACGGTAAATCACCCCCTAAACATCATGGTGTAGTCTATCATAAGCAGTTAAGGAACTGGTAGACAGTATATTCTCGAAGGAACAGTACTTAAGAGTACTGCAAGCAAAAATGCTTTCTCAGGCTCAGGAGTGGTTTCTGAATAAGAGTTTCACGTTTATGCATGACTCGGCATCTTGTTACAAGGCAAAAACTGTTACAAAATTCCTTGCTGACAATCATGCAACTGCCCTGGCAAATCACCAGATCTGAATCCAATAGAAAATCTTTGGAAGCTCATGAATAAGAAATTCCAGGAGTGGAACAATTCCACAAAATTGTCAGATATGCATAGAAAGTATGCCAAGAAGGTGCCAGGCAGTCATTTCTGCAAAGGATGACACTACCAAGTATTAGGCTTAAGCATAATTTTAAGTGTTTTTATGTAATTACTCGTTTCTTTTTTAATATTTGTATACTTACATTTATTAGCACAAAAATATGTTTTATAGTTAAATTACATATCATTTTTAAACAAAAAGTAAAATTTTATGGGGTGGCTCTAATAATTTTATCATAAACTCTATATGTCAAAGAGGTGGCGCTGGTAACAATGATGCGACTGCACTCAGCTGGTGCAAACCTTGATAAAGGAGTGGGACAATTGAGAACTCATTTCTGGCGAGGTGAGCTGAATGCGCTACCCCTACTACACGTAGGCTGCGACTTAATTAAATCAAAGTTTGTCTTTGACAAACCCTATAGAGAGACAAACGTGGCAATTGCGTATTGCATATACATCGATGGCTCCAAAATGAAGAAGGCTTGGATGCGGGATATACTCCAGATCACTGAACCTAAGAATAAAGTGGGGTATGGGCAAAAATGCCACCGTAGTTCCGACAGAACTGGCTGGTATCTCCATGGCCACAAAAGAGATAACCCAAAAAGGTATAACCGGGAAAACTATGATAATCTGCACAGATAGCAGACAAGCGCTACTAACCTTGAATAGGCCACGTGTCCCACCAGGTTTAGCACTGGAGTGTCACGAATAACTAACTTAAGCTTTGGATTGTAATAACATCATCCTGATGTGGGTTAAAGGATATATCTATTCCAAAATATGAATAAAGGCAACCGCATTACTGACCAATTGGCTCGGAAGGCAGCAGGTCTAAGGGTCTTAAGACCTGAGGATCTTTTTCTTTGGTGAACTACAACAATCGCGGAAATTGTCAAATGTCACACCATACGCAAACCGTGAAAAGATGAGAAGAAGGACAAAGGTGTAGACTTGCCAGGGTAATGCTAAGTAACCTTGAAAAGTCAGCATCAAAGAAGTACTTAAGCATGACCAGGAAAAACTTACACTTGACAGTTTTTTAACTACTCATTGTCAACGAAGCAAACACCTCCACACTCTAGGACTAATTGGGACCGTTCAAGTTCGGAACAGCGACACCTGGTGCCGTAAATCAGCAAAATTTACTGAGCTTTCATGTTAGATCGAGGTTACCGGATAACTGTCAAGGACGTAGCCCCAAAAAAGAATAAGAAGAAAAAGTAAGATTGAGGTTATGTCGGTATGTTATTAAAAGGTAAACGTTGTATGTAGTGTAAATACAAATAAATATATTATTAAATTACAGCATTACTGTTAATATGGATGCAATAATAAAAACTGGATTTGAGAAAGTAAATCACCAAATAACTTTTCAACCAAGCACTGAGTCAAAGGGAAAAGCTTTAGTAGTGGCAAATGTTAAAAAAGAATGGAAGAATTATGTGGAAGAATTAAGAAAAATAAATTACCATAAATAATGCTAATGCATAAATTAGCAGGTTAAGCCCATGATATCATCATATTGGTTTGAACAATTAATTCTTTCCCTGTAAACTTTTGGACGGCTAATATATCTTAATGCATCTTCAGAAAAACTTGATCTTGATGCATTTTTGTAAACTTCAAAAAAATAAAATTTAAACATTAAACTTGATTTTTGGGTTAAAATGAACTCTAAGTGAGTATTATGAAACTAAAATTTACACTTAAAAGTGAACTTTTATTTATTATTTATTTCATACTGACTTTAAAATCGGGCGCAAGAATAATGTATAATTTAGGTTATGTTACTTATGCTTTTTTATGATATAAATCCACTTTTCTCTTTGTAGTAATTTGTGCTTCGAAGTTGGAAACGAATAAAACTTAAATTGACAATTTTTTGTTGTATTTTTACAATTTATAACACAGCATTTCCTAAATCCCATTTTCTTCAGTGACAGAAGGTGTATAAACAAACGAATATGAAATATGACAATTGACAATATGAATTTTAGAAATCTATGAAATGTGCAGTAAAAAATTCAAGATTTCTCTGCTACTCGCGCACGATCGTTTCTCGTATCACATCCAAGTACTTGCACGTCGCCAATAGACACACCTCTATGCAGAAAGTGTGAACGAGAAGACGACACTGTATAGCATCTCCTATATGAATGCCCGGAGTTATCGTTAATACGAGAGTACGCGTTCGGCGAGTACTGACTCACATCTGCCTATATAAGGAAGATGTTCCCTGGTGACTTACCACCTTCCTAGAAAAGCTTTGTGAACAAATGTGAACGAAAACATAAAATACATGCAATCAGTTTACCTAGCTGTGCTTTTATTTATTTTTTGAGAGTTTTGATAAAACATGTATTACCAAAAATATATTTAGTTGCTTTTTTAATGTAAATATATATGTACGGTTTCATCACTTTCATATCTCACTTCATCACTAGATATAATTTTCATATCACGACTGTCAATGTTTTTGCTTTTTAATATATCTACAAGCTTTTTATGTTGAACCTTATCAAATGGCTTTTCAAAGTTTACAAAACATAAGTACATGTCCTGATTCATGTCCATGCATCTCTCAGTCGGCACATTCAAACCGAACAAAGCATCTCTTGTATTCATACCATTTCTAAAGCCAAATTGTGTGTCACTAATTTCATATTCAAGAGTTTTAACAATTCTGCTGTAAATTATTTTCAAACATATTTTAAGTGTGTGACTCATTAAAGCTATTGTTTTGTGATCTGAGCAAGTTGTTGCATTTGGATTTTTGGGAATTGCTACAAAGGTCGATTGCAGTCATTGTCTGAGGATTGTGGCAGTCTGATATACATTAGATTAAAGAGTTCAACCATTACGTCAATAACATATTCATCGATAAGTTTTAATAATTCGATGGGCACGTCATCTGGTCCAGTACCTTTACCCTCTTTTGTGTTTTTGATGGCATAGATGACTTCGTCTCTTAGTATTGGTGATTTCACCGATATCCTCGGTGATTTCTAATGACAGTTTTTCTTTTTCATCATTAAATAGTTGTTGGATGTAATTGGTCCAGTGACATAATCTTTCCTTCATATCAGTAATAATATCCCCTTTATCATTTTTAAGGATATTCGTTTTTGTACAATTTTCTAGAACCTATCATTTCTTTGATTTTTTTGTGTAAATTAAAGCTATCATGCTTTTTATCCAGATCTTCTATTTCTTGCATCTGTCGAAGAGCCACCTCTCTTTTGCCTCTCGAATTTTCTTTTTGATGTTTCTCTGACTATATTTGTATTTATTCAGGTCTTTAGCTTTATGTTTTCTTCGTTCTTCCATAAGTTCAAGAATTTCTACTGTCATCCAAGGTTTTGTTTTTTCTCCAAGTGGTTTGAGTGTTTCTTTTCCAACTGACACAAGGGCATGTTGCATTTTTTTCCCATTTTTGGTCAATAGTTAGAGTTTCCGCATTATCTTCTTTGACTTTCCTTAAGTTCTCGTTTATTTTAAATTTCGTTTCCGCATATGTGTTGTCTTGTTTGAGCAGTCTTGTATCTATGATTTTCTGATGCTAGGCCTGTTGACCTTCTGTAGTTTCACTCTCATCGACAAAACAACCGGGTTGTGATCGAAGGATATGTCCGCTCCTGTATAAGTTTTAGATGATATTATAGAATTTCTATATCTTCTGTTTGCGATAATATAATCTATTTGATTTCTGACTATTTTGTTGTTATTGTCAGCTGATGACCTCTATGTATATAGTCTACGATTAGGAAGTTTGAACAAGGTATTTGTAATTATGAGTTCCTCATTGACACAGAAATCGACAAGCCTATCGCCACGTTCATTCCTTTCCCCGAGTCCATATCACCCCACGCAATCTTCCACTTCTCCTTGGCCCACTTTAGCGTTCAACTCGCCCATTATAATATTTATATCTTGTCTTTTAGTTTGCCTTAAAACATTGTCGATTTGTTCATAGAAGGCCTCTATGGTGTCTTCATCCTTGTCTGCAGTGGGTGCATATACTTGGATTATATTATATTTATTTTACGTTTTAAATGAGAGTTTAGAGACTGCATTAATACTCTATCAGAGTAGGGAACTCCCTGTTTCTGCTTGGAATCGTTGTTTCCAGAATAATACATTGTTCCATTTCTGGTGTTACATTTTCCTGATTAAGGCCATTGTATATCGCTAAGGCCCAGTATATTAATTTTCATTCTGCACATTTCCAACACAGCGTTATCCAGTTTGCCTGATTGGTATAAACTTCTTACGTTCCATGTTCCGATTTTCAAGGCTATAGAGTTATTCTTATTTGCTTGACAGGGATTTACCTTGATGACGTCCTTAGAGACCCTGTCGTCTAAATCTTATTGTCCTCCCCTGCTGATTGCCCTGTAAAGACTATCCCGCTCGAAAAGCGGATACTTAAATAGTCGATCTTGACGTGCTTGGGAATAAGTAGGTTGGGTCCTACTCGCCGGCCTTGTTGCTTGATGTATTTTTGTAATCTTCTTCAACACCATTTTCCATGTTATTGGAAGCCTTTGGGCATTATCTCTTTGATTTAGATTGTTGGGATTTTTAGTAGCAGTAGTTTTTGTATAAATCATATTTAATGCGATTTAACAATTGATTTGACAAAACCAATGTTTTTGTCGTTTTTTTTATACTACAAATGGTACTAATATCTCTGGTGAGTAAGGTAATGAGTCAAGGATTTATATTATTAACATATTTATGTACGTTTGCTTGAAAAGTATTTCATTTAAACTCTATATTACATTAATATATGCCCCAATTGGTGCTTACCTTAATAACAACCGACAAGGTCAGTCAACGGTATTCGTTAGTTTATTACTGTATGCATTAATTTATACTTACTCCCAAAAATATTGTTGATTACCTTCACGGATTGTAGGGTGAAATGAAGTAACTGTGGTTTGGGGTAACTGTGGCACCCATTAATGTTTTTTTAATTAACAAGATATTATAAAGTTTACAGTACATACTTGTTTAATCTTTCTGGTAGTAACTAGTGACAAATTCTTGAGTCATTAACTACCAAAACAAAAATTCAGTTAGCAAGTAAAACTCTGACCGTCATGTTTTGATCTAAGTAAATTGCGTAGTCATCATCATCTTTGGCTCGACAATCCTCTGTGGATCTTGGCCTGCTCTAAGATTAGTCGCCATTCTGTTCGGTTTCTGGCAACATGCCATCTTCTGATTTTTAATATCAGTAAGCCGGTTTCAACTCCATCTAACCACCTAATTCGCGGTCGGCCTTTGATGAGCCGATGAGGACGTAGCGCTGAGTAACCGGAATATGAGAAGAATAGTTTGGTAATTAAGAAGGGGCCCACAATTACCCTGACATAACACGTGATCGGTGCAACTGTGGACAGCGATACCGGGGGAACTGTGGTTCCAAAAGTTTCTAGGTTAGTTTGTTTATAACTTATTCTTTGGGTGTAAAAATTACAAGAAAATATATTAAAAAGACTATTAATTGCGGTGTCGGAAGTAGGTGTTCAATAGAAGCATTAGAACGGCTATAAGAAATGTGAAATCGGGAAAATCTTCACTAAAGAAGGCTGCAATGGAGCATGACGCACCAAAATGGACGCTCCAATTAAAAGTGAATGGGTGGAAAGGTAGACCAACGCCAGCGGCTGGACATGGACGAGGTAATAACAAAATTTTAGATTTTACTATAGATAGATAATTAAAAATAGATTTTACTTTTAAAAAATCTATTACAGGTGTGACTGGAGGTGGTAGAACTGTCCTTTCTAAAGAAGAAGACATTTTGGCTTCTCAAATAAAAACTATGAGTAAGTGGGGGTTGGACTATCTCGAAAAGAAATACTCAACACTGCACAGTTATATGTTCAGCAAAACAATCTGCAAACGCCCTTTAGAGAGGAGAATCCTGGTGAAGATTGGTTTCTGAATTTTTCAAAACGTAACCGACTTTAGATAATTGAAGCATCACGTGTAGGACAACAAAGTGACCTATTTGTTGTTTACGATTTCTTTGATCAACTGGAAACTATTATGAATAATTTACAACTTCAACAATACCCTGCTAAGATATGGAAGGCAGATGAAGCGGCTTTTAATTAAGGTTAATTAACCCCAGCCATACTAAGGTTGTAACTGGAATCGGAGAAATATCTCAAAGACAACTTGCAGGCCCAGGATGGAAAACAACAAAAGTTTGAGTATCTAACTAATTGCGTTATGGCAGAATGTGTGACTATTCTTAAATTGCCACCACATACTTCTGCATTATTGCAGCCTTTGGATGTGTCTGTATTCAAGGGACATACGTCTTCATAGCATGGTTTGTTAACAGATTGGCAGCACAAAAAATTAGGAAAACAGCTAACAAAATGCGAATTTTACAACTTTTTGGGGAAAACTTGGCGCAGTATTCGAGAATCTGTTGTTGTGAATGGCTTTAGAAAAACAGGCATTTTTCCTTTAAATCGAGATTCTATTAACAAATAAAAGTTTGATCCCGAAAAGTTAAAACGATATTATGAAGAGAAAAACATTCCCGACACTATCACTGACGAGCAAAGTTCTACGGATAAGCAAACTACGATCCCATGCAGAATTGCATTACATCCTGGGAGAAATATTTGAAACGATGCGTGGGAAATACTTTCAAATTTCGTGAGAAAAACGAGCCTCTCTTCTTCGCTTATGATAAGATATTAGGAATACTGAACGTCCCAAAATCAGAAGATGAAAACGTCGTTACCATGGACGTATAAACATAGATGGACACAGCAATAAGATACCTTTAACACACAATGTTTTGAAGCTTCGATAGAATGTGATGCTTCTGCAATGAGCATAAACGTGCTTGAATTTTTACTCGCGGGTAATTATTCAGATTTTAAAAATTGGAATACAGCCAAAATATCGAAAAACAACTTTTACTAAAAAGTAAACAAACATGGAATAGCATTTGAAGTTTGACGTAGATCCATAAGACAGAGAAATGTAAACAACCGTTGCCATTTATAAATAGTTTGCAGTGCTTCTACATATAAAATAATTGATTGATATCTAAATTATACTTTATTATTAAATGATAATGCACACTATGTGCACACTTTATATTTTGATTACAATTAAATATATTAATCTAACCAATAAATTATTATTTTGGTTTGATAGCACCTGTAGAGTATAAAATACGGAGTAATATTTTCAGCGACTCGCGAATAAGAAATTTTAAAACAAAACGTGACAACAGTTGAAGGTGCTGAGAATGTGACCTATTCAAATAATTTTGACTTCACAATTTTATGTAAATAACTGAGTCTATCTGTGTTTATACGTCCATGGTCGTTACGTTTTGTGATGATTTAAGGAGATTCAAAAATATTGGCTAGCTGTTTGTTGTTTCATGATTTTTAATAAAAATATTCGTTTTCTTGCTTTAATTTTAAAACCACAGGTACACCTTTCATTATAATAACTACAAAGTGAAGTGTACCAAACAGACCACAGTCTCCCCGTCAGGGTTCACACTTACCCGTTAATTTAGGGTAATTACATATGAAAGAAGAATGTCTCTTTTCTCTCTCAATTCATTTTTCAACTTCTATTGAAGAGAACATACTGACAGATTACTAATACAGATCTATAAAAAAAAGAAAGTGGTTTGAAGCCCAACTAACTTCAAAATAAGACTTTATATTCCATCCACAGATACCTCATTTCACCCTATTTGGTTTTTTTGTTTTGAAATCTCATTTTAAGCAATAAAAAAATCGAACTCACGCAGAGCTTTATTCTTCTATCAGGTTTATTATTTTTCGGTTATTTCGGTTTTCTTACGCATGTATCTTAATCACACTCTTATTAAAACGTTCACCGAAAAGGTGACTAGACGTTTAGACCAGAGAAATAAGCAAATAGAAAGCCTTTCTGTGACATTTTTTGATACAAGTATCTAACAATTGCTTTGAATAAATTAGATGATGGTAATATATAATAAACATAATATGGAAGTGACTAAACATAGAAAATCGTTTAAAATGAGAGTGTGTAAAGTTCTTTTTGTTAATTTGTTGCTTAATTATTGCAAAATAACTTCAAGAGTTGATTTTTTGAAAATTAATAATACCATTTCTAAAACTACACAACAAACATTGTGATTTTGCTTGAGAATAAGAACAATATCACATATTATATTCAGCTATATAAATCTCAAGAAGTTTTAATTAGCAGTTATTGCAAAATTGAAATTGTTTATCCCAGAACGTTTTTATCTGCAACTTTATTATGCATAAACTATTGGATCTGCATGAATTCTGAAAGGACCAAATTGAAGAGAAGGGCTTATATTTTAATAATATTTATATTTTATATTTAGTTATTGTAAAATAGGTATTATAATGTTTTTATTAATTCTAATTTATTGTTCTTATTTTAATTTACTAACGGTTTAATATTTATAACACTTACAAACTTAATTTATTTAAAGTTTATTTATAATAATTTATCTTACAATAATAATTTATTATTACGATTGTTACATTTAAATACCCGATCGCGATTTTCTTTTCTGACTGCCTTCTTTCAATGAAAATCATGTTATATACTCATTCAGCTGGTAGACTAGAAGAGTCGATTGCCTTCTCGTCTGGTATAGAGTTTCTCGAAGCCCGTGTATGTTGACCTGAAAATACTAGAAGGTATTTCTTCATTCAACCTATTTTCGGACGTTTGAATGGACCGGTTTTTAGTACTTGGAATTTCTGCCAGCTAGTCGAAGGGTCTAACATATTAGTGAATAAACAACATGTTTACAGGTTTTTTTTAATATGACTAATTTTTACGTAACAGTATGACCCAGCTATGCCTAAAACTTACTTTAAAATATTTTTCTCCAAATTTAAGCATTATGTAACGTAACAAAAACATTTCTATCGTTGAAACAAAATCTTTAGGCAGAATAAGTAAAAAAATACTGACAAAATATGGTACACTAGGCGTATAACCTAGTATGTATTAAGTTTGGATATGGTATGAAACAAAACATTTGATATGGAAGCCTGCGTTGTATTTTGAACACAGCAGTTTTGCTCAATCATGGAAAAATCCACATCAAGTTGGTTTTTCCTATAAAATCACCAAATTGTCTAGTTGGTCATAGGAAGTCGTTTTCTTATTTTGTTGTAAGAAAGATATCGCAATGCGTCTTATAAATTATAACTGAATTAATTTTCCTTCATGCGTACGATAAAATTGATCAGCATTGTGAACAGCAATATCAACCCATCAACATATAGGAAGTCAATTTTTTTATTCGAAATGTCGGCATTTATGCACAAATTAAAAAAAAATCACTGTCCTAAGACCCTTCGAACCCGAGTTAGCATTTTTTTCTCAATTTTACTATTTCAGATACTGAATAATTCATAAATTCAAAATAAAAGTCGTAATATCTCTGGTTCTAATAAACGAAAATTGGTGATTTTTTTGGGTACACGTAAACTCATCAAATGCCCTCGTAGTTAGTACAAACTAATCACCGCGATAAAATCTGGTCACTGATCACTGGCCCTACCTGCACCCCGTGGCAGGTATAGACCATAAAATGTTTACAAACCGTTAACCGAAAATAAAAATTTCTCTCTAATGGGATACTCACCGTAATACATCCGATATAAATAAATATATCAGTTAAATTTTAAAGCAATTTGGTTAAAACTTTTTCTGAATTTAATTACCACGTAAACAAGAACTGTAACAGATAACAGGCAATCTTTCGCATTAGAAAACAGCGCCATGGTTCACAAATGCTGGTAATGAGTTTACCTATTTACGGTGATGAGTTTACCTATATCAAAAGGATGCGATGATCCGTTTACCTATATCCAAAACATGCTGGTAATCAGTTTGCTATATATCGGAGGGTCTAATACTTTTAGTACTCACTATAAAGTGATGAGTTCGGACACGTCCTTTTTTTTAGATTGGCGACCTTGTTGTAAACATTAAAAAAAAAATCAATTAGTTAAATTGTGAATTGTTTTGTTGGTCGCCTTGTTTGTCTATATCTTAATAGATTCGTTATATCCTCTCCTTTCATTGGCTATGTCGCGTGTTAGAATTCGATCAGTTGTTTATTTTGTACCCAGCCAGAGGCCTTCTTTAAGACATTGTCAAAATTTGTCTTATAGTAAATCAATTTTTATTCATAGTGCACTATGATATCTCGTATTTCCCTGTATGTTCATTAATAATAAAGATACTGTGTAGTACCCTTTTGGTAGTCGCCTTGTTTATTGTTGCTATCTTAATATAGTCGTTATATACGCCCCTATAATTGGCTATGTCGCATGTTATCATTTGAACAGTTGTTTATTTTGTACTCAGTTAGAGGTCTTCTTTAAGTCAATAAATCAAAATTTGTCATATAGTAAATCTATTTTTATCTGTAGTGCCCTATTATATCTCTTATATCGATATGCGTTTATTAATAATGAAGATACTGTGTAGTGCCCTTTTGGTAGTCGCCTTGTTTGTTTTTTTATCTTAGTATATTCACTATATGCTCCCCATTCATTTTAACACATCACACCTTCCAATCGGACCAATAATAACGGAAATATGATGTAATGCTCTTTTGGCAATGACGCCATGTTTGTTCAGAGAGAGAAAGAGAGAGAGAGAGAGAGAGAGAGAGAGAGAGAGAGAGAGAGAGAGAGAATAGAGAATATTAGGCAGGAATTTATTGGTCATCTAAGGTTTGAACCAGAAGAGGTCCTTAAACTGCCAATGAGGAAACGTGGGCCTTCGTTGTGGCCATAGGACTTATTCAAGTTTAATGGAAAAAAACAGGGTTCGGTACAAAGGTCTTATGACCAGGTGCCAGAGATTTAAGTGTCTCTTCTCAAGTGATTAGTTTATAACGTTCTTCGCCATTTTCTAATTTACAGTTTCCATTGGTCTCTGTCATTTAGAAGGTACTTTTCTATTCCTCTCGCTTTTTTATCCTTGTCAACTCCTTCTCTCCAACTTAATCTCGCTCTGTCCTGCTTTTGTCTTCTTGCGATGTCGTTTAATACTTTTTTGGGATTCTACTGTCATTCATTCTTTGTACGTACCATCTTAGTTGGTTGATTTTGATGTCCTCTGTTATTCTATGTTTAACGCCCATGATTTGTTGAATTCTCTCGTTTCTTACTCTGTCTAATCTTGATTTACCGGCCGCTCTCCTCCAATAATCCATTTCTGTTGCTTCCAAAGTCTTTATGGTTTTCTCTCTTAGTGGTCATATTTCACTTCCATGTATAACAATGCTGTGGAAAATGCTATTATAGATTCTTTGTTTATGTTCTCTAGAAATTGTTTAATTTCACAGTATTCTGTTCAATTGCCGTCATTTTTTATGTGTATGCTAGATATTTATACATTTTATAGTGATTTATTTATTGGTGTTGCTCTTCCAAAATTAGATTTCGTTGTTCTCCTATTGGGACCGTGCAAGTTCGGAACAGCGACACCTGGTGTCGTAAATCAGCAAAATTTACTGCGCTTTTATGTTAGATCGAGGTAACCGGATAACTGTCAAAGACGTGGCCCCAAAAAAGAATAAGAAGAAAAAGTAAGATTGAGGTTATGTCGGTATGTTATTAAAAGGTAAACGTTGATGTAGCGCAAGTACAAATAAATATATTATTGAATTACAGCATTACTGTTAATATGGATTCAATAATAAAAACTGGATTTGAGAAAGTAAATCACCAAATAACTTTTCAACCAAGCACTGAGTCAAAGGGAAAAGCTTTAATAGTGGCAAATGTCAAAAAATAATGGAAGAATTAAGAAAAATAAATTACCATAAATAATGCTATAAATAAATTAGCAGGTTAAGCCCATGATATCATCATATTGGTTTGAACAATTAATTCTTTCCCTGTAAACTTTTGGACAGCGAATATATCTTAATGCATCTTCAGAAAAACTTGAACTTGATGTATTCTTGTAAACTTCAAAAAATAATAAAATTTAAACATTAAACTTGATTTTTGGGTTAAAATGAACTCTAAGTGAGTGTTATAATTTAGGTTATGTTACTTATGCTTTTTTATTATATAAATCCACTTTTCTCTTTGTAGTAGCTTTGTGCTTCGAAGTTGGAAACGAATAAAACTTAAATTGACATTTTTTTGTTGTATTTTTACAATTTATAACACAGCATTTCCTAAATCCCATTTTCTTCAGAGACAGAAGGTGTAAATGTAAATAAACAAAACAAATATGAAATATGACAATTGACAATATGAATTTATGAAATCTATGAAATGTGCAGTAAAAGATGCAAAATTTCTCCGCTACTCGCGCACGATCGTTTCTCGTATCCCCTCCAAGTACTTGCACGTCGCCAATACGTATTCTGTTTATTTGATATTTACTTGTAAGCCCCATTTATAACATTCCTGAATAAATTTGCGTACCATATATTATAAATATTCGTAGACCTGAGCCAAGACTATTTGGACGTCCGCAAAGCATAGTGTGCACAATGTTTAGACAGATTCCGATACCACTACATTTCCCTTTCCTCGTTTTTAGCGCTTGCTCCAAGTAGATCTTAAACAAAGTCGGTGACAGACACCATCCTTGTTTGATTCCTTTGAGTTTTTAAGCAACAATATATTGTTACATAAAAAAATATCTGAAAAACGGTTTGTTAACTTTTGCAGGTTTCTACTTAAAATGTTTTTTAACATTTTCCAACCACGTCGACTTTTATGTCAAAACTGTACAGAATCTGGTAACCTTTTCGATTACGAGTAGAATGACGTATAAATCTCAAAATCGTAAAACGTGAGACTTGTCGGGTTTTGCATTTAGGCGACTGAGATTTTTCTTGTTAGTTCTCTCTCTCTCTCTATCTCTCGGTCTCTCTCTAAATATAGGAAAAATTAGGGCACATACCAATCTTACCTCTTGTATTTTGGTGTTCTTCGACAAGGGGCAACCTTTCCATAGTTTTGATGATCAACTCATAGTATTTTTGGCCATTTCTATTCTCTTACGTACTTCGATTTTACAAGAGCATGATATGCATTACTAATGTAGGGTCCTAGATAATTAAACTCGTTAACCATTTCAAACTGGTCCAAGGCTTCGGCTATTTGAAGTAAGTTTAAATAATCAACTATCGTCATTTTTGTTTTTTATTTATTGATCTTGAGATTACATTTATCGCTTTCGGATTCTACTAGTAGTAAAAGGTTTGACATTTCTTCTTCGGATGCAGTCATCAAAGTTGTATCATCTGCATATAAAGAGATATTTTTCCTGCGGTAGAGATATCGCCACTTCATTTGTCAAGTGCTTTTCTCAATATATATTCTCCATAGAAGTAGAAGAGACTTGGACATAAAGTCCATGCTTGGCGGACTCTCCTACTGAATTTAAAAAGGTTGGACTTATGGTTTTCAATTCTTATTCCGGTTTCAGTATTCTCGTATAGACTCTTCACCAGATTTGACAGATGATCGTGAACTCCCATCTCGTGTAAAACTTTCCAGTTTATAGTCAAGTGCATTCTGGTAATCCCGAAAGTAGTTGATCGTAAGAATTTTGAATTTCCGAGCTTTTTCAATTAGCTACGCATATTTAGAACCCTTGTGCCCTTACGCTTAACAAAGCCTGCTTCTTCTTCTCATGGCGCCGTCTCCTTTCGAATGTTGGCGATCCTAATGGCAATTGTGGTTTTGGAAACTGCTGCGCGAAAGATTTCTGCGGATGAGCGGTCGAACCATCTCCTCAGGTCTTTCAGCCATGACTTCTGCTGTCTTCCTACTGATCTTTTGCCCTGTACTTTTCCTTCCAGTATAACTTGAAGTAATTCATATTTTTCGCCTCTCAACACATGACCGAAGTATTGCATTTTTCTCTTTTTGAATATGCTTAGTAATTCTTTTTGTTTACACATTCGACGAAGTACCTCAACATTAGTAACTCGTTGTACCCATGGAATTCTCAACATTCGTCTGTATATATACATCTCAAAGGCATTTATTATTTTTTCTATTTCAGAGCCCATTATCCAACTTTCACAGCCATACAGTAAGACAGAAAAAACGTAACATCTAATCATTCGGATTCTAAGCTACCGACTAAGGTCTGATCTTGTAAAAAATGTTTTCATGCTCATGAATATTTTCCTTGCTTGTTCGATTCTTGATAGTATTTCTTTTTTTTGGATTACACTGACTGTTGGTATTTGCTCCCAAATATTTTATGGAATTTACCTGTTCTATCATTTGACCCTTGGCATACACATGTACGTTTATTGGTGTCTTTGAAAATACTAAAATTTTAGTTTTGGAAACGTTTAGATGTAAACCGAACATTTCGCTGTGGTGAACTACCGCATTTATTATATTTTGTAGTTCTTGTGCGTTTCTTGCTATTACGACAGTATCATCAGCATATCTGATGTTGTTTATGCTGATTCCGTTAATCTTAATTCCGCCTTGGACCTGGTCTAATGCTTCTCTGAATATAGACTCCGAATACAAATTAAACAGTAGCGGTGATAAGACGCAAGCCTGCCTCACTCCTCGTCGGATTTGTATATCTTCGGATGTTGTGTGCTCTATTTCAATTGTTGCCGTTTGGTGCCAGTATAGTTCGCAAGTCTTGTTCGTCAACTTCAGTTGTTCTCAGAATTTCGATCATCTTTTGATGGTTAACACAGTCAAATGCTTTTCGATAGTCAATAAAAATGCATATACATCTACATTCATGTCTCTGTATCATTGCGTTAACACATTTAAAACAAAAAGAGCCTCTCGTGTTCCCAATCCGTTTCGAAATCCGAATTGAGTGTCACTCATCTGGAACTCACACTTCTTGTAAATCTGCCTGTAATAAAGCATGCTTGGTCTTATGGTATTTGTCTATCCAGATATGTCTTCATGTGACATTTGATGATTCGCAATAGAATTTTACTTGGGTTTGAAATTAGTAAGATGGTTCGGTAGTTACATTTTGTAGTTGCACCTTTTTTATGAGTTAAATTAAATAGTGCAGTGCACCAATCACTGGGCCATTTGCCGATTCCCCATATGTACCATGGATTCGTCCTGATTGTACAGTTTCCACATTAATTGGAGACTAAGTTCACCCATGTTCTGTGAAAGTTCGGCTGTAGTACCATTCATGGTTTCATCAACTTCAGATCTTAGGATATCTAGGCCTAGATTTGTTAATGATATTTTATAGTGCTGTGATATGATTCATTTTCCCCTGTATATAGTTTTGTGCAGTATTTTTTCCGTAGTCTCGTAGAATCTTATTAACAAGAGAAAGTCATTTATACAATAAAACACAAATACAAACCAACGGATATTTTTCATGTTTATACTAAACTATTTAAAAATAGTAATATAGATTGTTCTTCTACTTAAGACATCTTATTTTATTTTAAAAAATAGTTATTTTAAATTGATGACATTTTATAGCCGCGCCGGTGCTAATTACCGCTACAGGCTACAGACAACATTATCTACACGTCAGCTCGCAGTCGTAGACACGTGTGTAACACAAGCATTCACTGTTAATCCAAGAAAGAAAGGCGGTTGCGCAGTTTTCGTTATTCAGATAAAGATAGAATGACTTTCTATATCCGTTAGGGTAAATCAGCTTTATTTTAGGTGCGTTTATTTATCTGCACCGTGTTGTTATCGTTTATCCTTGAACCTTTAAAATATCAAAAATCGATTGTTAGCTGTTGTTATCCTGTTAAAGAAATTTAGAGACAGTTTAAATTGGTCGTGTAATAAATTAATGTGAGACATGGCTTCAAAAAAGGTAAGGCCAAAAAAAGATTATGTTTATAATGTTCTTTTTTGGTAAAAAAGTATGTTTCTCAATTGATTAAAAAAGTTTAAATTTCGGGGGGTAAGTGTACGCAACAATAAAAAATGAATATTTTAAATTTACCTGGGGTTCAAAGTATATTAGAAATATAATTTGGATGCTGATTAACTAAATGATTTTAATCTGACCCGGTCTTACATGCATTAAGTAACTTAACGTATTAAACGTATGAAATTCTTATAGAATTATTTCCTGTCTAACTGAAAGCATTAGCTTAAAATAGAATACTAAAACCAGCCAGTACTTTATCTTGTACTCATTTAATTGTACTTTTACAAAGAAATAGTTTAGCTCATAAACTTTGCCTCTTTTTCCTTACTGTATTTTTACCATTTTTAAAATAGCAATGAAACATAAAAATGCGAGGGGTAGTTAGGAACACATGGCTAACAGTTGAGGGTAAATTAGAACACATGGCCTTTATATAGTACAATATGGCTGAGATTTATGGCTACCAAAATATTGTTCAAGTTTCTCTGATTGAAATTCAGAAAAGCTGCAAGCTTGGTCATTCCTTTATACATTATTTTTTTATTCAGTTGGACATCTTCATTCACTTCAAATTAAATTGAATATGATTCATATAATTATTAACTAAATCAGTGCATTTACTTTTCATATTTTTTAATCTTGAATTAATTATTATTAATTATCGAACAATTAAATGAGAACATAAAGTGCAAACAGTTGAATAAGAAAACAATATACCATTTGTTAAGATCACCTCTAGCTTGGACTATGGGTTTACATTCTCCCTGAGTTCACATATTAACATTTCCATATACTCATGTAGCATATTTCGATTCAACTTATAGTTAATTTTTGTTTATTGGTGGTTTTTAGTTGCTTCTTACACATCTACTAAATATTCTCAGATGTGCTTAATAGTTTGTTTAGTGTAGTTTTATTTTTATTTCAAAAATACATACAAACATAAATCATTTCAGATTCCAGGTCATTTTAAAGAGGCTATTTTTTTATACACATGAGTATAGAAGCTATTATTTACAAGAAACTGATATATTCTTGTTGTGACATTATATTTTATATACTTTGTTAATATTTTGATTTCTAGATACATATTTTTCCTTTGTTATTACAACTTTTCATTATTTGTCTTAAATCCATAATAAATATTTGTTAAGTATTTTGTATTAGTTGTTTGTTGTTAAGATTATTTTTATCTTGTCTCTGTTATATCTGTAATATTAAATTATCACAATATAAATATATTAAAGTTATCTGACAGTAATATTTCAGTTAGTCTGGTTAGGGGTGAATCACTTACCTATAGCAATAGAAGCAAAAGCTAGCCTCTGAAATATGTATGGATATCTTACAGTTTATCTTTTGAGCAATACTACATTGAAGTTCACTGATCAACATATAATTGAAAAAGATGAAAGACAGCTGTAATAGTTCTATAGAAATCCCATTTAGATTATGACTACAGATTAATATATATATACAGTCAAAATTGTTTATAACGAACTTCAGGGGACTTGTGGTTTTTACTTGTTGTAGCCAGTGTTCTCTGTAAGTGGTTCTATTGGTTATAATGAACAGGTTGCTATAAATGATATTACACTGGTAAGAACAGTTAGTTCGTTGTACCTAGGTTTATGACACAAAAATGTGTTACTTTGTCTATACTTATAAAATGTTAATAACATATTATACATAACATTTAACATATGTGTTTATTGTACTTACGTAATTCTAAATATGTACATACATATATCATCATCATCATCAATAATGCTACAACTCTTCGTGAGTCTTTGTCGCACTCCCATTTTCTCTAGATCTTCTTTGACTGCATCTTTCCACCTTTTTCTAGGCCACTCTACAGACCTTCTTCCATCTGGCCTTTCCCAGAACACATTCTTTATAAGGCGATTGTCGTTACTGCATATCACATGCCCTGCCCATCTGAGTCTATTGGCCTTTATATATCTGACTAGATTTCCTTTTCCAAATAGAGACTCTAGCTCGTTATTGTATCTGCCCCTCCATTCGTTTGTCACGCTGTCTCTGCAAGGGCCATATACTTACATATATGTACAATATGTATTGAAATAAGTATAAGTAGTCAATAAAGTATACTCATAATATAACAGCTTCTCAAATCTTCGTATTATAAAAATGTAGGCATACATATACTATTTATTTTTAAAATGACAAAGAAAAATACATACATTTATGTATTACAAAATGTAAATGTAAATACAACATTTTACCTGAATATTTAATGAACAAAGTCTGTAATTTTTGTTTGTCGCCTTCCTTGAACATTTTTTCAATTGATGTGGAAACAATTGATAATGATTCTTTCACTCTCTGGGAAGTTTCAGCAGTCTGAATAAATGCTCTTATGGTGAAATAAGCAGCATACACTTCAGCAACAGTAGGGGTTTTGCTGAAATCTTCCAATTCTTCATCACCCTCATCATTACTTTGTTTGTCACTAGTTTGGTGACTCAGTATGATGTCAATATCTGATAGTTCTTCGCTCGTACTTATTTCGTCATCCACTCATACATAGGCATCCGCAGAGCAGTCAGAGCTGAAAGGGGAAACAGCATCCTACAAATGCATTTGTGCAATATTTTTGTATGCGATTCCTGATGGTTGTAAGTCGTTAGTTAGGCCGGAGAAACGAAAACAGTTGATGATCATTTCCTTCCGCACAGATTTCCATGCCTTTGATATCATTAGTATAGCTTCAAGAATACTGACTTTCGTATCATCGTTATTCTCTCTCTTTTCGATGATTTTGTTCACCAATTCAGTATGCTTTAATACTTCTTATAACTCCTTGGGTCCATGGGCTGCAGTACAGATGTACAATTTGGAGGCAGAAAAACTAATTTGTTTTAAGCTGTGAACGGGGGGGGGGGGGTTGAACGGACAGTTGTCGACAATTAAAATTATGTGTTTCTTTTGTTGTAAAAGTTCACTGTCCCAGATTTTTCAAAAAATAGCCGACGTCATCCAGGCTGTTTGATTGAAATCGTAATCAACAGGTTTTTCACGTTTTTAAAACAGCGCGGCATTTTACTTTTTCCTATCACCAAAACCTTCCTTTTTATGGAACCGGACATGTTGGCTGCAACAAGAACTGTAATTAGCTCTTTTGAGAGTTTACCACCGGAACATCTCTCTCCTTTAAACTTTACCGTGTGATCAGGTGTCAGTCTAAAAAATAACCCCCATCTCGTCAGCATTAAAAATTTCATCATCGCTATAGCCGGACCTGAGTGTCGGCCACACATTTTCAACCCAGTCATTTGTAATTGATCTGTCAACAACTGCTGACTCACCTGAAATTTTTCCATGGACAATATTGTGGCGAGCTCGGAAACGTTGAACCCAGGAAGCATTACACTTAAAATCCTTCTTCAAAATCACAGCGAAAGCGTCAGCCTTTACCTGAAGCATCGACCCACTCACGGGTACATTGTTTGCGCGTTGTTGTTTGAACCAATCGAGCAAAGCACTTTCAATGTTACTGTGATTTGATCACCGAACGCGTTTTCCTTTTTCACACTTATTAAATTGCATAATAATTTTCTCTCGCCGTTTCATCATTCCAGCAATTGTTGAGCGTGACGTTTTAAATTCCCGGGCAATCGAACTCGCGGAATCACCGGAATCGACTCAAACCTCCCACTCAAGGTCTTCCGTGGTATATGGGGAGCCAGCACATTTCTGAGTTTTTCTTCTGCATGTTCATACCATTTTCTGAAACAAAAACAATCTGATATAACCTAGGCATTGAAAAAGTAAAGGATGGAAAAAATTTTTAGGTCCTGAGGGGTAATTGGACCAGCCCCTGGTCCAGTTTAACAATTTAAATATTGTTAATAGAATATTAATCAACATTTACACTAAAATATATGGTAAAAACTAATGAAGAAGTACTAAGGAGCGTCAACAAATATAGAGAACTGCTAAATACTGAAATTGAATATTGAAAAATGTCTTATCTGGGACATATAGTAAGGGAATGTCGATATAAAATATTACAACTGATTCTTAAAGACAAAATAAAGGGCCGCAGTTTCTTCTTCTTCCAGAAGAACTTTCAGCAAAGTTTCTTGTCTAAAAACATTTGTGAATGGACTCAGATATCAAATGCGGGACAATTATTCCATATTGCAGAAGATCGAGAAGTCTTCACAATGGTGATCGCCAATGTCGGATAATTCTGATATGGCATGCGAAGAAGAAGATATGGTAAAAACACTTTCCTTGATAATTAAAACAATAATGTAAATCATAAGCATGCCACATTGATTTCATAAAAAATAACTACGAATTTAAATTGGACTTCTCACAGCAACCAAAAGTACTATGAAGGTTAGAATTAATATTTTGGAAGGAAGGCACATTTTTGCAGTACAGCTAACAGCAAAAAACTTGACTAAATTTACAGTTTATGAATAAAAAAGGTATGGCCCAGACACCCCCTGAGTCCAGTTGCCCCTTATGCCCCTAAACAGTACCAAAGAATGCAAAAAATATTGTCTCACAATAAAAATATAAAATTTTAACATTAGTATGATATGACTAAAAAAGTTACATATACCGAGACATAAAGTTACATATGTTATACTTTTGTTAGAAAGTGTTTTATTGTGTTGATTTCTTATGATTTTATAATCATTTTTACATAAGTGGTCATTGAATTAAAATTTTCATGGTGTATGATTTTAAATAAAGAACATGCAAAGACTAATAAGTCTTGAGTAATAATTGTAAAGTGGAACATGCGATTTTACTATTAGTACAATAACTCTATTACATGCTGTTTCACAAATTGGGGACATCATCAATTCTATTTTTTATTTTATTCTAGATTGAAAAAAATTATAAAACATTAATATGACAAAATATACAAAATGTTATTTTAGAAAATGCGGGCAATAATTTTTAACAACAATAGACTCAGATCAATCAATACTAAAGTTCAGTTAAGCTATGCAGCATTACTTTTAATTATATTACTTTTATGTTGTTAAGGAAAACTAAAAATTAATGAAATATTCAAAATTTTTAAACAAAACTTGTATATATATATATATATATATATATATATATATATATATATATATATATATATATATATATATATATATATATATATGTTCGGAAAGATTTCCGCGGTTAGTACAATAAAACCTAGAGCTAAGATTAATATTATTACTAAAATTAATATTAGGCTCACCAGTCTTCCGGGTTAAACCGCGTCGTAATCCATTTTGCCAAGCTTTCGGCATCCTCTCTGATGCCTTCCTCGGGGCTTCCGAGGTCTCAGTCTCCCGAGCCCCCAGACACTACTACACTGTTCACTATTCACGGCACGATCACTACTGTGATCGTGAGTTTAATATTAATTTTAGTAATAATATTAATTTTAGCTCTAGGTTTTATATATATATATATATATATATATATATATATATATATATATATATATATATATATATATTTAATATAAAATTAATATTTCTTGGGTTAGGTTCAATAAAGATATATTACATGTGGAACTAGATTTTATTTTCCATTGCAATTAATCAACGTTTCGGCAGGAAACCCTTGCCTTTGTCAAGATTCTAAAATGTGTATATATATAAGGACAAACAGATATTGTAAAATATGTATATATATATATATATATATATATATATATATATATATATATATATATATGACTTACCAAAACGTAAAACGTGACACAGACATTAAACGAACTGACATATAAAAGTTGATATCTGATATCTCATTGTTTACTGTCATTAGTATATAATTATTTTTATATGGGCGTATCGTTGATGTTTTTGAAAAAGGTAAGGTGGAGATATATTATGACTTTAAGAGCTTTTTATGATGTTATATTGTTATTGTTTAAATCAGATTGAAATATATTTTATTTAGGTTTTGTGTATCTTTTTTGTCATTTATTGCGTTGGTGTTTCTTTTTATTTCTATTGATTCGTATATCTCCCTTTTCTTTTTGTTTTTTTCTGTTTTTAAAATTTTAATGTTTTCAAAGTCAAATTTATGCTTCTTTCCGCTTTCATGTTTTGTGAGCGCAGTGACGTTGTTCTTGTCGTATTTGTGAGAACGAATTCTGGATTGAAGCAGTTGACTGGTTTGACCGATATAGACACCTTCACAGTTTGTACATGGTATCTCGTAAACAACATGTGATTTTTTAAGTTTTGGAGTTTGTGTTTTAAGTTTTGTGAAGTATTTATTTAAGAGGTTGTTGCCTTTGTGGGCTACTGTTATATTATGCTTGGCTAAAAGATTTGTTAGTTGTTCGGATAAACCTTTTATATATGGAAGAGTTGTATAAGTGGTTTTGATACTGTTGGGTTTGTTGTTAGTTGTATTGTTATAAAATTTATTGAGTCTTGATTTGAAAATAGTTTCGATTAGATGTTCGGGATATGCATTCTTTAGAAGAGCATTTTTTGCTTTTTTTATTGCAGTTGGTCTGTATTCTGGATCTGTTAGTTTTATAGATTTATCAGCAAGACTTATAATTACAGACTTCTTATGGGAAAATGGATGATGGGAATTGTAGTTAAGATATCGTGAAGACCATGTTTCTTTTGTAAACCACATGGTTTTAACTGTATTGTTAATGCGATGTAAGGTGATATCCAGAAAGTTTATTTTATTATTTTGTTCAATTTCTATAGTGAACTTTAATTTTGGATGGTAACTGTTGAAAATATCTAAGATTTCGGTTGTTTTATTTGTTGGAATAGCACAGACACAGTCATCGATATAGCGGTAGAAGAATGGTACATTAAAATCTAAATGACTCATGACAGATTCTTCTAAGTCTTCCAGAACCAGTTGGGCAATGACACTAGATATACTTGCACCCATTGCGCATCCATCCATTTGTTGGTATATTTCGTCCTTATATAAAAAGTATGTTGAGTTTAACGTTAACTCTACAGATGATTGGAATTCTTCCAATGGGATATTAGTATATTCATAAAAATTTTAAAAACAGAAAAAAACAAAAAGAAAAGGGAGATATACGAATCAATAGAAATAAAAAGAAACACCAACGCAATAAATGACAAAAAAGATACACAAAACCTAAATAAAATATATTTCAATCTGATTTAAACAATAACAATATAACATCATAAAAAGCTCTTAAAGTCATAATATATCTCCACCTTACCTTTTTCAAAAACATCAACGATACGCCCATATAAAAATAATTATATACTAATGACAGTAAACAATGAGATATCAGATATCAACTTTTATATGTCAGTTCGTTTAATGTCTGTGTCACGTTTTACGTTTTGGTAAGTCATATATATATATATATATATATATATATATATATATATATATATATATATATATTTACGGCATAAAGTGAACTCCGCCCATGTTAAAATTCAGGTTCAAGTGAGCTCCGTGGTCAAGTGGACACCGATATACGGAGCTCACATGACCATTCCATAATATTGGCTCTGTCGATTCGTTAAGATGTATAGTTTCATAATTCTTAATAAAATTTTGGAGGTCATAAGTACCCCTGTATCATAAATGTATTTCGCTTAGTTCACGTGTATATATTATAGGGGTCGTTCAGATCTTTTTCACTGTATATTGGAACCATAGGAATATCGGTTTAAGTAAGCTCTGATAGTTTGGCAACTATGCACTTAGGCTAGCGTTCTTGATATATATATTTTATATATTTTAAACGGTTCATACGGACTCCTTTTCATACGCATTACAATATGTAATCTTCTTCTTCTTCTTGATGTGCCTATCCGTTATGAATGTTGGCGATCATATTGACAATATGTAATAGATATGTATAATACCAAATACCTGTTTTTGGTAGGTACCTGCTATTCTAAAAATAGCTTTATAAATACAAAAGGATTTCATTACCAAGTTGGACGTGTTTTTTCATATGCGAATATTTCCTAATGTATTTTGTTAACATGAATATGTCTTTATACGTTTTATTTAAGAATACGATTAATAAGAACTTTTAGTTAATCCATTGTTTTACGATATCTTGTATACAGCTTCTTTATTATTTTATTTCTGGTTTTATCTGTGTACTACATATAATTCTGGATAGGTTATCTTAAAATAAATATTTAAGTGCAAAAATAGATATTTTTATGTAAAAATTGGTAGTAGTGCACAAAAGAAGGAAGAATGCTTAATTTATATAAGAAGAATGTACCAGTTCACCAATATTACATACTTCTAAATGTTTTATCTGCTATTTAGGGGTAATATGTAATCAATAAACGTGGAGTTAGTGTCAAATTTGCAATAATCTTTGGTCAGTTTTTTCTCGATTTTAGTCATAAATTGAGCTGGTATTCGTTGAGTGGATGTTGCGATTCTAGACTTTGTATCTTTTAGTCTCTAGCAGTCTAGCTACTTATCTTCGGATATTAGGTGAATTGATAGCTACGATATTGTAGAGCTTATGTATGGATGTGTGTGTGTGTGTCTTAATAATCGCTGAATTTGGCTGTCTAATTTATAGCTAAATCTACGTGTTAAATATGTGTTGGTGTCATCCATACTTGCAAGGTATATTCGGTAGCAGAAGCATAGAGTGCAAGCGTCTACGTTTTAAGGATGAAAGGATGCTTCTCATTTTTAGCTGACAAGTTTGCGGAGATTATTTTTCTGGTCCTCAGTTTGCCTTTTAGTTTTAAACAATGTTCTATGAATGACAAAGTGTGATACAAACTATCTTGAAGGTATTTATAGCAAGTCCAGAGTTTAAAAATTTCATGACACTATTGGATGTTTATATTTTTAAAAGCAATTCTGTTAGGGACATTAAAGCAGGACCTCTGACTTTTTCTGAGGTTTGGCTTAAAATTGATTCATAGTCTATTTTTATTGTGTTTAAAGTATGATTTAGATTTTTCTATACTTCAGCAACAAAAGTTTTTGGTTGTGCAACAATATCGATGTATCGTCTACATAATAAAAGTCCTAGTATTTACTGGTATGGGTTGTGTAAATATTATACAGTGTAGGTACCATTACGCTACCCCAAAGGAGACCGTTCTTCTGCGTTTTCCATCTGTTATTTTTACCATTGAATGATAGGAAAAATCTTCTGTTGTGTAGGCATACCCGGACAATACAAGCCATTGTTGTATTTTTGATCCAAATTTTAGAATTAGTTTTGTGCTCAGATCTTTAGTCAGGAGCCGTAATATTGTTCATTAGGTATATACGTAGATAGCAGATCCAAGCTCAACACCGTTGAAAGATTCCCTTAGCTGACTGGTTTTGTCCCCTCTCATTTTAAGTTTTTCTTTTCTTGTTTGCCTATGTTTGGCCCTCAATGTGTTTCCTGCACTAGAAATACGTCACATTTGTGTTAACCGCATATGTCTGATAAAGTTAAGTAAAGGAAAGTACCTATCTTTATCTCTGGATATTCCCTTCTCTAATGTTTATAGACATAATTAGGATAGTTGGCATTAAAAAGGCCGATTTGGCCGATCTTTAAACCCTATAAAATATGGCTAATCTTTTACTTTTCATTAAAAATTTTAATTTTACATACTGTTACTTTTAGACAATATTTCGATCAGATTTGTATAGTAATAAATGTAGTTAATATACAGTCTCTTTGTGAAAAATAAATGAGTTTGTAATATCGGTCACAACTCATATATGGATAATAAGGAAATAAACGGTTAAAATAGGTGTACAAAATTTTAACTACATATATCGGCGCCATTGTTCAGGAGTTGGGTTTATCTCAGAGATCAAAGGTTACGTTACATGCATATTCCAGGTTCTATTTACGTATTTTCATTCCTAAAAAAGTATATTTATAATAAAGCCCTGAAGCTACCTTTAGATTCTATGAAAAGTAGAATCTATGGAAATTAGCAAATTAAAAAATAGAGACATAATTCTGAATGGCCAACTTGAGACAAACAATTCTCCCGTCCTTAACTTATTCAGTTACAAACTATAACGTGTAAACGCATACATCTTTTATTGTTAGATAAAATGAATTTTTATCAAGTAACGGTCGGATCCATCACTTACTAAAAGAGTAGAAAATGACATGCTTATGCTTTAGAGTACGGCTACTTTAGTACAAAGTACCCTTTGCTTTTGCCAATTGCTTTCTCACTTTCTTAGCGATGGGCCTGGCTTTTTCTTATCAATAATGTTCTCGTTCGTTATAGTTATTCTAAGATATTCAGATTTCACTATATGCTCTACATTTGGTTTTATCTAATATAAATTTACAACTATGACGAAATTTTTATAATATTTTATGCATTGATACTAAACTGATATTAAACTGAGGATATAAAAATGAACAATAAGACCGATAATGACGTACATAGCGGAAACAAGAGCAGATACGGCGAAAACACAAAGACTGCTAGAAACAACAGAAATGAAAGTCTTACGAAAAATAACAAACTAAACTCTAAGAGAAAGAGTAAGAAGTGAAGAAATACGAGCGAGATGTGGTTTAGAGGAAATAAACGCGTGGACCAAAAGAAAAAAGCGGAATGGAATCAACACTTCGAAAGAATGACAGAAAATAGAATAGTACGAATAGCAAGAGACAAATCGCCAAATGGAAGGAGATCATTGGGACGACCGAGGAAAAGATGGTCAGACAACGTCAATTGAGGCTCAAAACCGAAGTAAAACAGGCATTAAGCCTATTTATAAAGAAGGAAGAAGAAGAAGAAGAAGATATTAAACTGGAGTAGAGCACTTGGTAGATAATATTTATTTGTTTTGAGTATACCTATTTTACAACATAGTACATAAAATAATAAATATTTGTGTGCTCAGTTTTTTGCTCTGAATTGAAGATTTTATCTCAAAATATGACTGTACTTTATACAAATATTATTATTTTCTGAGATACCGGTATAAATATAAATTTTGAATTTCGCAATGATTTTTTAAAATTATTTTCTTGTGACGTTATGTCAGTGTTTAAGAATAATGCTGGGAATAAAGTTAAATAGGTTTTTATATTTTATTTGACGTTTAAATATTTAAATCTGAGTTCATTTTTCGAAAAACTATAAACTTGTGACAATAAATTGCTATATAACAGTACGAGGCAATATTCTTATGCTGTGACAAAATCATCATATTTGCTTTACATTGCCGTTTTTCCTGCCGTATCATATTTTAGCATAGTCTTCTGATTCATTTTATAGACAAGCGGTAATGGATATCCACAATTTGTCTAATAATATTAAGTTTTAAAAACAGCTGTGCTTTTATGCTCATTCGTTTACCTTTTGTAAAGCCACCTGAGTTATGAATAACTACTTTTTTGTATTTTTAGAAGACATACTTCTATCGGGCATATTTTAATGTGTGAATATTAGGGATTTATATAATCTTTTTGTATATATAATTTGTTTATTGATTTTACATTTTAGATAAAATTTCATAATTATAGTTCTCTTCCGTTTATTTTCTATAGTAATACATATACAAATCCAATTCGAAATGGAGAAAAACCAGCGAGTTCTAGATTGAACATAGACATTCGTCTCTCTTTCTCCCTATATGTTATATAAAGGTCATCGTCATCATATAGTCAGAACGCAACAAGGTTCTATTACCTTTTCTTCTTTTTGTCTCCTCATTAGTATTGAAAACTCAGCCACGTAAATGACGTTGTAAAAATTTATTTCCCTATATAACTTTTTCAAATCTAGTTCATTTGATTACTTGTAATTGATTTGATAATCCCTAACAAATAAGTTGTTGATTGTAGGTAGGATAGCATGTGATTGAACAGGGATGTGTTGATAAGATGTAGGTAGTCTCATTATTCCTAAATCTGACCATATGTTACTTCCCTCCTTCATTCGTGGACGTCCTAAGGGCATTTTTTTTCTCGATCCTCCCAATTTAGCTTGACAATGCAGTTATTAGAGAGCCTTTGGATATAGCCAGCGCAAGCTTGGCGCAACTTTGGCGTTGAGATTTAGTTTCTTGTACGACGTTGCTACCTTTGTATATGTGTTTGACCTTGGCATTAGTTCCGTTTGGTATTGGTTAGTACTCGGACCTATATAAGTTGGAAAATACTTTCGATGACATTTCTAGCAATCCTGATCTAATTACTACTTGAGTTTTACTTACATTGTTTTGACAGTGTTCTCGTCACATATCCACACAGTAGCACTGATTTAATTATCTTCTTATATATCCTGATTTTATAGATTCCTATTAGACTTCTGGATTTAAAAGTGTTATAAGGGTTATAATATATACATCAGTTAGCTACCTAAATATTCATTTTTATTTCTTATGTGAGAACGTTATCTACGATATACTAAATACTGCAATGTTTTAAAATTATATGGGTTTATTGTAACATTATGCTCTACTCTATATCATCTTTTTTTGCATGTTAAAGGACATTTATTTAGTTTTTTACTGATTATCAGCAAATTTTTTTGGTGCTAATAGCATTATTTTATAGCATTCCAATATTTATTCTATGGATTAAATCTGGATAGCAAATAGATATTCTTCACTTTCTCGGAGAAATAATATTGCTACTAATTTCAAACCTATTTTAATACATGGATACGAGTAATAGCAAATGACTAAAGCAAGTGAGGAAGAACTCCGAATATTTGAAAAGAAAATAATAAGAGACAACGATTTGAACCTTCGTCGAAGCTAGATTTATTTAGTTACCAGCCTAATCGCACCTAGTTTTTGTGGTTTTATTTATATCCAGTTAATATTAAAAGTGTAATAAATTGTTGTGATACCGTAAATAACAATGGAGAATAACAATGGAGAAAATCGGTAAGGAATTTTAATCTAATTAGATACTTACTTCAAAACAAGTTCATATTATTTATATAACCTGATGTCATTAAACAACGAAAATGGATGATGTTAATAGTCCAGTGGCGTCGAGGCCCCAAACGTTATTGACATCATATAAAACTTCTTCATATTCTGTAGCGTTAATCAATTCAATTCCAAAATTCCAATATCTACTTGCACTGTGAAAAATTATAGAACCAAGATATATACATTTTTTCATCATGAATTTCAAATCACCGTATTTGTATTTACCTAGCTAGTGAAGAATTAGAAAAAACTGTCATGAAGGCTGACAACGAAAGAATAACTATCAATCATCAAATAATTTATGCTCGACGCTTAATTACACCAAATGAAAGATTACTGATCTCTAATGTTTGTCCTAGTATCTATCACACTTTCATAGAATATGAACTTAAAAAATTAGGCCTCAATTTATTACCTCCAATTAATTTTTTACGAAGAGGTACAACAAACCCAGTATATAGATATATAATATTGAGCTTTCCAAGACATACATTTATCTTTCCTTTGAAAGCTACATTAATTCCTCCCTCAATTGTCAGAAACCACGATCAAACATCTAATCGTATTTTCTTATCTTTAGAAAACAGATGTGTTACTATTGTAAAAAATCTGACCATTTTGTAGCAAATTGGTCATTCTGTACAAATCCAAATCAGAACTTTACAACAACAGTGCCAACTACTACTATAAATACAGTAGTTAATACTCTTCCACACATGACGTCCTGATCACATCAGCATCTTCAGCGAAGTCCTTTTCCTTACAATCCTCGACTATACCTACTTAATTAACTATACCAATATTAACTCCATCTCAAATATCACCCTTAACATTATTCCCAAGTTCTCAAACTACATACACAGATAAAAATATAACAACTACCCAGTTATCAACAATACCTAATATTTCACAACCTCATATATCAATCCCAAACTATTCCTCAACACTTG
This sequence comes from Diabrotica balteata, assembly GCA_918026665.1. Taxonomy (NCBI): domain Eukaryota; kingdom Metazoa; phylum Arthropoda; class Insecta; order Coleoptera; family Chrysomelidae; genus Diabrotica; species Diabrotica balteata. The sequence continues at coordinate 146,174,687 of OU898277.1, read as the reverse complement.
CATAACCTATCAATAACATATCAATAAATACTGTAATTTAAAAACTAAAATTGCGTAGCCAAGAAAAAGTAGTCGTAATCCAAAGTGTTTTAACAAAGGTGAACGAATTATTAGCGTAACAGCTGTTTTGAAAACTAAATATTATGAGACGAATTGGGATATTGTATTACACAAATTAAACCGCTTGATTATGGTTTGTTGATTAAGGAAAATATGATATGACAGGAAAGACTAATGACTCTATAGCTAATTGCCACATAAATATCAATGTAACGCAAATCGTATGATTTTGTATATAAGACAAATAATATTATATTCTAAATTATACCTATAGAGATACAAATAATAAAACAAACATAATAAACAACTATTATACAACATAGTAAATATTTATTTAGATAAACGTAAAGGTTAAAACATGTTTTTTAATTCGCGGTAAAAGATTTATTAGAGTTTATTTAGCACATAAGATAAATTCGTAACAAAATTCATATACCAGTAAATGGTACTCGTTACAGCAGCGAAGTAATTTTAGCAACAGATATGTAGGCTGACCTTACCCCTTGACATACAGCAACCACAAAAGAATCGGCGATAGCGCAAAGGGCAGCTACCCCTTAACCAAGACACGACTCTCTTGTTTGGCAGATAGCACTTGTCTCTTCGACAACTAGGCAGCCTTCACCCCTACTGGATAGAACGACTGTCTTTGATGACTAAGCAGTCTTCATCCTTACTGGATGGAATGATTGTCTTTGATGACTGAGCAGCCTCCACTCTAATTGGATGAAATGACTCTCTGTTAATGGGCTAATTATACAGGGAGAATTAAAACATGAAACATGGACGACGAAAAAACAAAATAAGAGCCGATTGAGCATAGCAGAAAGAAGAATTATTAGAGAAATATATAAACCTGTTATCGATAATATTACAAATCAATACAGAGTGCGAAACAACCGCGAACTAATTGATTATTATGACCAACTAGATAAAGTAAAAACATAAATAACATCTTATACGTAATACCTTGTAAAAATAATATTGTACATTTTTAAGAACGAACTCCTATTTGAACATTGAAGCGTCAAATAAAATATGTAGTACATAATAAATATTGTGGCATATTTCTTTCATTCTATCCAAAAAATTAAAAAAAAATAAAGTCAGACATATTGAGATGGATTACTGAATACTATTATAGCATACAAGTAGTTTGAGCTACCGGATATTTAAATACATTAAAACTTGGTGTGAACATTTTGGTTAAAAGAATAAATTTGATTTTTATATTACACATGTAGTTGACGTTTCTATCTCCAAATTCTTTTTTAGAGTTCTTTTCTAGACACGTACTAAACAAATTTTGTTTATATTGCAGTTTCTTCTTTTTGTAGATTTAATAGTGATATGAGGATATCAGTTTGCTACATATACATAAAATACAAATAGACTGACTGTTGCAATACAGGTCCGTTTCCTCACTGCGACAGAGAAAACTGGCGAAAAGCAGTCCCTGCATCTCTTTCTAATTTACCAGGTTTATCGAACGCGTGACCTAAATGACCAATGAGAAGGTCACGTGGTCGATAAACCCGTCCCATTAGAAAAAGATACAGATATTGCTTTTCGTCAGTTTTCTCTGTCGCATTGCGGAAACGTGAATGTATGGCAGTATTCAGTCTATTTGTACTATATGTCTATGGTTTGCTACATGCATTTTCGCTTTTATCTTTTATGTGACAAAGTTATCAGCGATATCTAAATAGCTCCAATCCTTCAAAAGTATATGGTTTTATTGTTACATTAATGCTCCATTCTATATCATACCTTTTGTCTGTTAATGAACTTTTATTTGGTTTTCTTGTTATTGACTATAACACCGTTTTTTTTATGCTAAAAGCATTATTCAATATATTAGAATGTGTAATTTCTCTGGCTGCTGACGAACAGAAGTTTTTATTAACTTTTCTTTAATATAATTATATATGCAGATTTGTATTTTGATCTTCTCACGGTGCTAAAGAGCAAATGTAATAGTTTATTGTATTTTTCCATAAGATTTCTAGTTTTTCACTGTGTCATGGCTCCTCTTATTTCTTTTCCTACGATTTACATTAATTCATTTAATTATTATTTCTGAAATTTCAAGTTTATACACAATTTCTTTTGTTCCGCTTATTTATCTAAGATATGTTATTCATTCTTATCTATCTATCTATCTATCTATCTATATAAGGATTTTTACAGCTGTCGCCGCCTTCTTTCTTTCAGCCAACGTCTCCAGTCCTCTCTGTTCTGCCATTCTCCATCTCTAAGGTCTCGTTTTTCCATGGCCTCGTCCACTTCATCCCTCCATGATCTTCGGGGTCTACCTCTTTTTCTCCTTCCTATTGGGCTCCAATCCGAAATCCTTGCTATCCACCTTGTATGATCTGTTCATTCTTATCTATAGATGTGCTTATTCCCTATCAATTATCTATCAATATTTGAAGTCTTTTTTTATTTGTTTTAGTCATTGTAATGATTCGCATCCGTACATAAAAATAGGTCTAAAGCTTGTATTATGCTCTAAACTCCTTCAGTGGTAGTATTACCAACTGCGATTATTGTTCTAAGATATTTAATGTCTTCCATACTTTCGAAATTGAAATTGTTGACTTTAACGTTGTATCTAGATTTACTGACGGTCTCTTATGTTTATGCGCTGGTATTTGGTTTTCACTTCGTTGAGTTTACTTGAAACTTTTTTCGTGCTCTCTGGACTTTGTTCAGTATGTCGTTTACATATTTATAGATGTAATCATCAGCATAACTAGGAGCTGCTTTGTACCTTGGGCCGTTAATGGATTACATCGTAAATCGGCGCTGTTTCTATTTTAATAAATTGTTCTTTAATTTTTTTACTATTTAAATCGAGAATCTGTATTTTATTCGACTGTTTATTAAAGCAGAGTTTCTTGGGGCCAATTTCTCTCTGAAGGTTTTGTTTCCCGTATCAATATTACAACAATTTTGCTGGATGCCGACATAGGAAACCCGTTGGTATGTACATACTGTTTCGATATCTTTTTGTCTCGTTATAAAGTGAATATTAGTTTATTAGGAAATATGATATTGTCTAATAATAGTTAAGTTGTTTTGCTTTGCTTTCTCAGACTGCCACCGTCGTACCTTCTGGTATTTGATATTTCAACCGTCAAGCAACAATTCCTATATGCATTAACTTAATGCTGATATCCTGCTTCCCCAATCCAGTTAGCAGTCCCGAAACCAATAAAATTGCTACATTCAAGTTTTCTATTAAGCTGCCCAGAACTATAGGTACGCCTTATTATCTTACTGATGTTAGTGCTGCAACTTATAAGTGAATAAAATATGAAAGGAAGGTTTTGGTAATTTAATAAGATCCTTGTGTTACAATATAATGTCTCCGAGAAAGTAAAGTAATATCAAAAAGCTATTCGGATTTATTCCATAGCTAAAATATTAGAATGCTATAAAATAATGCTGTATATTAGCATTAATAAGTTTATAATGGATGAAGTTTGAAAATAATTAGAGCAAGTAATTTAAATTATCAAAGTGCTTATTAAACATAAAAATAAAATAAAATTATATTAACAATTTATATTATAATATATTTAAAAACAGTAGCCAAATATTCTTGGAATTCCTCGATGACTAACCTGGTGGATATTTAAATAAATTTTAAGTTCTAAAATGTACCTGCTCTAAAATTTGAAAATCTACGACTAATACAACTACTGGCAACATCGCAGGAGCTTAGTTGTGTACGCTAAAAGCTGTATACGGATCCCAAAAATGTTTTATCCAGTTACGGAGTCCACTTGATCCGACGTGTTGGTCGGAGTCTACATAAAGCGCTACTCAGATAATAATATACACGGCGTATATTCTCCTGGAGTTAGTATAATACCGTTTTAGTACGGAGCCCATATTAACCGCTAGAAGTATATATATATATATATATATATATATATATATATATATTATATATATATATATATATATATAATTATATATATATATATATATATATATATATATATATATATATATATATCATCATCATCATCATTATCAGCGTATTCTACCAATTATGGTGCAGCCTCCCTTACATAGTCGTTCTTCATGTCTGCCCACGACTGTCTAATATTCGCTTTTCTGTGCCATGTTGTACCGGCTTGTTTCCTTATGTCATAGTCCCATCTTAAATTTGGACGTCTTCTTGGTCTCTTGACGCCTCTTGGATACCACAGAGTAATTCTAGTGGACCATCTATTGTCAGTTCTTCTTGCTAAATGTCCCGCCCACTGCCATTTTAAAGATTTTATTCGGTGGATTACATCAGTGACCTTCGTTTTCTGTCTGATCCATTCTATTCTTTTTCGATCTCTCTTGGTTATACCTAACATGCATCGCTCCATTGACCTTTGAGTGACTTTGAGTTTAGCTATTATATCTTTCTTTAGTGTCCAAGTTTCGCAGCCGTATGTCATGACTGGTAGTATACATTGATCGAATGCTTTTTTCTTCAGGTGGAGTGGCATCCTAGATTTGAATATAACTGAATTTTTACCAAAAGCTGCCCAAGCCAGTTTCATTCTTCTGTTGATTTCTGGGAGTAATGAGCCAGATTTATGTATTAATTGTCCCAGGTATATATACTCGTCTACTGTCTCCAGTGCAGTATTATTTATTATTACATCTTGGACATCCACTAGCTCGTTGTACATGGTTTTTGTTTTTGTCAAGTTCATTTTTAGGCCAACTTCATTGCTAGCTGCATTTAGGTCGCTTATAAGTTCTTGTAGTTCTGCAGGATTTTTAGCAATTAGAACGATGTCGTCTGCAAATCTTAGATGGTTGAGGTATTCTCCATCAATGCATAGGCCTTTGTTTTGCCAGTTCATTTTGCTGAATATATTTTCTAGAGTTGCAGTGAAGAGCTTTGGTGATATAGAGTCTCCTTGTCGAACGCCTCTAGTAGTGGGAAATTCTGGAGTGTTTTCATAAATTTTTACCTTAGCTTTTGCTTGTCTGTATATATTTGCTAAAGTTTCTATGTAAGGTTTGTCAATGCCTTGGTTGGTCAAAGCTTCTATTACTGCCTTGGGATATATAGAATCGAAAGCCTTCTCGAAATCTATGAAGGTTAATGCTAGCGGTATTTCATATTCTTTAGCTCTACTCATTAGTTCTCGAAGCGTATGGATATGATCCATGGTACTGAATCCACTTCTGAAGCCAGCTTGCTCTCTTGGCTGTGCAGCATCTAATGCATTTGTTATATATATATATATATATATATATATATATATATATATATATATATACATATATATATATATATATATATATATATATATATATATATATATATATATATATATATCTTGTATCACTTGTTGTGGTGATTGGATAACTGTTGTAACTGTCTTTTACTCACTGGACACTTTGTTGTTTCTATGTACACTGAATCACAACTACAGGGAATGCAGTAAATTTCTGAAATGGACAATGGCTGTTTGTATTTTGGCAGATTAAAGATGGTCGTTTATCATCTTTGTTGATTTGAACATAGATGGTACATAATGATTAAATTCTACATTCACTTCATGTTACATCAATTTGATTGAGATAATTCTCAATTTTTAATATGATAGTAGTTTGTATTTCATTAATTTAAATTAAAAAACATTATTCATCATTATGTCCTTGATTTTTCCAGAGTCCTAAAGTTACTTTTAGGTAGTACTACGGTAGCTTCCATAGTTTTGGCAGTTAAACAGTCAATTTAACTCAGTCATTACATAAAGATTTCCCTAATTGTATGTTAAGTGTCATAACTAGTTCATTTTTCTGGGCAATTTTTTCTGGATACATTGGGAAAGAAGTACATGTTTCATAAAGATGTGAGTCTATGATCTTGTACTGTTCTTGTATTTAAAACTGTTGTTTAAAATTTGCTTTCCAAACAGTACAGTAAAAATATAAGAGAGCACAATAATTATGCATTCTTTCTGCGAAGTCTTTCTCAGTGACAAACTTTTAATGGAATCTCCCCCATAAAGGTATATTATCAAGGAAAGCAACTTTCATGGCTGTGTTTTCTAACAATATATTTTTACTTTTGGTGATAATGCCAAGAATTTCTTGCTTACCTGTGTATGTACTTGTTGTGCATTCCATTGTTCATTGAAATTAGATAACCAATCTTTAAATGTTTCAAGTAGTGAGTAATAAATTAACAATTATATTTCTAAAAGTAAATGAGTTTGAGTCATGTACAATAATAAGTTAGCAAAGATGGTGCCAAAAGCAAACACACTTAGTTATTATCTTCATAAATAGTAATACTAGAGTAATAATGTTCTCGAATATTGATTATCTGTTAAAAGTTGTTTTCAAAAAAAGTATGTTTAGCAAACCACTTTTAGAAGATCCATCAGTTGAATGTGGGGTAAGCATTACTTGGATGTCTCACAAAATTCTGGGCATCATATCATTGTAATTTGAGAGACACACATTGTAAACCATAAACCATCATTTATGCAGTCAAGTTATTGCAAGATATGTGATTTTTTTTGTTTCCAAGGTTAAGTTAAAATATTCTGACAAATGACATGAAATTCAGAATCAAATGTGGCAGTTAATCACGATTTAATCATTGGCTTTCAAAAAACATAATTCTTTAAAGTTTGAAATAATGGCATTTAAAAGTTATTATCCTATTTGTGTTAATTTATATATTTGTTGACGGGGTTGTTTCAAATAATTTGTTTTGGAATAAACCCAGTTTATATTAAGTCTGCTGCAATTTAGAAATAGGAAAAGTTCTTTCAACACTTGAAATTAATATTCATAAACGAGTATACACTGCTCAACAAAACGTAAGGATTTTGCTAAGATTCAAGTAAAATATTCTACATAAAACAATTGTGGATATTCCTAGAAAAGTGGAAGTAAAGAGAAGTTACAGAAACAAGAAAAGAAAATAGCTAGAAAAGTAATTGGAAAACATAGAAGAAGAAGAAAAACATAAACAAAGATGTAAGAAATTTCCAAGAAGTTAAGATATTCAGAGAAATTAAAAAAAATAATAATACAAAGTATTGTAGAAACAAAGAATGTTTACTTATCTTTTTGTATACAAAAAAAATGACAAAACTGAGTGCGAAAACTATCGAAGTATAGCACAGTATTAAAAGTGATCTATAAAATACTTGCATACATTTTTAGGAAAAGATTAATGAAATATGAAAACAAAGTTATCAGAGAATACCAGGGGAGTATGTTAAAAATAAAATACAAAATAATAGCTACAAACAAAACTGAGAATTAAATAATATGTTATTTATGGATTTTAAACAGGCATACAACTCCATAAACTGAAAGATGCTATATGAGGCCATGAGAACTTAAGAAATACCAGAAAACCTTATAAGGCTAGTGAGAATGACGCTTGGAACACGAGAAATAAATTATCAATGGAAGAAAGCTTTTCAGGACAGTTCACGGTGAACAGAGGTTTAAAACAAGAAGATCCGCTATGAACGACTTTATTCAACCCTAGTATTAAAACAAATTGTAAGAAGATCAAATATGAACACAAACAGGATTATTTCCAATAGCAAGGAACAGTGCATAGCGTACGCGGATAATGTGATACTAGCGACAACGAAAATACATCTAGAAAAAGTTTTCCAACAATTTCCATTTTAAGAACAAGCAGAAAGATACGGCCTATCAATAAACCAAACAAAAACGCAATATATGTAAATGTATTGAGACATAAGAAATGATAACAAATATATCAAAATGAAAGGAGCAGGGACTGTCTATAGTTTTGAAAAAGTGACAGAATTTTAATACTTAGGATTAACCATAACGAACACAAAAAAGAAGGAAAAGAGATAGACAAAGGATTAATGAATGGGGGCAGAGCGGTAGGATCTTTAAATTCAATACTGAAAGCAAAAATGTGTGTAGCTAAACTACGAGACAGTAATCAGGCACACGGTGATGTATGCCAGCAAAACATAGATTATGAAACAGCAGGAAGACAAGAAAGTAGAGATCTAGGAAGGAAATGTGCCCAGAAAAATTTTCAGAGAAATATAGACGACAGAGAATATTAGGAGAAGATGAAGAAGTAAAGAAATAATGAGAATATATGGCACACCAATAATTACAGCAAAAATAGGAACCCAAAGAGCTAGACGACTTAGTCACATTATATGAATGCCAGAGTATGAAAATATTAAAACAATACTGAGAGAGAAATGGGAAAAAAGAAGAGGTCATCAAAAGAAGAAATGGTTGGAAGCAGTAAAGCAAGACTTGTCAGAAATATTGAGATATTTGAGAGAAAAGCAAGTGAAAAGTGAAAAAATGGTGGAAAATACAGGTGCCTACAAGACTTGTAGCAAAAAGAATAAAGTGAAAGATTCTGTTAAAACTCCATTACATCTCAACAACCAACTGGCGCATGTAAAACTGAATGTTTCTTGGGAGGGACAACGCTTGAAACACACTGATAGGCCCAAATATCTTGGAGTTATACTAAACCGGTCACTAACGTATAAATTCCACTGTCAGAGCACAAGACAAAAGGTCTCTACGAGAAACCACCTTCTCCGAAAACTTGTAGGGAGCAAGTGGGGTGCAAACCCCCAGGTCTTGAAGTCAACAGCTGAGGCCTTATGTTTCTCAACAGGGAAATATGCTTGTCCCGTCTGGGGTAGATCTAGACACGCCCAACAAGTCACCACGGCGTTAAATGAAACATGTAGAATCATTACCGGTTGTATGAAGCCTACCCCTCTACACCTACTGTACCGGGTAGCTGGATTCGCATCACCAGACGACCGTAGATGTGCCTCACAATATGTGGAGAACTTCAGGCAAACTTTCGATGAACGGCACCAATTTGGTTTGCCGCCAAACGGCGGGTTTGACGAACCGCCAGGAATCAGCCGACTTAAATCAAGGAAAAGGTTTATGAGAAATGTCAGCGTCGAACCACCCGAAGTGTTCACCCTACATCCAGAACGACCTAATGGAATGAACCTGGACTGGAGAACCTGGCGGACACTCAACCGCATGCGCACAGGTGTTGCCCCTGTAAAACAGGACCTCATTAAATGTGGAGCACCTAAGAGTATGCAGACTTTGCCCATCACAGTGCACCCTCGATGATTTATAGCTCGCAAATACAAAGGCTGTAGACGTAGCCCGATATTGGGCAGAAAAATTGTAGTCGGATCCAGACTCGAAAAAGTAAAAGTAAAGTAAGTCTGTTAAAACTTCCATCGAAAAGCTTTGAAACTTAGAAGACAAGGGATTATTGTCTACACACACCGTGACGGAGATAGGGAAAATGTTTTTGAGGGGCAAAACATTTTAATGGGGGGAGGGAGGATGTTGAAGATTATGAGCGGCCCGGTCGGCCTGTGACTTCAAAAAGTGACGGAAATGATTCGAAAAGACTGTAGATGTAGTATGAGAGCCATTGTTGAACATGAGGACATTAATAAAAAACCTGTAAGACAAATTTTGCATAAGGAACTAAAAATGAGGAAAGTGTGTGCTAAACTTCTGCCCAGACTCCTAACGGCGGAACAGAAGGTGCATCGAACGGGGTCAAACTTTTTGTCAAAGGTCAGGAACAGTATGAAACCAAGCGGTATACCATACAGTTTAAGGCAGTTTTCTTCGATATACAGGGTGTAGTTCGCATGGAATGAATACCACAGACAGTTAATCATTATTAATATTTAGAGGTTTTATAAAGACTCGTTAATCAAAGAAATTCACAAAAAGCGGCTCCAAATATGGAAAGATGACGACAACCTGCTGCAACCTGCGACTTACACATGTGTAGGGTGTATAAGAAGAGTATATTGAAAGGGAAAAATGATAAATTGCTAAATAAATAATTATTATACCAACCCTTTCGTACCCTAATTCCTCAGTTCATAATGTATTAATCATTCCTCCTGTCGATACTTTTTTTAAATAACGAAAATTTTCCCTAGTAGTGATTTGTTTAAAAAACTGAGATTTATGAATAACAAGAGCGTGTCGTTAAAAAAAGCAGAGTTGGATTTACATTGGAATTGATTTTATTTGCATTGTATTAATATACTTTGGCGTGACTTGCGGACTGAAACATTTGTCACTTTGTTTATAAGATTATCTCCAGATAAAGAAATTAACAAAGTCAGGATGGGAAAACATTTTTTTATAGTGTTAACGAATAAGTTTGACGACAATACATGTCTTGATTAATGTTTGCTATACAGTTTATTCTTAATTGTTTAACATTTCAATTAAAATTGTGGGTAATTTCAATCCATTAAACATTCAGAATTGTCTTTGTAAACAATTTACAAATCGAAATTTACTAGCTTAAATAGACATAAGGATTATGCCTATATATATTTTTGATGGATTCGATCGTTACTTGATGGAAATTCATTTTATGTAACAATAAAACACTGAAAACTTTGTTTTCAAAACTTCCACAAAATTTATTATAGAATATTATCACTACAGCTGTTGCGGCTGATTGTCTTCCTCAAGTGATATATTTTTGCCATGAGTTTACACTTTATAGTCTTTAATGAAATAAATCGAGGAGGGGGGAACTGTTTGTCTCAAGTTGGTCATTCAGAAGTATATCTGTGTTTTTTAATTTGTTAATTTCCATAGATTTTATAAAAATAAAGGCCTTAAGCTATCTTAATCTGTAGAAATTAACAAATTAAAAACACAGATATAATTCTGAATGACCAACTTGAGACAAACAGTTCTCCCCTCCTCAACCTATTTCATTAAAGACTAGGAAGTGTAAACTCATGCCAAACATAGATCACTTGAGAAAGGCAATCAGCCGAAACAGCTGTAGTGACAATATTTTATAATAAATTTTGTGAATGTTTTGAAAACAAAGTTTTCAGTGTTTTATTGTTACATTATGACTTTTGTTTTTATTAATTTGTTTAGTTACATTTATTACATGACACATGATAAAAATTGATGTTTTTGGTTTCAGAAAATCCAAGAACAATTGGCAATCAAAAAGAAAGGAGGTTTCCCATACAAATTTTTAATTCTGTTGACATTGGCAGTTGGAGGTGTAATTTCTTATGACATCAAACAGCATGGTAGTTGGAATGGTAAGTGGTACTTTAAGTTTCAATCAGTATTCGCAAAAACTATTATCCTCTTGCCAAAGTGATTTCCATACTCATCAGTCAATCATCAACTTAAATTTCTAGTATTCTATACCTTGTATGTGTCATTCACATCTTTAATCTACAGGTTAAATAGGAATGGATCGAGAATTGATCTTTGTGGTAAGCCATTTTTAAGTTTCTTTGGTGAACTAATGTCAGATATCTGCTAAAAACACCCGGTCATTAATTATGGTGGTATTGGTGTGTCGTGATTTGTCCTTTGTATAATATTATACGTGTTGGATCCACATTATATCGTAGACTGTTAAGAGACAGAAAAATACAGCAAAGGTTATTAATTTTCCTTGGAAATCCATTTCGAGTAACAATTACCTGGTCCTTCAACTTCAAAAAGCTGCTTGTTCAATTGGGATCACCTTGAACAGCTCTGGCCCAATTCTATTAAAGATAAACCTCTCGTAAACAAACAAAATAAAGTAGATTGTTACAGACAAGAGAAATTGGTCTGTATTTTTTTGGGTTATGTGCAGACTTAGTATGGCTTTCACTTTAGAACCATTAGTCTTTTCTGGGATGTTTCAGCTTCGATCATGTCTGAAAAATCGACCCAGCCAAATTTTTATGTACTTGTGAATAAAAAACTCTTCTCATTTTTTGAAATATGCTCTAGCCTTTTCTATTCTGATTTTGATTTCCTGAATGTAATCATTTGTGGAGTTAATCATTGTTCCCAGATATGCATATTTGTCCACTTGTTCGACGTTGGTTCCATTTTTTAGAAGATTCTCGTTATTTCTTTGAGTTTTCGATAGTCTCATAAATTTCGTCTTCTTGACGTTCATTGTTAGACCGTATTCTTTTCCATACTCTGCTATTCTGGTCACCAGTCCAAATTTATATAATTAATTTTATAGATAGTAGTTTTATAGTACATGCCATACAGTGTCAAACTTTTGGAGAGAAAGTACAGGCATTCAACAATCAATCATAATGTAACGTCGTCTTTAACTTTTACATGGATATCATCCATCAGTTTACAGCAAAATCTATGTTTACTGTGAAACACGATTTCCCATATTTTTCTGTAGCCGTTTTGTTTAACATCAGTTTTTTAAAAAAATGTCACGTTATCTCTTATCCATAAAGTGGTTTAACATTGGGACCCATGTCAATGTTAATGAATGCTATCGATTTATTTTCATTGAGAAATTATCTAACATATGCATTATAATAATTACATGTATTTTTTATAATTTTTTGATAGTGTTAAAAATATTTTATCAATATCCAAGATTACTTTTGTTTGTATTTTCATAATTAAATACTATTTTAAGTTGTTTAAATAATGGTAATATCTACAATGCACAAGTTATCACTTAGGTCATATTTGACAGTCTTAGTTCAGATCAATCTTGCTGTATAGAATAAAATTATGCTTATGCTAAAATATCTGAGTTAAGCTATTTTTATGCAGATAGTTTCTGATTTATTTCGTTTAAATTATGCTATTATAATAGTTTTTAGCACAATACGAATAACGATTATTTTAAGTGCTGCAGTTTTTTTCTTAGAGAAATAAGACTTCGACCGCTTAGACATTTGCATTTACAATAGAACTACATGAGTATTACATTAAAAATTGATAACATTTTTGTCCGTAGATTATTAAAACCGAAAGATTTACAATTGTTACTAACTAAACTACCACATTTTAGTTCATTAGGCATTTTTTATTTTATACTTAATGTATCAAACATTATACTAAGTATGATCATACATATATTGATGTGTTGAGGTATTTAATGAATGTTTTTTGTTCTAAATGTACATTGCATCTTGTTTTTCCTTCAGTTTTCTTTCTGGGTGAGAATTTCCTTAGGTATCCTGACTTCTTTTTCATATTTGAACGAAGAATCTTGAGAGAAATATTCATCTGTGAAAATCAGTATTTGGAGGAGGAGGTACAACTATGAGATATACCTTAAATACAAACAGATATCTGCTGGTAAAGACGTGATATCGGTCTTAAAAAAATACGAAGCGTAAGATGGGTAACACATCTAGTAAGGTCACAGCAGAACAACCATCCTAGACGAATCCTTACGTAACAGGCTGTGGGTAGTAGATGGAGAGAGATGTATTTTTGTATTTGCATATAAAACAAAAGGGCAATGTTTGTTTTTACATAAATTACTGGTATTGTTGATATGATAAGTTTGTTCTAATTTGGATTAGTTCGAAAAGTTAATACTTTTATTTCATAGGAATAAGAGAGCTGTTTACTTTATAGTTCAATTCATCTATATTCTAATTTCAGTCTAATAATTATTTTGTAGATATTTACCAAGCTTTGCATATAGTTTTGTATGACATAATTGAAGTGTTGCTTCCAATTAAGTTTTTAGTGTCGAAAATTATGCTGAAAAATTGATTCTGCTTGTAAAATTTACTATATGTTTTTTTAAGTGTTAGGTTAAGATTTTCCTCTAGGTTCTTTTAGAAAATATGCATTAAGTTTTCTTATGAGAAATGAAGTCTTACTTCTCTGTCCATTCGTTTAACCATGTTAAGATCGTCGTTAACCAGAGTTTGGAGAGTTCTGATATTTTACCCATCTATAGATATGTTATATTACGTCGTCGGCATCATCATCATCATCATCATCCAGCCTCTATTTATCACGCCCATTGCTGGACATAGGCCTCCCTTAAACTCCTCCATTCCTCACGATTTTGTGCTCTTTGTTGCCAATTTTTAGTGATACGCCTGATGTCGTCGGCCCAACGTGTAGGTGGTCTTCCTCTACTGCGTTTGTCTGCTCTTGGCCTTACTGGCCAAGAGGCCAAGAGCAGACGTCGTCGGCATATAACTTATATATTCTATTTTACTGAATAACGTCGCAATTGTCTAGTGAATTTTGACTTTGCTGGAGGTTATTATACAGCCAAGACACATGATCATTGACCATATGAAGTGGAAGATAAAGTGAATAGAGCAAACAAATACGCACGTTGCCTGAATGAAACAATATGGAGAAATAAAAATATCGGGAAAGAAATTAAAAGCCAAAATTTACAAAACAGTCATCAGACCAATAATAGTGTTAGAAAGAGAAGAGATGAAAACGCTTAGCCAGATTTTTAAATTAGCTTAATTTTGTTTAAATCTCTTATAAGCAAATTAATTAACTATTTAGTGAAATTTTTAATGTTAATTATAACTTTTTTATTAATAAAGATAAAGTAATCTTACAAAGTTTTTTTAAAGCTGAAACAATTATCTTAAAAATGAAGAGGTTTTGAAAGTTAATTGCATGTATAAAAGCGAAGTTATACTAGGAAATGCCCCATTAAACCATTTTATTTAAAATTTACTACGCGTCATTTTGATTTTTTTTATGGATACATTCCAATTTGGTAAAATTAAATTGTATATCTAATAGTCCATGAGATACAATCATTTAAACAATTAAATTGTTAATAACAAATTATCTCACTTTTCAGTCTGGTACCCCCGAAAAATCGAATCTATAATAGGCACCAAAAAACATAAAAAACCTCGTTAGTCAAAAGTGCATACTTAATCCTTCTCCTTGGCTCCTTGAGTATATATGCTGAGTATTATTTTTAAAACAACTGTTTTTAATAAGCAATTTATTTGTTTTATAATTAGTCCTAAATTTAATGGTGATATAAAAATATTGTAAACATGAATTCTCTTGACAAAACTATTAAAAATGTAATTAAACATTCTTATTGATTGACCTTGATGTGTAAAACAGGTTACATCATTCAAACGAATCATTGACTTGTTAACCTTATGAATAAGCTTAAAAGTTAAAAGTACTGACCAAATTATTTTTATCTAGTTAATTGAGTTTTATATTTTAACTTCTTTTGTAAGACAAATAAAAAATGATCACTGGGAACGCTTTTCGAAAGAAATGGAACATAATTTGCACGGTCAGCAAGAGGAAATATGGCGCTTGATAAGAGGTCAAAGAACGGAAAAGCCAAAACACATAGAAAATGATACGTGGATTGACTACCTAAAAAGATCTATATAGAGGAAGAACAAACGACGCTAGAACTGGAAACACCAGAAATTACCACAAATGAAGAACTTAATACAAATGTACAGGAAGTTTTGGAAAATACTTGAAAACCTGAAGAACAGAAAAGAAGCAGGTAAAGACGGGATACTAAACGAATTACTGAAATATTGGAGAACAGGAATGACAGAACAATTAATGAAATTATAAAGCACAATAAAATACCGGAAGAGCGAACTAATTCTACTATTCAAAAAATGAGATAAAAAAACAGCCAGAAATCTATAGAGGTATAAACTTGTTAAATACTACTCTAAAACTTACAACTAAAATGTTATAAGTGCGAATAAATCAGAGAATAAGTTTAGCAGATGAACAACAGGGTTTTCGTAGTGGAAGATCGTGTACAGATGCAATATTCGTTATAAAGCAAATTACTGAGAAATCACAATAGACCAGCATTTCTGTGTCTGATTGATCTAAAGAAAGCGTTTGACAGACTAAGTGTACGTCTACATTGGAACCGTATTTCTCCCGATCCGATATCTGGCGACGTCGGATTAAAAACAAACTCAAGGTATTAAATCAGAGTGCCTATACTGCTTCGTCATGGAAGTTTAATACCTCGAGTTTGTTTTCAATCCGACGTCGGCCGACGTCGCCCGATATCGGATCGGGAGAAATACGGTTCCAATGTAGGTGTACACTAAGACTCAAAGATGTAATCCATCTTCTGTATAATACAAAAATTCCCTAAATATTTATACAAACTATGGAAAACATCTACCAAAACAATAAAACGGAAGTCAGAATAGATGGAAAACTTACAGAACCTAAAGAAATTGGCAGCGGAATAAGACAAGGGGATTCATTGAGCTCCCTGTTCTTCAATTTGATCATGGATGAAATCATCAAAACCGTTAACAAAGGAAGATGATACAGAATGGGAAACAAAGAAATCAAAATACTCTGTTGGGCAGACGACACAATATTGATAGCCCATGATGAAGATAGTCTGCAAAGACTGCTTCACAGATTTAACGTAAGAACAAAATAATTTAATATGACAATCTTTTCTCAGAAAACTAAAACAATAGTAAGCACGTGGTGTTCGTGTGTATTAAGGTATAAAAACGCTTATTAAAAGCTTAAAATTTTTTATTATAAAGAAGATCTTTTCGGAATTGTATCATTCCATCATCAGTTTACTAAAAGAGAGAGTAAAAATACCAATATTAAAAACAACAAAGTTAAAATTTGAACATACAAAAAGAGAAAGTTGGTTTTTTACTACTTACATAAAAAAGGTTGTTAAAAAACATTGTGTGGCCACATAAAAAAACGTTCGGTTGACATCTGGATTTAAAAAAATAATATTCTTCGTGTTATTTATTCAGGTAAATGCAATAGACTCTTGACTTGTGTAATATAAAAAATGAAACTGGGGGCATCTTATATGACCCCCTGTAGTTGGTGAAGTTTTATTGACTTACATTACCCCATTATTGACATACATTACCATTTAGGTAATGTAAGTCAATAAAACTTCACCAACTACAGGGGGTCATATAAGATGCCCCCAGTTTCATTTTTTATATTACACAAGTCAAGAGTCTATTGCATTTACCTGAATAAATAACACGAAGAATATTATTTTTTTAAATCCAGATGTCAACCGAACGTTTTTTTATGTGGCCACACAATGTTTTTTAACAACCTTTTTTATGTAAGTAGTAAAAAACGAACTTTCTCTTTTTGTATGTTCAAATTTTAACTTTGTTGTTTTTAATATTGGTATTTTTACTCTCTCTTTTAGTAAACTGATGATGGAATGATACAATTCCGAAAAGATCTTCTTTATAATAAAAAATTTTAAGCTTTTAATAAGCGTTTTTATACCTTAATACACACGAACACCACGTGCTTTGTATTCAACAGGTATACTAGCCACTCCTGGATATTTCCACTTCATGGTTTGTTCCAGTTTGAATAGTAGTCAGAAAAGAACCAACCAGATGTAAGTACAAAAAGCAAATAGACTGACATATCACTATATGGCACACATTAAATTTATTAGCTTCCATATTTCGTTTAATAAACATGTTTTAGTTAGCCGAGATTGGTATCATTTGCAAATTAATCTGGGTAGCATTTTACTCATAAAGTTTAAGAATATTGTAGGTTACTGCTAGCAAAACAATACCAACTATATAATCACTTTTGGTAATCCGACACCTCTTTGGTCCCATACCTGTCGGATTATCAGGGGACAACTGTACTTATAACCTAATATATTATGATGATTTAATTTGTAGTTTTGAAATATTGACGTGAATTAAGCTGCGGATGTATGCGGTGAAATATAACTAAAAAAAATTAATAAAATCAGATATGTCCGTACATGAAAGCAGCCTCAGGAATACATTTTTTAAAATAGTAACAACACTATCAAGAAAGCTTATATTTTCCATTAGTTTATTACAGTTTTGTTTATAACTGAACAATAGGTTGAGTTTATCGAAAGTACAAGCTGATTATAGTCGCAAATGTCAAACATGGAACAAAAAATTTTGGTATAGCAGTGTTGACATGTTTTTATAATGTAGATGCTGTATGCTTCATATATAAAAAGATAGAGCTTTAGAATTTTAGAAAAGTACATTTTGTTTATATTATGACATAAAGTCTGCAATTTTGGATTTGTATAAAACAAGAATAAGTAAGTATTTGTTTCTTTGGAGATTATATATATATATATATATATATATATATATATATATATATATATATAATATATATATATATATATATATATATATATATAGTCCCAAGATTCCTAAGAGGAACATAGGGCTTCCAC
This sequence comes from Diabrotica balteata, assembly GCA_918026665.1. NCBI lineage: Eukaryota > Metazoa > Arthropoda > Insecta > Coleoptera > Chrysomelidae > Diabrotica > Diabrotica balteata. The sequence continues at coordinate 146,156,548 of OU898277.1, read as the reverse complement.
AAAGTGTCTCCAGCGAACTCTATTTCTGGCTAGTGCTTTGATTTCAAGCCAGGATTTTCCCATTGTTCTCCCTTCGTCCAGTACTGTCCTTCTCCAAGTTCCCTTAGGTCTGCCTACTTTCCGTCGGCCTTGGGGATTCCAATCCAGTGCTGTCCTGGCAATGTCATTTGGCGGTCTACGGAGTGTGTGGCCCAGCCATCTCCATTTTCTTCGCCTTATTTGCTTTATGACATTTTCTAGGTTGCTTTGGTTCCATAAATTTTCATTGGAGATTCGGTTAGGCCAAAATATACGAAGGATTTTTCGTAACGCTCTATTAATGAAAACTTGTAATTGGTGTACTATGGGTGCTGATATCTTCCACGTTTCGCAGCCATACAGTAATACAGCTTTTACATTTGTGTTGAAGATTTTTAGTTTCGTTTTAGTTGGGTAAATCCTGGATTTCCATATGTTGTTAAGCATGTTGTAGGCGTTGCGAGCCTTATTTATTCTTTCATGTACATCACGCTCTGTACCCCCATTACAGTCAATTATGCTGCCCAGATATACAAATTCCGCTACTCTCTCAATTTTCTGGTCGTTGATCATAATAGGTTGGTTGTTTCTGGTACCAAATCGCATTTCTTTGGTTTTGTTGGTGTTTATTTCTAGACCAACCTTCTTTGATTCTTCTTGTACTTTGTTTACTTGGAGTTGCATGTCCTGTTTTGTATGTGCTAGGAGGCATATATCATCAGCGTAATCTAGGTCTTCCAGTCTGTTTGTTAATCCCCAGTAAATTCCTCTATTAGAGTTTACCTTTGTTAGTACGGAGTCCAGTACAATGTTAAATAGTATAGGGGATAAAACACAGCCCTGCTTTACTCCGTTTAGCATAGCTATTGGGTCAGATGTTATGCCGTTGTGTAGGATTTTGCTTTCTGTGTCACTGTAGAGTTCTTTGATGAGATTTACTATTTTTTCTGGTATTCCTATTTCCTGCAGTGCTTTCCATATGGCCGTATGTGTGAGCGTGTCAAAAGCTCTCTTGAAGTCCACAAAGCACACAAAGAGAGGAGAGTTGAATTCCTGTGACTGTTCTACAATTATTCTTAGTGTGTTAATTTGGTCCACGCATGATCTGTTTGGTCTGAAACCGGCTTGTTCCTTCCTCAACATTGGTTCTACATTGGAGATTAATTGCAGTTAATTATTAGAAATTTTTTTTTGGCAATTACCCTTTGATATATTAGGGAATGGATTTGGTAATCGTCAAATCAGCAGTTGCCAAATTGCAAAAGATGTTTGCAATTAATCTCGAAAGAGACAAGTATTTACTCATTATTGTTTCATATAAATTAAAATTTGCTGAGTTCATAAACTAGTATAATCAAAATATACTTTTTAAAAGCTTAAAACCATACATAAAAACATGCCAACACTGCCAATCCCAAATATTTTTGACATTTGCGGCTATATTCAGCTTGTACTTTCGGTAAACTCAACCGAACAATATTAATGATATTCAATTTGCGAAAAACTATAAAATAATTTTTCTTTCAGATTCTCTTACAAGGAAAACATTAAAAGAATATAAAGTATGCGAGTACTCACATTTGGCGATAGACAAAGCTAAGGGCGGGTTACATTGGACAAGTGAAAAAATTGAAGAACAGTTCCCGGGTTTGCAACAAAATGTTGCCATCTTCTCAGAACCTTATGTTGAGTTGCTTGTTAATCTCGGAAAGATTGGTCGTAACGTTGCATTTAACGTGAAAGATGTTATCGTAGAGAAATATCCTGTTGTTGTTGAATCGGTAAGTAAACGTGTAATTTGGTTTTTTTTACTAATTCATTACAAATTTTATAATGCTAGATTTCCACAATGTCTATTATCCCATCATAATAAAATTTATATCATTCGATACTTATAGTAAAATAAATAATCATTACTCGAGCAAGATGTGTCGAATGAAATCCCTCGATTAAAAAATCAATTTCAGCGTCTCCTCCAATTTTGGTAATGAGCTTTTCCCAGTATAGTCGAAAAAAAAACCGCATACGTTACTAACCCAAAAATTACTATATACAAAAATGTGAAAGTTTACCACTGAGTTACATTCCCTTTATTTTTCATGGCATCCACAATTATTCTGAGTCATAGTTTTTACTAAGTTTTGACAAAATTCTAATGTAAACGAATCCCATATTTCTTGCAATTTTCCCTTCAATTCGTTGACGGACCTGGCATGATGTTTTCTCAAAGCATTTTTCATTTCGCGCCACAAAGTCTCTATCGGGGACAAGTCGGGACTTTTAAACTCTTTTTTTTTGAGATATGACAACTGTATGAGTCCTGTTTTAAAACAAAATCTTCCGCTGATGTTAAACGGTGTGCCATAATCGGTAAAAGAGATTCTTCTAAAATATTCAAATATTTGTCCGTGTTTATAATCATCATCATCATCATCATCATCAGCTTTGCCTGCTCTAAGATTCGTCGCCATTCTGTTCGGTTTTTGGCAACATGTTGCCATCTTCTGATTTTTAATATTCGTAAGTCGGTTTCAACTCCATCTAACCACCTAATTCGCGGTCGGCCTTTGCTTCTTTTTCCTACAGGTGTTCCTGTGGTTAGCTTTTTAGCAATCGTATTTTCTGGCATTCGTATTATGTGTCCAGCCCATCTAAGTCGCTGTGTTTTAATGAACGTTATGACATCTGGCTCATAAAAGAGCTGATACAATTCAAAATTATATCTTCTGCGCCACTGCCCTTGGTCGTTTACAGCTCCAAATATTTTGCGGAGTTTTTTACGCTCAAATACTCCCAAAAGTCTTTCATCTTTCTGAGTTAGACTCCATGTTTCTGCTCCATATGTGAGGACCGGCCTCAGCAATGTTTTGTATATAATTTGTTTTATTGGTAGCAGTCAATAGCGACCCAAGGTATGTGAAGTTGTCAACACGTCCAAAGGTATGACTTCCAAAGACTGTTTCTCGTTCCTCATTTGCTATCGGATGCTTTGTAACCAACATGTACTTGGTTTTGTCTTCGTTGATGACTAGACCGACCTGTTTCCAATTCTAGGAGATATTGCTCAACATCTCGCTTGCTACGCCCTACTATGTCAATGTCATCAGTATATGCTAAGACTTGTATCAATCTATTGTAAATAGTACCGCCATCCCTACGTGTATCTCGGACTGCCTTTTCTAAGGCAATATTAAATAGGAGGCAAGCCAGAGCATCCCGTTGTCTGAGTCCATCCTTTATCTCAAAGGATCTAGAACTCTCTCCCTGTATTCTAACAGTGGCTTCTAAGTTAGACATTGTCATTCTCGTTAGTCGGATAAGTTTCTCTGGTATACCAAACTCATGCATTGATTGGTATAGCCCTGTTCTCTTGACTCTGTCGTATGCGGCCTTGAAGTCGACGAATAGGTGATGGCTTTCAATATTGAATTCTAATGTTTTCTCGAGAATCTGTCTTATTGAATGAATCTGGTCAATTGTTGATTTTTCTGGAGTGAATCCAGCTTGATATTTACCAACTATGCCCACTGTGTAAACTTGCAGCCTTTCGTAGAGAATATTTGCTAGTATTTTGTAAGCAGTTGTTAACCAGGTTATACCTCTTATAGTTGTCACACTGGAGCTGGTAACCTTTTTTATGTAACGGGCATATCACACCTTGAGACTATTCACAAGGCATGGTCTCATTATGCCAAACAAGAAGTAAAAGCTTATGCAGTGTCTGTAGTAGGGCATCGCCACCATTCTTGTAGAGCTCACTGCAAATTTGATCAACGTTTATAATCCCATCGATAAAATGGAATTTTCCACACCTTTAGACGACACGCTGTCCCAGATCATGACAGATGCAGGAAATTTGACATTTCTGTTCAGACAGTAGGGATGGAAAGCTTCATTTTTCCTGTGAATGACGTGACTCCTACTGTCTCCAAGACACACTTCAAATCTGGACTCATCACTCCATTGTATTCAATCCCATTGCGAATGAGTCCAATTTTTATGCGCTTTTGACCATCTTTGACTATTTTTCTTTTGTTGTAATGTTAAAAGTGGCTTTTCCTTAGCCTAAAATAAAGTAAAATTTATTAAAAACAATTCATACTAATTTTTTAACTATAAAACTTACTTTGTAAGTACCAAATCCTAATTTTTGGGCCTTTCGGTGACATGTTGATCTAGAAACGTGTCTTTCAATAACGTCATTCCATAAAACGCTTAACTCTAACGCTATTCCATAAACGCTAACTAATTTTCTAGTCGATTTTTCACTATAATGCGTATTAATGCCCTTCGAACTGCTTCGGTTATTTTACTTTTTCGTACATTTCTAGGTTTTGTGACGACTGAACCTGTAGTTTTATATCTTCTGACTATATTTCTTACACTATAGCGTAACAATTGCAACATATTCGCGATTTCCGAATTGGATTTTCTAGAATTAAAAAATATAATAATGATTGAACAAATTTTCTCACCGATAAATTTACCGCGACCCATTTGGCAATAACTGACAATACACTTCTCAACAATTGAAGTGCATATTATGAAAATGTGTATATTATTTTTTGTTCATAAGGTCAAATAGAAAAATGGAGTGATATAAATAAAGATTTAGTTTGACTTCGTATTTTCATACAGATGAACCGAAAAAAAGAAATTCTTTAAAAAAAAAAATTGAAAATAAACAAAAAATATAAAATTAACAACCTAAAATTTCTATTCTAATATCCCGAAAAGAAAAATTAATAGTGTGTGGATACCCCTCTGTGTCGCCTTAGTGCTTTAACTCTATTTGGAAGACCTCTTATTAAATTATTGATGAACTGCTGCGGTATACGTTCCCAAATCGCGCGTAATGTATTGGCCAACTGATCTAAGGTTTGAGGCGGTTGAAGGAGCCTGTTTAGTTGCCTAGATATTTCGGCCCAAAAATGTTCAATGCAATTCATGTCAGGTGAACATGCTCCACACTTGTAATGCCTTAAGCTTCTATACACTCGTTGACAATTCTCGCACGGTGAGGGTGAGTAATATCATTAATCAGAACAAATTGTTCGCCTATTGCACCAAAAAATGGAACAACTATTGATACTATGACTCTGTCTCGATATCGTGTAGCAGTCATTGTCTCATTAATTAAAACGACTAAGTCCGTGCGACCGTCAAAACATATGCCTTCCCACCCGCAAACGGATCCACCTCCAAAAAGAGTGGTTGGGACTCTCAAATTTTTATTGTAACGCTGTCCTCTTTTCCCCCACACCAATATTCGGCCATCATTCGTATTGTTATATTTTTATTAATTCTAATTTATAGTTCTTAATTTAATTTACTAAAGGTTCTATTTATAACACTCACAAATGTATTAAAGTCTTTATTAATACTAATTTATTTTACAATAATTTATTACGACGTACATTTAAATACGCGAGCCCGAATTTATGTTCTTACTAACTGGATTCCCCACAATAAAAATCCTGTTATTTATATTAAATGTCTTCAGCATAGGATCTCTCTGAAGCAGACGGAAGTTGACCTGAACATCTGAAATAGCTGGAATTTCTACCATCAAGTCAAATCTAGAATATATAAGAATTAAACAACATGTTTACAGGTTTTTTTTTGTAAATATGACTAATTTTCACGTAACAGTATACAAACGAAATCTGGACTCGTCAGTAAAGAGACAATAAATCCAATTTTCGAAATTCCACTCATAGTGTTCCATCGCTCAGCGATATCTGCATGCACGCTGCTCCCTAGTTAGTCGTGGATGGGTAGCGCGCCGTATAGCCCTTAAATTGGATGCTTGTAACCGTCTTCTGACAGTTTGACTGGAAATCGCTCGTTCAGTAGCATGCCTGAAGATACTGTTAATTCTGGAAGCCGTGAATGTTGGGTTTCTTCTTGCCATCAGAACTACAAAACGGTCTTGCCGACGAGTTGTAGATAGTTCCTTTCCTCCTCCATGCCTGTATGTTGCAGATCCAGTTGCTACATACCGATTCCATGAACGACTTATCACACTTTGCGACACATTTAGCCTCATGGCAACCTCTTGTTGAGTTATGCCTTGTTGGATCCAATGAAGTAATTGCCCGAACTGCACTAGTTTTAAACGTCTTTGCGGTATAATGTTTTTGTGATAAATAGATTTCTGGATAGCCTATTGACAACTGATAAAGCCAATACAAGCACTTTTATACGAATGATATATTCATGTTTGGAACAACATTTTTCTCTTTGTACGAGATAAGGGCCGATATGAATAGGGAGAAAAAAACCACATGCAAAAAATATTGGCAATAAAGATAGCATATAGAGTATAGTACAGACAATTATCACACTTACCCACCTCATTCACTCATAAATGCCTATAACTTCTTCAATTTTGATCCGATCACTCTGAAATGTTAACTGGATACTATTGAAGAGTTATACTATAAAACACAAAATAAAATCCTAAAAGTAATTAGTTTTTAGTAAAAATTTTATTTCGTTTAGTAAAAGAAAAAAGAAATAGATGTCTAATCATCCATCCTAACTATATAACCACTGAAAGGATTATGTAAAAAGTTAAAGCAAACATGAACATGAACCAAATGAAAAACTCATGTAATCTTCACAATAATCATAACGAAACTTTTTGTATAATTAAGGGCAAATGAAACTGATAAGATATTCAGAAATATTCTTATAAAAATACTGAATATACTAAGTATTTGGAAAAGCAAAAGGGAAAATACCAAAAATTGGATTCGAAAACGAACATTTATAATTATACTGAACGTTTTTGTCATTATAATTGTATGTTTATTTTTACGAATGTTTTATCAAATTAAAGTTATCTTGATCAAAGGAAACAGGATTTTATCGTGTAGCTTGCAACATTTGCTGATACAGAAATGATTGTTCACGCATTGTTGCCTTCGGTATATATTTACTTAGATGATATCGCATATTTTACAAATATTCATTAAGGAATTTTTTTATTGGAATTGTTTTTAGTGGGAAGTAACAATTCGTTGTTTATAAAATACATTATTTGAAAAAATAGAAACATTATTTATACTTTTGTTTTATTGGACACGAACAATGTATTTTTATTCGGTCTGTCAGCCCAAATGGCAAAAAGACTATGTGGGATGTCCTGATTCTGAGATATTTTAAACATCTCCAAGGTCGACTCAGCCTGAATAAAACGAGTACCTTCGATTAAAACCACCGATAATTAAATTAGTGGTTGAAGCATATCACTGACTCTGGTACCTTTTTTGTGTACCGAATAGCACACTAACTTGCGCTAAGTTGAAAAAAAAATAATTCAATAAATATGTATATAAAGTAAAATAGAACAAATATTTAACCACCGAAAAGTCGATGGTCGTTAATTAATAACAAATTAATAATAAAAATAAATCTAATTAACAAAGTCAAATGAAATAATTTTTGTACAGAGGTTAGTCGATATAATTTATTTGAACTATTATAGTTTATCTAAATTATTCCTCAGTGCCTTCACAGTATTGATAATCCAATACACATTTTGATAATCTTTGTTGTCTCTCAATAGTCATTAATAGACTTAGCAAATATGCAAGAAAAAGTGAAAAATATGCACAAATTTACCCAAAAATATGAATTAAATATGCATTTCTTTTAGAAATATGCATTAAAGATGCACTTTTTTTTAGAAAATATGCATACTGTCAATGGAAACATACAGTGTTGTGCGAATTAATAGGAACAAACAATTAATTTGTAAATATGATTTATTTAGGCCAAAGGTAAATTTAGGTACACTTACATGAGATTTTTTCATTAATTAGTATTTAATATGTCCCCCTTTTACTTTTATGACTTCCTGGTGTCTTCTAGGCGTGGAATCCACAAGTTTTTTTGCAATTGTTTGTGATTGCTTCATCTCTAAACCACACCTTAATCACTGCTTCCACTATTTTTGTTTTTGTCGTACAGTCAAATTTTTCCAGTTTAGACATATTGCCCATAAATTTTCAATAGGATTAAGGTCAGGTGAATTTCCAGGCCAATCAAGAAGGGTAATATTATTATCCTTGAAGTATTTCACCATAACCCTCGATGCATGGCACGGAGCTGAATCTTGTTGAAAAATTGCAGTCCCTTCAGCCAGTACTATGTCAGGCTCTATAGCTAAGCGTTGCCCTAGCATGGCTTTGTACTTTTCACTGTTCATCATACCTTTAATAGGAATAAGAGTGTCAGTTCCTGAGTATGAAAAACAGCCACTGAACATTTTTTTGGTGGGATGTTTAACTGTTTGATTAATATGGCTAGCTGAAAGTGACTCATTGGCTGCCTTTCGCACAAATTTTGATCGCTGACCCTACACTAGGAAGTGCGTCTCATCAGAAAATAACACTTTTCTCCAATCTTCTGCACTCCAATGAGCGTATTTTTTGTCCAATTTTGTCTTTTTTTTTTTCATCATAGGCGCTGTCAGAAGTTGTTTCTTCTGCGGTCTCACTGCTCTTCCCCCTCCTTCTAAGAGACGTCTGCGTTCTGTTGAGTCGTGAATTTTTATTTCTTTTTTATTTAGTCTTTTCTAAATCTTGCTGGAGGTCATAACTTGTTTTCTGGGATGAAGTTTACTATCGCGCAAACGAAAAGCTTCATCTCGAGGAGTAGTCTTCCGTTTTCTTCCACATTTTCCTTTCCGCTTCACTTCAACTGACCCTGTTTCCTTTTTTGTTTAATTATTTTATTTACTGCACCCAAACTTACACAACACTCCTTTGCAATGTTCCTCTGAGTCATTGGTGTATGCTCACTAAGTGTTATGCCTCTTTCTCTTTTCCTAGGAGTGATATCCATATTAAAAAGTTAAACCTGATTGCACAGTTAAATCAATGAAAATAATACCAACATGCACATAACTTGAGATACAACAAAATATAATAATGATATAAAACAAAAAGCACGTGTTTTGAATAATATACTAATAAGGTCTTGAGGTTATGTTGTTTTTTTGCTAAAACAGTTGACAAAAGAGGAACAGCAGGTGTGCCAACTTATGAAAACTGACCAAAAAGGCCAACTTATGAAAAGACAATAAATGACCAAATGTTTTTCAAAATTTTCCAATAAAAACTTATGGCTTCTATCTGTGTACATACATTTGTAAATTGAGGAACTTCTTTCCACATCAACCAGCATATTTTAAATTCACAAAAATATTTGCTGCTAAATCTATTTCTTCGCAAAAATTACCAACAAAAACGTTAGCTACCCCAATTAGTTTCTGAAAACGATTGTTTTTTGGAATTATTGTTTCAAATTTTTCCAATGTCACCTTTAACATTTTCACAAGCTCATCAAATTTCTTTTATTAGGGCTATGATTTCTACCAAGGACAGCTTGATGATTCTAATTGATGAGTTAATAGTTTTTTTAAGCAAACTAAAATTTTATTGAATGAAATTTGCTGCTGAAGAATTCCGTTGGAAGCCGTTTTTTTTTTTAATTAAAAAAACGGCTTCCAACCATATTCTCCATCGTTTTAGAACGAGTTCTGGTGGAAGTGAAATATTTGAAAGTATTTCTTTGTAAAGTTGAATTCTTATATGAGATTTAAGGAATATTTTTTTTTTATGTTGGATACCAAGGAGTTTACAAAAGGAAACTTTTTTGTAATTTCTTCCGCAACTCTGTTCATTCCATGTGCTAAACAAGTAACATTTATTATGTTGGTATAAAATATTTTTAAATTTTGACCTGTCTTGACCATATATGGAGCAGCATCGGATAAAAAAGGCAATAACTTACGGCTAGGAACAGCTGCAGGAAGAAATTTTTTGATATTCTTGTACAAAGCGTAATATTGTTCCAGAGTTGGTTTTTTCTAATTGCTTGCATGCAAGTAAATATGGTTTTAGTATGATCTGATCGATTAAAGCGATACATCTTCCTGACGACACAGTGGTTTCGTCAACACATACGTGGAAGTAATTGTCAATAATATTAGTTTTTATATTATCTATTACTGACGAGTACAACGAGTTGACATGGTTTCTCTTTAGAGTCCTTTCACTTGGAATATTCAATTTACAATATATTTTTTAAAAAGTTAAGCTTTCATTGGATAACTTTGAAAGCGGTATGTTTGAAGTGATTAATGCACGGCACAAGTCTTCATTAAAAGTATCTTGTTCTTTTCCTTCTTTAGAACTTGACTGAAATGACTTAGAAACCGAAGCTTGATGTTTTTCTCCAGATTTAGTTTTGTCTTTTTTTGATAAATGTGACGCAGTTCTGACGTATTGATCTATCTTTTTTTTTTCGTCTTTATAGAGGGGGTCTGGAATCTTCAAAAGACATCTCAGTCCAGGACGCCACCTGACTGACCTTAATGCAAGATTCGTTCTTCGTACACCTGGCGATAGTTCCCGAGGTACTTTAAAATGCCTTCTCGTCGCCGAGTTTACGCCGAATGCCGACCTGTTAAACCAGACCCTCCTCTGTCATCCAGCGATCCGAAAGCGGAATGGCCGCTGTCTGTAAATCACTTCCGAAGCAAGACCTTCATCGCTCCTAGTACGGCATCTCTCCCAGGCGAGCATTTCCTCCTTCCCCACAGTCTGACTCACGCAGTCTAACTCGTACAGTTTGACTCACGCAGTCTAACTCGTACAGTCTGGCCCACTTTTCTAGCTTCAACGTGCAGCATCTTTCCCTCTTACCTTTTAAACCTTAAACCACAATTATTTGTTGTGGTTGTGGCCGTACATTATATTTAAATACTGGACATAACCAATAACAAAAACTTTGGTTATACATTTTTCAGAATTTGTGTAAAAACATTTTTTGAGAAACATAAGAAAGATTAACATACAAGAAAGTAGTTTCAGAACCTTGCTAAATAAATTTTTAATATTAAGTACTAACTATTTAACGGGATTTTTTATTTCCGCATACATTTTGCAAAGAGGTCATAAAATAATAATCGTGAGAAATATTTAGCAAAAAAATAAATGACTATACTGGTTGTTTCACAAAATGTCCTAAAATAAAAAGAAATTAAATTGTAGTGTGGCGGTTTGTGACTATATTATGTTTGTATTTTTAATTGGTTTATATACTCATACTGATGGTGTGGAATCAATTTCAATATTTCTATTTTATAATAATACAATACGGAAACTACATTTTGTTTCATATATCGTAGTACTATTTTACAAAAATATCATATCTTAATTTCAGGTTGAGGCTTATTTACCAGGACTAGTTGAGAATTCACAAAAAGCCATAAGTGAAGTGTATGTAACATCAGTTTTATATTTCAATAGAGGTGTAGACTATCTTAAAAATGAAGTATTTGTGTAAGTATAAATATTTTTGTAACTAAAAGGTTGGATTAGTTTGGTATTAAACCTTCTTCGTCCCTTGTGTATGTTTAATTCTTCATCAATTGATCTTAGAGTTTTCCCCTCCCATCTTGCTAATTTCTCTTCTTCAGCGTTTTCAACCCGTGTTTTCAAAGCTTGTGTGTAAACAAACACACATTTGTTGTTCTGTAGTACAAAAGATGAGGATGATCCCTAACAGCTTTTACCTCGCGGATGGATTGAGTTAGAAAAGGGCATTTATTTTTATAATACTTGCGTAAATGTTTAGTCCACTTTCGAAAATACTCTTGAGGACATTCGTCAACATGAAACGGTGATGGTTTTCGTCTAGCAGTTTTATACACTTGTGTCCATCTTTTGATTTTTGATTGACAAGTCCAAAATCTTTGTCACATTCCAGGTAGGAATGTCCCATAACAGGAAAAGTTATTTGGATAGTGTCCAGTCTCTTCTTACGATGAAGTATGTTATGAATAAACCGAAGAACAGTGTAGTTTTTATTGTGTCCTCCGCACGAGTCGCAGAAAATATTCAAGTTTCGTACTTTTCGATACGGACTCAGCTGTGGACAAAACGAGTATATTGAACAAGTATAAACTCAATTGTCTCTTACATCATTTGTATAACCCGACAAGCGAGAGCTGGCGGGTTGCGCGTAGAACAAATTAAAATGTGGAAGGGATTGCTCATTTCTATTGCAGTCGGCTAGAAGTTCATATCGTGTATAACCGTTGAACTACCTATACTATATACCTATAATCGCGATTAAGTACCTCTACTATCTCTCTTAGAATAATTCCTTTTCTATTTTCGTGCAGCTCACCCGCCAGCTCTCGCTTGTCGGGCTATACTAATATTCTACTTCTGAATGTTTCGTATGAAGTACACATGTTTGGAAATTTTTCTACATACATTGTGTGCATTTTGTTAATATTTAAATCCTCAGATAAGTATAATTTCGACCAGTCTTTCAAACTATAATGACTTTTTCTGTCCCTGAAAAACCCTATATGCTGCATTATACAGTTTTTTGTTTCCATAGAAACTTGATAGCGATGGCTTCCATGTCTTCCTCTAGCATCTTTTGGAGCGTGACCTGTCAATTTTAGTGACTTTTGTAGAACTTCCTAACTTGTTTCCCAATTCCATATAATGTCAAAAAGGCCTTCTGTGCATACTGGAACTTCTTGTGTTTTGTCATTTACATTATAACGGATTTTGTAACTAAAGGCGACATCATGAAGACGTGCAGAGTCATTTGATACTCGTGGTCTTCGTTGCTGTAAAGTTTGTAAAGTAATTAATCAGCATAAGTATATATTTTGGGCATCTATTGACTCCACTAGGTTGAAATTTCTATCTAATAATTTGAATTCTTGCTTGTTCCGGTATTTGTAGAAAACATTAAACCTAGCGCACTTACAATCCGGTCCAATTACATGGCTTTGTCTATTTATTTTTTTATTTATTTCATGAATTCGTTCATATTTTCTTTCTTTCTGTGCATTATTTTCTCGGGTGTCCATAACATCACTTTTCATAAATTCGTCACTCTCACTAGACATATTTACAACTTGATAACTCTCCTTTCAGGTTTATTAAACAAACATACATAACCTCTAAAAACTCTGAACCACGTACAAACTAAAAGTATTAACCGCTTCGTCGGCGTCGGTCACATTGACATCCCTCCTTTTTTCCTTGTAGCGCTAGGATATGCCACCTTTTTTACTCTGTATAACAAATATAAAAATATGTGTTACATGACTGACTAACCTCTTTGAAATAGTATCCAGTTTGTGCCACTATATGGTCTAATCATCTTATTTTCGCCCGTCATTAGACCCTCCGTTTTTCCCTGTACCCTGCATATGCTATTAGGTCTTTAGTTCATATATTGTGACATTCCATAATTTATTACATTGCTGTATTTTCATTTTTTAGCATTAAAAAATTTAGGTACAAAGATAAATACAAAGTGTTGTTTCCAAAGTTATAAATACAAAATGATTTTTTCAATAAAATGTACTGGCGTTCTAAAGAAACCAAAATTTTTATATATCCATTCTGTTTTAGGGGCCAACTCTCCCCGGAAAACATGCAGAGAGTGGTTGTAGAAGCATTTAATACGACACAACAAAAGGCTGTTGAATACTACCACTGGATTTATAAAAAAGTTCAGACAAGCATCAAATGAAATTTGTCTGTTGATTAATTAGGTTTTTCAATTTATTTGAACCAAAATCCATTACTACCACATCAACTTAGGTTCAGTTTCAGAAATAATTTTGCATACCTTTGTATACAAGATCTATTTCGAATGTTTGATATTTAGAACTTGCAGATGTTTGTGACTTTACTGTTAATATTTTCATAGGAAACGTTTGGTTGCGAGATATTGAGTACAGTACAAAAATAAGTTTGTTGGTAGTTCTGTTGGACAGTAATATAAATCTACAATTTTTTATACATTTCTTTGGTTATATTGAGTGAGAAATTAGATGAATGAAAGCGTACTACTAAGATGTACTATTATTTAAGTTTGTTTTAATTTATAAATTAATGTGCATGTAGATAAGCTGTGTAATCACTATTCTAAAACTGTCGTTTTAGGGAAGCATCACATGTTAGCACATGAATATTTTTAATTAATATAAGTCATGACAATATGAACAAAAAGTGTTTGTATATTGTTTTAACTTTATTTATTTTTTAAACAATCGTTGAACTATTTACAATTTATATTTTGACCACTCTGTATAAAAGCCAATAAACAAATTTTTGTTTGACTTTTCTCCAACCAATTTTTATTTAAACATATAGAAAAATAGAACATTGCATTTGTCATTGATTTGTAAACCTGGAGTAAGACTATCTTAGTGGTAGTAGTATTGAATAAGGAAACAAGTCTATTGTTTTAAGTACTGATTCATTGAAAGGTATGTAATATTTTGTAATTTTTATCATTTTTTTTATATATTAATTATTGTCAGGATTTACTTTGTTGATATATATAATTTATTACTTAAGTTGTTTAATTTCCGATTCCCCTTCCAAACTCATATTTGATTAGAATTGACCACATAAAATTCTGTTCTTATAACTGGAGAGATTATAAATGCTGTTACTGAATATTATAGTCAAGAATGTGTCGCAAAAAAGCTGATAACAGTCAATAATAAATAGCTTTTCGTTCACAATATTTAACAAAAACCACGTTGCTCAAGTCAGGGCGCTTTATTAGGGGTGGGTAAGGATATAGATGGTAAAAAATTGTAGATCAAAATAGATAGATAAACGTTAGATATTAATTAGATAACGAATAACAGTTTGACAAAGAAAAAGAACACGACAGCTAACTGTAAAACAAAATGGGCACCAATAAGTTTTAACCTGAAACTTATGAAGTAGAAGAAGACTTAAGAATAAATAAACTAAACAAACATTTCTCTCGAAAAAATACGTTAGAAAAAGTATCAACAAAAATCATGAAAATTGACATATCAAAGGTCTTAACTCCCCAAAAATCATATTTTTACATTTTAGTGTTTATAGCTACTATCATCTGATCTCTACACGTCCAGAAAAAGCCGTAACTCCAAAAAAATTATAAAACTGCAATTATCAAAAGACCTATAGAAATCACCATCTGATCTAAATTTTCATATGCTCTAACTCCAATGCGCGCATGTGTTTTTCTATAGTCTATGTTGTTTAGTAGTAGACCAGTTGTTAAAAGAGTATAGTTAAAAGGTATTTCATAAACTCCGTGTTGTTCATTTGCAATATTGTCTTTGATTTGAAATACCTTGTGTAGACTGTCCCCGATCCTATATAGGCCAAACAAATAGTAGAATCCAAAATAGGATTTATGAACATTCCATTTCTGTTCGCAATTCTGATTCAATTTCAGCTCTCGGTCAACACCCTCTTCAAACAGGTCATAAAATATCTATAAACCAAGAATTATCCGAGAAGCCATAGAAATAGAAAAATTGGCCAAATTGTCTTAATAAAAGAGATGACGCCATACGGTTACCTTCTACATGGAGACCTCTCATAAAGAAAATATCGCCCCCTCCACCCTCGAATCAAAATTTCACAGTCGGAAATATTCGCGCCAACCCCAGTGCCAACTCTCGCGCCAACCCCCATCTAGGCCACGCCATCATCGACGGTATAAATGAACCGTCTCCTGTTCCCAGCCGTAGTAGTGACAGTGTAGTAGTGTCTGGGGGCTCGGTAGACAGACCTCGGAAGGCATCAGAGAGGATGCCAATTTCACAACGAGAAATAATAATATTTCGAACAATCATGAACAGTAGAAGCCGTAAAATTATGGAAATGTTAAATAGTGTAAATACATCTGAGGTGACTAATGACATTTTAAATAGAGCAATTAAGTCAAAAAATTGGATATTGGTTATAAGTGATAGGATCTCTCTCTAATAGGACTGTTAACAGTCTATTGCAATTA
This sequence comes from Diabrotica balteata, assembly GCA_918026665.1. Lineage (NCBI taxonomy): Eukaryota > Metazoa > Arthropoda > Insecta > Coleoptera > Chrysomelidae > Diabrotica > Diabrotica balteata. The sequence continues at coordinate 146,140,669 of OU898277.1, read as the reverse complement.
TCTTTATAAATACCATGAGGATTGTTTTTTAATACGGATGTCCTTCCAATGTTTTTATGTGGCCATACAATGTTTTTTTAATAACTTTTTATTAAACTGATGATGGAATGATTCAATTCCGAAAAGATCTTTAAAATAAACATTTTAAGCTTTTAATAAGCATTTTTTATACCTTAATACACACGAACACCACGTGCTTTGTATAAGTATACTAGCCACTCCTGGATATCTCCACTTCATGGTTTGTTCCAGTTTCACTTTTAATATTAATATTTTCACTAATTTATTATATATTGAACCAATGGTTGTGATTTGTGCCATAAGTAGTAATTTTTTCATAGCCAAATTGAACAGTATACAAGAGAGAGGGTCTCCCTAGCGCAGCCGTTTATTTGTTTTAAAAGGTTCAGACAGGCAGTTTCTACTAAATTCGTACTCTACATTCAAGATGTTTTGTTAAATTTACCAACTGATTTGGTATTCCTAGCACTTTCATTGCTTTGAACATTTCTCTTCCATTCACAGAGTCGTAGGCTGCTTTGTAGTCTATAAATATGTGATGAGGATCAACGCCATATTCCAGTGTTTTTTTTAAATTTATTTCAAGGTTGCAATCTGATAAATTGTCGATTTAGCACCTCTGAAACCAGCCCGGTATTTTGCTACCATTCGTTCTGCATATGGTGGCATAGTATAGTGGAGAATATTTTAGAAGCGTAACCCCTCTGTGATTACAGCGTTCAAAGATATCTCCTTTTTTTGTGTATGGTGAAAGTATTCCAATCATTGGAGAGGGATTTCTGTGTCCAAATTTATTTTATGAGCTGCTGTAGTGGCATTATGGTATAGTGGCCACCTTCTTTATATAGTCCAGCTGGAAGATTATCTATTCCGGTTGATTTGTTACTGGCTAGTTTTTTGTGTCTTTAACATCAAAAATCGTTGGTGGTTCCTCTTTCCTCTCGTCTGTTCCGCTCCCGCATCTTTTCAATACATATTTACTAGGTAATAGGTTACCATTCTGATTTATGTATTGGTTTCAATCAGTATCATTTAACTGAATTTTTTGCCTTACATTTTTTCCAGTCAGCAATAGTTCATTGGAAAACTATCTTTCCAGCCAAGTTATTTCCAAAACTGACTTTGATAGAAGTACGTAATATTTCAATAAGTTGTCCAGTAATTATATCAAGTTTAGTTACCCTACAATGTTTTCAATTTATCAGTTTTGTTTGTCTATTTTTTCAGTAATTAGCAATGATTACTGAACTGGCTTTCAAGAAGTTCGAAAGAAATACTAATAATTTATTTCAAAATGAATCTATAATTTTCGTCTTCTATTGTGAAAGTCAGTTAATACAACTCACAAAAGGGTGTTCTTTTATGGTTTTGAAAAAAAAATGACAAAAACAGAAAAATAAGAAAATATATTTCTTCATTTACAATAATTACATTTGTAAAACAAAAACCGAAAGTTCTATCTGATATGTACATAGTATACTGTGTTTACAATATTGATGACATATATTATTGCTGTTATATAAGTTTTTACATTTTGACAATAATATTACGCCGAGAGGATAGACTTCTAGCTGCCATATAAATGAACTGACAAATATTGCTTTTGATCCATAAAATAAAATTTTGAACCCGACAAGTTTCGATAAGTTTTTCTTATTAGTCCTGAAATTTATCTCCCACAAAATTTTACCATCGCCTCACATTCGATGAAATCAGTAAAATTGTCTTCACAATAGTAGGAGTAACCTAGAATATGACCATTGTTGAAACACCAGAAAAAAAAAAACAGTTTAAACGCATTGTCCATTATTTAAATAAACTAAACGACTTTTAAATATCTCCTTGGAAAAAGTTGATTTTACTTTCATTATCTGACCATCTACATATCAAATTTACAGCACTACACTGTTAGCATACTTCAATATGTGTTTTAGTCGATATAAACTTATCTAAATATTCCAAAAGATCCGTTAAATTAAAGATGGACGAATTTAATGAAAAGGCTTCAGATATAAAATAATAAATATCAACTTTCTGACTTCTAGTCCCGCTGTTTTTTCTGATGATTATCTCTACCAATTAAAATACTTTTTTGGCAAAAAATTGTTAATGAAAAATGTTTTGTTGCAACTAATAAATTAATGAACGATTTTTTATTAAATAGCTACATAAACAATTTTTGATGTTAAGCCTGAGATTTTTTATATTTTTTACAATACTCAATAGTTGCAAAAATAAGCAGAAGTCTATCTTCCATCGCTTGAAGGTGATCGGTTGTTATTAAGTTTTTAATGTTTGGCATTTTTTGTAATTTATCTGTAAGCCTTCCTCCCGTCAAATTCATTAGATTTTTCATTGTTGATTTTCTCATTCTGAAAAATAAATAAAGAATAGAATATTTCTAAGATATTTTTAAAAACAAAGTATTTTAAAACCATTTTTATTTTATTTATTCAACGGTAGAATCATTTATAATAAAATACAAAAAATAATAAAAGTAAAAATCATGTAAAATAAACATCAAAACAACAAAAAAGAAACAATTTAGCAGTAAAAATTTATACATTAAAACAGTATATCAAATCACAAAAGATTAAAATATATATATATATATATATATATATATATATATATATATATATATATATATATATTTAGATTAATTACACTCTTAAGTTGCCTTTTGAAAACATTGTTTGGACAGAATGGATCCAATAGGAAGTCATTGCAAAAGCTGCACATTCTCGACAAGGGTAAATGACCAGCATAATCAGCCCTACGAAAGGGAATACAATAGTGTGCAGTGTGTTGAGTTCTATGTATTGTGTTTAAGTACGCATTGCCTAATAACGGGGGACAATTAATAACGTTTAGAATTTTTAACAAAAATAACATATCAGCTCTCAACCTGCGGTTCTTGAGTATAGCAATGTTAAATTGAGACATTACATAATAATCTATGAAGTAATTTTCAGTATTTCTTATATTAATTAGTGCTTTAAATGCTAAAGATCTTAGAAACTTCCGCTGAACGCTCTCCAATACATCAATGTAGAATTGATGACAAATTTGAATACAATTAATAGGTGACAGATCATGACTGTTACGAGAAATAAAACCAAGATTACGAAATCATGTTTTCTTAATTTTAAGATAATGGCTTCTTAATGTCAATGCACAATAAAATAATACAGCCAAATCACCTAATCTCAGTAACTTAATCCAAGAGAACATAAATACAAGAACATTTAGTTGGATTTAAGCTTAAAACATTTTGTTTCAACCATAAACATATATTATTTACATCATCTTGCAAGAGCTCTCTATTCGATTTATCAGGTATACAACAAAATAACTTAAGATCATTAGCAAATATCAGAAAGTGACCATCAATGAACAAGGGACCATAATGAGACCCTTGTGGTACACCAGAACAATGAAATTCTATTGAAATATAATTGTTAATATGAACTTGCTGTGTACGTCCCATCAGAAAACTTTTAATCCAACTAACAATGAGGTCACCAAAGCCAGATGCATGAAGTTTGTGGACCAAAAGGTTATAATTAACCTAGTCAAAGGCCTTTGAAAAATCAGTGTAAATGTTGTCGACCTAAATTTTATTCTCAAATGCACCCAACAAGTATTGTTGGTAATTGATAAGTTTGTTACTGTTGACTTTCCTATTAGAAACTCAATGTTGTTCATCAATAATTATGTTTCTGTAAGTCCAGGTAAGATTTATCGATACCAATTTATGAAGAAGTTTCGAGATTGCTGATTGAATAGTAATACCTCTATAATTGTTAACACACTCACGATTGCCAGATTTATAGATAGGTGTAAGAAAACTATTTTTCCAATATTGTGGAAATACAGATGATGACAATGATAAAATTTGTCGTAAAGGTTTACAAAGGGAAAAAATACAGTTCTTAATTTGTGCTGCAGGTATACCATCAGGCCCTAAAGAATATGTAGTTTTTAAACTCATAACTCCCTCGAAAACATCAGTCAGGCTAAATTTCAGAATCTGGAAATCCACACTATAGTCCAATTCAAAATTAGGTAAATTATAGTCACTATCATTATATGGACCTGAAAAATAAGTGGCAAATAGATTGACTATTTCATCACAACTCTGAGCTATTACATTCCTACCTTTATAAGACATTACATTATGATAAGCACTTAACCCACGTTAACATGCCTCCAAAAAGAGCGGGAATTACTTGAAAGATGTGTTTGAATATTCTCTAAATAATTCGTATAACATATTACTTGTAATGATTTACATATTTCTCTTAACACCAAAAATTCCTCATATGAGTTGGCTGATGCTTTAAAATTTCTGTGAGCTATTTTTTCTGTATAACAAGCTCAATTAATTCTTGCGAAAAATAAACTGGATTGATAGGAACAAACGTTTTAGGTTTTAGACATCAAATAAATGACAAAAAACATAGCACAGCATGGATGGATGCAAGTCCTTTCAGAATTAGTGTTACGAGAGTCGACTAAAAGACTACATGCATAGGTATATCATTAACTCTCAGAATACTTCTTAACTACAAACTTAATCCATACTCATTAATTACAATAAAATATAATGTTCATAATCAGATGAATCACCAATTTTCCTGATAAACTTATTTTTTTTTTGTTAAATTCTTACAAAACATTTTTTGATGTTAATTGATTGAAAAGTAAACTTACAAAAAGGCAATGTATTTGAATTCCGCAAGTATATGTTAGTGATCGGTTTTCCTTCGAATACTGTTTAATTTTGACTATCCCTTAAAGGATGTTAGAAACAGTAGATATGGAAACACTTTGTGTTTTTGAAAAATTTATGGTAAAACACCATGAGACAGAGTTAGAAGTACAGATATACGACGTAGATGCAAGGTGGAGAACATCAAGGACTGGAGTTGTTAAATTTTATTGGGAAATTAATAGAATATGGAAGAACCGACTTATTATAGACGTCGGTTTGTTTAATCCTTTCCTTTTTAATCCTGAGTATGAAAGGAATTAATGCTTTTCAATGAAGGCGGGTTCTTTTAGATAAATTTGGTAAATATCACCGAAGGCATGTTATAGTAATTTTGCTTAATTAGATTCTTAATCTAATCCAAAAAATTTTAATTTCCTCACGTTCCAAATTACTAGTAACGAATTACCTCCAACCTTCCGATAGTCGTCAGAACTTTACCTTCTTAGAAATGGATACTGAAATACAAAAGTGTTTTAAATTCGAATATACATAGTATTTCAATCCACTATCGATTTACTCGCATCTGAAGCCGGTCCTGCCGCGCCAAGGTCGACGATGACCTCGCAGCAGCACAAGGTCCTGCCGCGGCAAGGTCGACGATGAACTCGGAGCAGCACAATTTTTTTTTCTTTTGCTTGATTTACATTATCTGTAAGAGCCAACGCTGAACTATTCTCATGAATCCAACTATAGACTAAAACATTTTCCTCACCATTCCATACTGTGGGAATTATGTGTGTAACAAGTGTGTCATGGAAATATAAACTCAAACAACAGCTTCTCACTGAGTAGAATTACAAAATCTAAACAGCTAGCTGATATAATGTTTGGAAAGTAAACATTTGACATGATTAAATGATTTGGGAAACATAAAAAGGATTGTCTATTGCAAATGTGTAACTAATGGAAACACATGTAATATCATGAGAATGGGAAAATGATTTAAGCAACAGAATCAGAAGAAAACTTGCTATATAGAATACCACTGAAGAAATCTAAATTTAAATTATGATACTTTTTCATAATAAAATTGGTCATATCTCATAAAACAGTGTAAGGTAGTATAACCCTGTATTGGGAGAATCCACAAGAGCAGTTAGGTAAGATAGACAAAAGATAATTGTAATATTTCTAAAAGAATAAATATAACATGTCAATATTAAATGTACAATAAGCCAACTGACTGCAGTACAACTGGTTTACAACAGATAACATCCATGAAAAAAAAATATATGTCTATTGTTAAAGCAGCATCAAAAATTATACAATGTCATATTTTTCTGGACCAGTGCTTGACTTTACAATTTTGATCACAAGACATTTAGATATTTTCGAGCAAAGCCAGAACTAGTGATTTTCTTTTTGAGGGTATTAGAGTTTGGCTATGACTGCTTTCTTTTTTTTTTTAATATGTTTAGATTATTTTAAATAACATTGCGGTAATATTGTAATAAAAGATTTTGAAAATTTATTATATTTAGAAGCCATTTAAATAATATAAAAATATTCTTACATGCAACATTGATAGAGAGGGGCCAAAATATCAATATGGTGTTTAAAAGGATTTCCCAACCCTTTTCCATTATCTAACCATAATACAGTATTGTCTAGAGTTTCATAATGATGTCTATCTCCATTTTGAATAATAAAATCAAATAGAGAAATATCTATTAAGTCATATAAACGTTTTCTAGATATCTTATGTTCAACAATTCTGCAAAATAAAAGATACAAATATTAATTCACTGATAATGCATTAATTTCTAAACAATAAAAAGTGCTTAAGGGGTACTAAACTTTTAATAGTTGCCACCCATTACCCATTAGCTTTACAGATATGAATATGACACATCTAAATAAGAGAAAAAAAAATGTAGTAAAGTGGAAGGAACTCATACTTTTATGGTGAGAAGTCAGCATTAAGTAAATAAACTTTAGTAGAATAATGGATACATCAGTAAGTTTTGTTTTCAGAGATTGGTAAAAAATGGAGGATAAAAGTAAATTATATTAAAACTGAATTTTACATGATAAGACCTTTTGGGAGTTTAAAAGTTTTATCATGTAGTTTTTATCCATATTTTTTAGAGATATGGATAAAATACAAAGCACTACTATCAAAATGCAAAAACTGTGTGTTCAAAAAAGCACAGACTCACACATCCTAGAGTAAGGAATTTTCATGTTTAAGTTTGAAAGGGGCATGCCTTATAGAAGATGGTACCAGTGACTCCCCAAGCTACATAATATCCCACAGTGGTGGAATGTGCTGTGATATATTGCAAAACATAGTTGGAAAAAAATAGTTACTATTACCATAAACAAAATCTTACTTGCAATAACTCTCAGGAAACTCTTGCCATACAGCATTCTTGCCTTTTTTGTATGTCCTCTGCCATGGTGATCTATGGTTTATTAAACTAGCCTTAAAATTAAATATCACAGCCCCTAATAGAGACGAGTTTTCATCATCACATATGGGATCATTAATGCTACAATAAAAACATTTCCCATATACACAAGTTCTATTATTTTTAATTATAGTAGTATCAAGTAACCTCTTGGTTGCTATGGGCAAAATATCCTCCTTTAAAGATATATGTCTTTCTACACTTATTGGGCATAATGGATGGTTTAAAATAACTGAGAGATAAAAAGCTATGATCTCAGAGTTATATCTATCCTTTCCTGCATAAACAGGTCCATCAACAATTTTTGTTCTGTCATACCATTTTGGTTTAAATATTACTTGTTGGTTTCCCTAAAATTTAATTTTTATTAGAATGTAAAGCAAATAAAAGAACATAACTATTAACTTTCATATGGAATAAAATGAGAAGAGTTTAAGATGTAAGTTAGGCCAGAAAATAATTAACAAGCTGTGACTTACAAAAATTTGATACTAATAGCAAAGAATAAAGACGCATCTATATTCTTTGCTAATAGCCTTACCTATACAAGAAATTTAAACAAATCCTATGATTTGTTCAAATATATATATACCTGTAATGTAAGCAACAATTTAAGTTGGGTTCCTCTTGGATCAATATCGGCTTGAATAATTTTGGTGTGTTGTAAAGCAAACAAAATATCTCCCACATAAAGACTTTTAATGTCCAATAGTTGAGTATTGTTTATCCAAGAATTGGCTATTTGCCATAGCTTTTCTATTTTACGTTCACCTTGTTTTGAAATACTGTTGAAATTGGAATATATATTTAGGTTTTCGTCATTATTTTTAGATTGGTATTTATAAGAAAGTGGTAAATTTTGGAGCTCTTTATATATTAAATCTTCTATAGACAAACTTATTTTAACCTCACTTTCTGTAGGTAAAGTAACAAGAAGATAATTAGTTGTTATAAAAAAGATAATTAGTAATAATATCGCTAAGAATAGAATAGTTTTTTGCCGAAACATTTAATAGAAATACTCTACATTCTTCGTTAATAGGATTTAAATTCATTACAACACAGTTTTACTAGTTTTTAAAACAAAAGAAGAAATCAGAAGAACTAAAGAACAGAACAGAGCCAATTGACAATTGACTTACGTCTTACGTCATTAGTATTTCGCTCTAGCTATGAACACACACCATCCATGTCAATAAAAAAGTCTATTTTCAGCTAGCCAGCTTGCTAGTTAGTCAAAAAAAGAAGATAAATGAACTTAACCTATTAAACTTGTTCCTAATGTTCGTAACCTCAATTCTAAAATAAAATACGAAGTTTGTAAAATTGAGTTTTAAAATGTTTTGTCAATTGTGTTGTAATTCTGCTAAAACGGCACTATATAGGCAGAAATATACTGTGAGTATATTAAGTAGTATTTTTGTCTGACAATTAAAGTTACATTGATTTTTAGATTTTTAAATATATCAAAGGGATAAACTGTGCACAATACTTTCAAGGAAGAAACAATTCTACTGCTTTGTTTAATAGTATTGGTACAAAATCTCCATATTTAGGTTCGTGCCAGGTTGATACAAATACTTATGGAAAAATAAGGATTCGAAATTATGTTACAAACACTGACAAAGAAAAGTATAATCAATTAAAAACTAAGAAACCACAGATAGATAACCTTTTAAATTTTACAAATAAATATAAGGAAACTATTCCAAAGCAAACTTTTTTGGATGATTTTGAATCCAACAAGGTATGTACTTTTTTTAAATATTTTTTCTCTAGATTTTATATAACTATTTGTTTTTCCTAAATATTTACACTGTTTAGTTAATAATTGGGCCACTCACTGCATAAATAAATTAACTCCATAAAACAAGTAGCAGTAAGTAATTTTTGTAATTATGTAAATGTAAGTAATAAAGAATTTAATGTAATTTTGTTTTAACTTGGTTATTTTTATTTATTATTTGTGAAATTTATTAAAAACAAAAAATATCACTGACCAAGAGTTATGCTTCGACTTTAATTAAAGATTTTCAAAATGTTTAGTTAATGCATTTGTACAGTGAAAAGCTAAATTCTAGTACTTCACTATCTGAACAGCATCATGAGTATACTTGTCTCTCTTTTTTAATTTAATTCAAAATGTATTTGCATTTCAACTAGCTTCTCGGATAAACTCGGATACTGAGCTTGCCAGTCAGTTCACTTTTAAGATGTTATTGGCCCCCTAATATTAAATTTTTTTAAAACTCATTTGTCTTCAATGATACCTTAAAGGTTACAACTGCCAAACATTCTCATCTGCTTTGCCATTTATATTTCCTCATTGCCCTTTATCTTTCAGTCAGATTCAGAATTTAGAACTCAAAAACTCGTAGTTCATCATGTGTATTGACTCATTGGAGAACGTTAGTTCTTTAAGACAGCAATCTTATTTGATATTAACCATTTTTATTTTCCTCTATGAGCATTTCTGAGATATTATTAATTGTGATTAAATATTAACAACTGATTTTGACAACTCAAAAATCTCCAATCCACCAGTACACAGGGTAACTCATTAAGAATGGTCTAAATTATTGTATCTGAGTGTTCAGAAACTAAAAATAATATTTTACTTAATAACAATAGATCTAAGATAACTTGTTTCCTAGCTAAAGCATGTTCAATTCTTAAAATTAAAATATATTTTCCTTCATTAATCAGCTATTTTTGTAAATTTCTGCCTGAAGATAGGGGTAATAGCTAGCTAACAATAAACTGGAATATGTTATTACCTTTGGAGATAACTTGTAGATAAAGTCACATATACTTCATCTAATTTACTTACCATTGCATGTCATTATCATTGACAGAGATCGAAGTTGACATAGTTGCCAAAGTATAAAGAAATCTTGACTCCATTTTAAATCAAATAGGTCACATAATTATTGCAAAAGTATTACCATCTCTTTAAAACGACTATTTAAATTCTTACGTGACATTTTTGAAATAAAACACGCTAATTTTGTTCTAAAAAGAACTATTAAATAGGTAAAAATTAGAATTAAATAGGTAAAAATATAAAACAAGAGGTATTCACTTTAAAATTCAAAATAATAAAGTACAAAAAGTGTCACCACAGCAACTGTCAAATAAGTGTTAACAATTTATGCCAAAATATCACCTTTGTTGGATTATAGTTATAGTGTGTTCTGAACAAATGTTCTTAATAAAAATGCTTTATAATGTATTTATACAAATTAAATGAAAAATATTATTGTGTATTTCTTCAAGTTAACATTAATAGAAATCTTTAAATATTATTTCTACATGTATATAATAAAATATGTCTAGTGGCTGTAATGCCAGTGTACTCTGCAAAGTGATTCTAAAAAAAGAACACACCTACCGCCTAAATATTTTGTGTTGGTATCATGTTACCTAAGGGACTATGACGCAGATGACATGCAACTGTAAATAAATTAGATGAAGTATATGCCATGTTGAACAGAAGAAATAAGTGATCACTGTTTTTTCAGATATTAATTTACAAAGTACAAGCTTAATAAAGAAAATCTAATCATGTTTTAAATTAATTTTAAGACAAATACTGTCAGATATTATATAATTAAGAAGGCTTAATTAATTTTGAGTATTATATAGTACATTAATTATTATAATTACTATGTCTTTTAGTTGAGCCAGACAGTGTTTCATGAAAATGGCATACAAATGGCTTCAAGGATTGATTGGTATATTATAAGATTATTTTTTAAACTTGTGGTAAGCTATAATAACAACTGTAGTGCTTGCACATAAGACTCAGAAACTGATGAAAAGTGTCTGATAGCTGTAGATTTAAGATATACAGCTAACTCAATCTATTATGAAGTGTAAAGAGCCCAACATCTCATAGTATATAACATACCTGAGTATACTTAAAATATTCTTGTATATCATATTAATCACAAAGAGCAGGTTTTTGGAGTATTTCATATTATTGGCTTACACTAACAAGAGTCCATCATACAACATGTTCTTCTTTTTATCAAAAATTGACTAATCATCCAATTCTAGACATGCTAGACCAGTTAAAGGTGTTTATAACTCAAATATTGTAAAACCGACTCTTAAATCTGTTATTAAGCTGAGAGAGTTAGTTTTCAGCATATCTAGGAACTAGACCAAGATGCAACTAGAGGGATATTCTTCTTCTTTAAATGCTGTCTCCCAATCGGAGGTTGGATATCATCATCACTATCTTTACTTTATCTACTGCTGCTCTGAAGAGTTCTATACAACTGCATCTAAACCAGTCCCTTAAATTCTTCAACCATGACACTCTCCTTATTCCTATATGCTTTCCTCCTCTTATCTTTCCCTGTATTATCAGCCTTAGCAGTTCATATCGCTGTCCCCTCATTATGTGTCCCAGATATTGTAACTTTCTTATTTTTATTGTGTTTAATATTTCGCATTCTTTGCCCATTTCTCGCATCTACAGCCAAGCCGCCTTAAAGGCTCTAAAGTCATTTACATGTGAGTCAAAGTTGGTTTGGGACTGTAAACAATATCTCAAGAAGCTGGAGGAACGCTCTGGCGGAACGCAACAATGTAACTGTGATGTGGGTACCAGGTCACAAGGGAATTGCAGGAAATGAGGAAGCTGACAGCCTCGCAAAAGAAGGAGCTAATACCCCATTCCAGGATCCGGAACCCTTCTGTGGACTATCGAAAAGCCACATCAGAGAGGAACTCCGTACCTGGAACTCAATCAACTAAGATCATATTGGTCTAACACACCAGGACAAAGGCAAGCAAAAAGGCTCATAAAAGTGTCGCCTACTGCAACAAACCGCCTTCTCGAAATAAGTAAAAAAGATGTCAAAATGGTCACTGGCCTTCTCACTGGTCATTGCCCTCTGAGATATCATCTCAAGAAGATGGGCAAATCAGATAGTGAGAACTGTCGTTTCTGTCACAATGAAAGAGAAACGGCAGAACATATACTATGCAACTGCGTAGCACTGTTCTGCAAAAGACTAAAATTCCTAGTAGAGGTCAGTCTAGCGTCCTCTGACATAGGAAACAAGTCACCTAGGAAGCTAATCAATTTCATCAGAAGTATTGGCATTCTAGAGTTTAACTAGATTAAGTTATGCACAAAAGATCTCTATAGGTCGAAGTGCAGTGAGGCCGCATAGCCTTAACGACCTCACACAATCTAATCTAATCTAAACACATAAGAACATACTTATTTGATCAGAAGTATATCACTTCTAATAGTGCTGTAACTACTATGTTTTCTTAATTACTATTTAACTGGGAATAAGCCACAATTAAAGATAAAAATATGTTTATTGACGTTTCAATTTCCACTTCGGAAATCGTTTGTTAGAGAACGATTTCCGAAGTGGAAATTGAAACGTCAATAAACGTATTTTTATCTTTAATTGTGGCTTATTCCCAGTTAAATAATAATTAATTTACAATGCCACAAGAAAATAGCTTCAGAACAATACTATGTTTTCGCACTCCGTGTTGTTGCCTTTTTTGCAAATCAGGTGGATAAGAGCACTGTTCCATCATTTTTTTTCTTTCCTCGTTTTTCTAAACTTCTAATACACAAAACTAATCATGGAGTAGAATTGACAGTGCAGCTAGTTAAATTAGTAATAACAAAGGTCACATTTGTTTAAGTCAGGCGGTTTTTAAGTACATAATTACAAAAGTGTATTGGAGGTGGTGGTAACCATGTTAGAAATATTTTGCAGTAGTCTATAACATTTCGATAGTATATGTTTTACTATAATATTTTAGATAAAATCATTTATTAGAGATAAATAAGTAATATTAATCGTATTGGTTTGGTAAGATTTTCTATTTTTTTCAAGAGTATTACAACCCTATTGGGTTGTTATACTATTGAATGGTTTTCATTTAATCATTTATTTACATCAAACAAACACAATAAACATGATAAAATGAATTTTGCAGCAGAGCAACCTTTTGAATTATATATTATGCCTAACATAAATAGAAACATTATAAAACACCATTAGCTGTTTCTAAATTGTTTCATGTTGGAGAATATTAAACTTTGGAAACTAAAAGGGGGCGACTACTCTACGAATATTCATATATGTCAAAAATGTTAATATTTTGAAAGTCACACAAGTGTAACTTTTTACAAAAATTATTATTTATTACATATTTTAAATTAATGACATACAAAAAGTTAAAAAAGTTCTTCTGTTTAGTATAGTGAAATCTACAACTTAGTTTAAAGCTATTAATATGTTCTCATATTATTTATTTATAGTAAATAGGTTATTAGAAAGAGCTATATAACAAATCAAGAAAACGGCTGATCTGTGAACAAAAATATATTTTAATTTTTCAATTTTTTTTCTGAATACATAGTGACACTTTTGTGTATTATTTTCCATTCACTCTGTACACTACTTTTGAACATATGTAAATAATGTAAATACAATGAAGTAAATGATTTCGGAAAATTTATAGGTAGAGCAAATCTATTATGCAGAAAGAGAAGAAATTAAAAATATTTCAAAATTATTTCCTATGCCCAAAAATACATTACATAACATATTTAATGTAGTAGCAGATGAAACAAAGAATGATTCATTTAAATTGGCGCCATCTTTCAAGTCAATTCCAACGAACAGGGCAAGTTCTACATGGATATGTACATACAGTTTGAAGTGGCCTGTTGAGATAAAATTTTTAGGTAAGTTGTTCATTTGTTATAGTTAAAATATTCAAATTTTTATTTATTTTAACTGTAGAACCATTTAAAAGGTCATGTACAATAAACATCAAAATCATGTGCTCATCTCAAATGAGCACCAGTGCTTGGCATTTGCTGACGATCTAACGATCCTATCAAAGACCGAGAAAGAATTAAGAAGAGTTGTGAAGGAAATCATTGAAGAAGCACATAAATTCGGATTGGAACTAAATGTAGACAAAACCAAATATATGATCATGGGAGGGACAGAAGGGAAAAAAGAGGACTTTAGTGTGAAGTCTGTAATTGGTAAAAGTTATAGTTTTAAAAGGGTGGACAAATTTGGAAAATGGAAAAGGGAAATGGGAGCTCGAAGCCAGAATAGCAAAAGGGAATAAAAAATTAGGTAGTTTAAGAGCCCTACTGAACTCAAAATACTAGGCAAGGTAAACTCAGAATATATAAAACATTAATTCGACCCACAGTAACATATGCCGGTGAGACATGGACATTAAATAAGAAGGAAGAGGATACTCTGGAAAGATCTGGAAAGAGGACACATATTCGGAGGACGGAAGACAGAAGATGGTTGGGAGAGAAGAACCAACAATGAATTAATGGCTTTATACAAAGAACCTATCATTACCAAGTTCGACAAGGCACAAATAATGAGATGGTTGGGACATGTGGAAAGAATGTCAGCAAACAGAATGCCTAAACTAGTAATAACCAGAAAATGAATCGGCCCCAAAAGAAGAGGTAGACCCAGAACGAGGTGGATTAGTAAAGTGGAGGAAGACCTTAAACATGTGAAGATGAGGGACTGGAAAAGAAAAGCACAAAATAGAAGCGAATGGAGAAATATTGTACACCAGGTCCTTCAGAGTAGTTAAGAATGTTGGATATACATATTTAAGTTAAAGTTTTGTTTAAAATAATTCTAATTAGTTAATATTACGATTATGTTGTAAAAAAATGCCCTAGGCGTTAACGGCCTGTTGTGCGTATAAAAAAAATAAATAAAAAACAATAAACATCAAAACAATAACAAAGAAACAATTAAACAGTAAAAATTTGTACATTAAAATAGTATATCAAATCACAAAAGTTAAAAAATATCACATATCTAGATTAATAATTAGATTCTTAAGTTGCCTTTTGAAAACATTAATGTTTGGACAGAATGGATCCAATAGGAGGTCATTGCAAGAGCTGAGCATTCTCGACAAGGGAAAATGATGAGCGTGTCGAGTTCTATGTATTTTGTTTAAGTATACATTGGCTAATAAAGAGGGACAATTAATAACATTGTTTAGATTTCAAACAAAGATAACATATCAGCTCTCAACCTGCGGTTCTTCATTATAGCAATGTTAAATTGAGACATTACATAATAATCTATGAAGTAATTTTCAGTATTTCTTATATTAATATGTGCTTTAAAAGCTAAATATCTTAGAAACTTCCGCTGAACGCTTTCCAATCCATCAATGTAGACTTTAAGAAAATGGCTTCTAAATGTCAATGCACAATCCAATGATACACCCAAATCTCTCAGTAACTGAATCCAAGAGTACATTATTTATATGACCAAATGAAATACAAGAACATTTAGTTGGATTTTAGCTTAAACCATTTTGTTTTGACCATAAACATATATATAATTTACATCATCTTGTTGTGAATTTCATCGTTAAACAGGTGAAAGAAATAATGGCCAAAGGTAAATGGTTGTCGCACCTGCAATTTAAATTTGGAATAAACACTTTATTATATTTTAGAGTTCTATAGAACTCCAAAACATAATACTGTTTACTCCACATCTGAATGAATTATACGAAGTTCTTTTCACATTCTTAGCAGTTTTCAAGTAACACAAGACATTTTTAGGTCTGTTTAACTTTATGAAATTTATTAAATGATCTAAATCCAGTTTCTCAGAATAATGTTTGTAGGGTTTTGTAAACGCGGCCATGAGAGCCACCTAATTTCTGTTTTTTATCAAAGAATGTTTAGCGTGCTTTCAATATGAGTTATCATATTTTTATCCTTAATTTAAATCCTAACATATTGCAAATAGTATTAGTATTTTTTACATTTACTTTTCTTACAGCTAAAGACCACAGAAAAAAAGTAGCTGCCGATAAAGCAGCACTTTCAGCTTTAACATGGTTACGAGCAAATAATAAAATTACAGCTGCAGGATCTCCAATAATTTACGATAAAGAAGAGGTAAAACAATTAACAAAAAGTAGTATACCAGAAATACAGCTTAATAAGAATACATTAGAAATTATGGACAATATAATATCAACATATGAAACGAAAATGAACCCGTTTGTTTTAAAATCGCAAGAAACTTCATCTGATCTTTTACCAGAGTCATTAAAAATAGCACAAGAACACGAACTTAATCCAAATTTAGTGAAAAAGAAATTCTTAGGTTTCGAAAAATATATTGCGAAAGAAAAAACTACATTACCGATAACACCATACAAGTAAGATTTTTTGTTATAAGAATTTTAGAGGATTAATAAGCTTATACTGTAATATATTTTTTTTTGTTTTTGTGACTCATAATTACTTTGATTTATCATTTGCTTGAATAATACAATCCCATCTCTTACTAAGTATCTATGGACTGTTGACATTAAAAAATAAAATCGGGGCTTTTATATCCATTGAACGATTCTAATACTATTATAATATTCAAGCAGCATTAATTTACCAATTAATATTAAATTACACATATATTTTCCAGGGAACAGTTTATAGACTTACTCAATTCAAACCAAATAATTATAGTCAGAGGTCAACCTGGTTGTGGCAAAAGTACTCGAATACCGCAATATGTTTTGGAGGCTTGGGCTAGAGGAGATGGTTTAGATGGGAAGACAGGTATGATTGCCGTTACGCAACCTAGAAGAATAGCAGCCATATCTTTGGCAGAAAGAGTTTCCAGTGAACGAAATGAATCTGTAAGTATTGTTAATTTGTGTATTTTTCTTGAATAGGAGCATGTCTGTTTAATGTACTTAATATTCATTGGCTAATTTATTTATGTTTACTGAATTATTGTGCACCCAGGTAGATATCATCAGATTAGTCAGAAACTCTATGTTATTATTTGGCTATAGTTTCTACATGTATTTTTTACAAGATCAAATTGGGCCTTACCATCTAGTCTTGTCAGTATCAGAATAGAATAGAATAGAAATACGCTTTATTGTCACTGAAAATTGTACAATTTTATGGACAAAGCTTGCAAACAGTTAGAAAAATAACAATTTAAAATTTACGAAAATTACGTAAATCGTCAATATCACAAAATAAAAGATAACAAAATACACAATCCATTGCAAAATTTAAATAAATTGCAAATTGCATAATAAAATCTTAAGAACTAATAAGTTAAAGTTGCTGCATGTGACACCCAAATATATATATATATATATATATATATATATATATATATATATATATATATATATATATAAGATATCGTATTGCTCTTTTTTGTAATTTAAAAATAACATCAGATTGGTCAGCTGTACTAAACCCCCAAAAAGGAAGACCATATCGAAGATGAAACTCGAACAAGGAAAAATATATTATTTTGGAAGATGCTAAATTGATTTTATCGAAACAGATCTTATTGCATAGTAGGCTAAGGCTAGTTTCGTACTTAACAAATCGATATGAAGGGACCACTTAAGGTTGCTGTCTATAAAATTTCCAAGAAATTTTACAGAATCAATGATGCTGATCTGGCTGTTATTAAGAAGCAAGGGTTGAAGAACTCCTTTTTAGGATAATGCTACTGTCTTATCCACGTTTCTTCTTCTTTGAGTACGTGCCCAAGTTTTAGTCGTGAGTAGCTTCCATGACGATTTGCCGATATCGTCCATCCTCGAAGCCATGAGTATTTCTTCCTAACAATTCCTCTTTTTCCGTCGATCTTTCCGATGAGTATGAGATGCATTATTCTGTATCTGCTTCCTCTCATTATATGCCCCAGATATTCGAGTTTTCTCTTTTTTATCATCTTTATTAAGTCACCTTCACCTTGACCTACTCTGTTCAAGACTTCTCTGTTTGAAATGTGTTGAACCCATGATATTCTGAGCATTCTACGATATAACCACATCTTGAAGGCTTCTAATTTCTTCATTCTCGTTAAAAGAGAGTAAATTAGAGTCGAACCAGGTTTTTATTTTAAGTAGATCAGAAGTTATAGTTGCATGAATAGATGCAATATTAGAGTTCCTTCATCATGTGATGGTCACCTATTTGTGGCACAGTCAATATTCCATTTTAATGGTCTTATCGTTTGTCACTAATAAATCCAATATAGATGATGAATCTTTGGTCACCCTTGTAAATACATTAATCTGTTGATAAAGCCCATGCAGAGAATGATTTTTTTGAGTTTTGTATAATAAAATGAATTTTTAGAAACATCTATATTGAAATCTCCGACAATAATAATGATTCCATTTCGTTAAACTTTTTCTGTCAAGAATGTCTCAAAAAATTAACTATTCCGGAGTCACTACTAATATAAATTAAATAAATAATATTATAATGATTTTATTAGTCCTAATTTATAGTCTTTATTCTAATTTATTGTCTTTATTCTAATTTATTAAAACTCACGATAATTTATCAAAAGTCTTTATTTTATACTAATTTATTTTACACTTAATAATTACAAATAATTTATTTGCGTTCGATACAATTTAACGCGATATCCGCGGTCTTCTTGTTGACTAACTTTTCTCAATGAGAATCGCCGTTATTTCTTTGAAACGCCGTTATCTGGAAGGATCTGTCGTGAAGTAGACGGAAGTTGAAATGAATAGCCTCGAACCTGTTTCCAGAAAGATCGAGTAGTAGTTGACCGCTTTCATATCGAAGGGGGACTAATAGTGTCAGGTAGGTTTTTTACCTGCGTCTCGGCCGGTTCGTGATCTAGAAAATACGTCATTAGTCATAATGTATTTACAGTTTTTACACGTCATATTATTCATTATTTATATTTTATTTATCGTAACAATATTTTATTGAATTAAAAGAGAATGAAATACCTGCTATCCATGTGTTGGTTTTATAGCTAGCGCCTGTATGAGTGCTATGTTGAATATGAACACACACTGTAGTGACCATTTATATCTATACTTCATCTAATTTAGATAACGACTTACGTCATTATCTACGTCAGAGATCGAAGTTGACATAGTTGCCAAAGTATAAAAAAATCCTGACTCCATTTTAAATCAAATAGATTACATAATTATTGCAAAAGTATTACCATCTCTTTACAACGACTATTTAAATTCTTACGTGACATTTTTGAAATAAAACACACTAATTTTGTTCTAAAAAGAACAGATTTTATTAAATAGTTAAAAATATAAAACAAGAGATATTCACTTTAAAATTCAAAATAATGAAGTACAAAAAGTGTCAACACCGCAACTGTCAAATAAGTGTTACCAATTTATGCCAAAATTTTAGCTTCGTTCGATTACAGTTACAGTGTGTTCCGAACAAATGTTCTTGATAAAAACGCTTTATAATGCATTTATACAAATTAAATGAAACATATTATTGTGTATTTCTTTAAGTTAACATTAGTAGAAATTTTTAAATATTATTTCTACGCGTATATAATAAAATATGTCTAGTGGCTGTAATGCCAGTGTACTCGGTAAAGTGATTCTAAAAAAGAACACACCTACACCCTAAATATTTTGTGTTGGTATCATGTAACGTCACAGGCTATGACGCCGATGACGTGCATCGTTATATAAATTAGATGAAGTGTATTTGGGTATTAGGGTGTTTTTTTTCAATAACTTTTATTGTGGGATCTTGGTATAAGTTCTCTCTGATTATTTCGTTTTCTAGTCTGTCGTGTTTTGCCTTTCCTAATCTTCCTTAAGAAATTTCATTTCCGCAGTATTTTTAGTTTCTCCTGCATATTTTAATACTGGCAGTGTGCTATACAGTATAATGCAAATGTATGGAATAAATTCATTATTTCAAAAACAGATGACTTTTAAAAAAATCTTAAAACACTTCAATTTTAATTTTTGAATGACCATCCATATGTTTTGGACGTTGCGTTATCAATGTCGGCGTAATGACGTAATCGACGATTTTTTTGAATATTTCTTTCTACAGGGTTCACCAAAATTATGAACTTTGTTAAGTAACATGGAATTACAATAAATATTCATTCACTGAACTAAAATACACTAAGGAACGCAACTGGGAATAAAAAAAATAGTGTTTTTGCTGGTTCCGAAAAAAATACATTGATAATAAACAATGCTACATTATAATATGAAATTCATTATTGTAATAAGTATTCCAAGTTATTTTTCAAAAATATTTAAATCAATATTGTCATTGACTCGTCTTTATTTGTCAATAATCTGTGAATCTGTCAAATAATAGTTGTCAAATTTTTACTCTTAGAGTTTTTTTGCCGACATTAATAACAGCATTTACAAAAATGAAACTAACAGAAGCAGAACGAATCGAGATTTTAATCATGATTGGTTATGGAGATAGAGTGAGGACTCAAGCAGAAGTTCGTAATTTATTTAATGCTAAATACGCCGCCAGTCGCGAACCAATTACTCAATCAACAGTAAGTAAAATTGAAAAAAAATTAGAGAAATTGGGCCATGTTAAAGATCTTTTCAAAAGTAGTAGAAAATCATTATCCGAAACCAAGAAACTGGACGTTGTACTGGCGTTTCAAGATATCCCAATACTAGTTCTAGACAGGTCGCACTAGATAATAATGTCCTCCCATCAACTGTTGTAAGAGTGCTAAAAAAGAAGACGTGGCATCCATACAAAGTACATTTGGTCCAGGAGCTATTAGAAGATGAATTTGATAGAAGAATCGAATTCTGCGAAGCACTTTTTTCTGAACAGTCACGTAAATCGCCAGACATATCGATACTGGGCAACTGAAAATCCACATCGGATGGAAGAGTATAGGATGCAATATCCCGAGAAGGTGAATGTTTGGCCGGCATTATAAACAATCAAATTGTAGGGCAATATTTTTTCAGGAAAACTTAACTGCTTCTCGTTATATATCTGTTGCCATAGTTAAATCAGCTATTTGTAAATAGAAAGGATTTGTGGTACGAACATGATCGGGCTCACCCACACTACGGCGTTGAGGTACAAAATTACCTTAATAACGTTTTCCCAGGTAGGTGGATTGGTGGAAGGCGATCCATGGCCAACAAGGTCTCCAGATTTGTCTCCATTAGACTTTTTTTGTGGGGATATTTAAAGAGCAGAGTGTATCAAAATCGCATAAGAACGGAAATTTCACAAATAACACCTGCGAAAACGTTAGGAAAGAATTTATTACTCATCTTTCACATTGTATTGCTGAAGGTCGTCAATTTGAACATTTGTTGTAATTTAATTGTATTTAAGTGAACATTTATTGTAAGTAAATTGTATTAATAAACCAACAGTTTTTTTAACCCTGTAGAAATAAATATTCAAAGGATTATATCGTTGCACAGGCGATAAGGAGACCTTTAAAATGAGCTGTCACGTGACCTCGGTTTGTATTAAAAAAAAATCGTCGATAACGTCATTACGCCGACACTGATGACGTATTGTCCAACACATATATTTATAGCAGTTGATGGCCATTCAAAAATTGACGGATTTTTTTAAAGTCGTCTGTTTCTGAAATAATGAATTTATTCCATACATTTGCATTATACTGTATTTGTACATTAGAAATGTGTAACACTGTATTCAGTGGTTGGCAGCTTCGTATACACTTTTGAGTATTTCAATCGTATTGATACATTAGAACTGACACAGTTATACTTATGACACATTTCAACAAAGCGTATTAAAACACTCTGTGATATAGTGCATAATATTTTTTGATAGTTCTTTTATTCTATTTTGATTTAAACTTTATTAGTTGTCGGTTGGAATCGCTGAGTTATCTCTACCTTGAATTCTAATGTTTTATTTTTGGAGGAAATTATGAATGTACTTTATTTGTACGATTCAATTGATATCAATAAATATTGCATATTTTTTACAGGTCGGTCGTACAGTGGGACATCAAGTTCGACTTAACTCAAACTTTCATCCAGCAACTGGAAGAATTTTATATTGTACAACGGGTATACTTTTACGACATGTCCAATCAGATAGCACCTTATCACAATTTAGCCATATAATTTTGGACGAAGCTCACGAAAGAGATGTCAACACTGATCTGCTAATGAATTTGTTGAAGTTTTCGTTAAACAACAATCCTCACTTAAAGTTAATTGTTATGAGTGCTACTATAGATACTGATATGTTTAAGAAATATTTTGATGGTGCTCCAGTGATTGAAATACCGGGATTTACCTATCCAATTGACAGGGTAAGTTTTTTACTTAATGTGATTTCTGCGTTATCATAACATACTGAAAAAATCCACAAGGAAAACAATTCCTGTAGCTGGCTGTATACCACGTATCACAAAAAAGAGGTTAGTCTTCGTAAGTGGGTATATTTATTTAAAAACCCTTAAAAGGGCTACATCAAAAAAACAAACGTTTTCGGACTAAACAGTCCATCATCAGGTTTAAAATCGCCTAAAGTAAGTATAAACCATTTAGTTAAAACAAACGTGGTTATGAAATTTTGACTATGGTTAAAAAGCAAAAATGGCTATACTTACTAGGTTAAAATGCCTGAGCCACCAAAAATACATGGGTAAAAACCCTTTAAATTACATATAGTTATAAAAGATTATACATCTTGTTGTTAAAAAACTGTGATGTTCAGTATCAAATTAAATATGACTTCAGGTAACATACATTGTAAAAATTGAGTTCCAGAGCCGGGGAGAAAACCTCTACGCACGGAGAACAGCTGGAAACTGATTTACAATATACCTATGAACGGTGTCAAAAACAAAATGTCAATGTAACATGGAACTATATTAGTTATACCTAGTATTACTACAGCCAAAAAGATTCAAAAATTATTTTTGATGATTTTAAAAAAATAATAACAGCAATATAGGTGTTGGGATTTAAAATTTGGGTTATAATCGATGTGAAATCACCAATGGTGTTAAAGTCATGTTTAAGAGGATGACGTGTGTATTAGGCAACCTATGTTGCTTTTTGTCGTATGGAATATGGTCTAAAAGTGTATTTTATGTTAGATTAGATTATATATATATATGAAAATTATCCTTTTATGTTTATCACATCTAGGACAGGTAAAAATTTTAATAGCAAATATTTGAAGCTAATATAAGACCTCGTATTTAAATGACTATTTAAAACTGTTAGTATGGTGAAAAATTAACAAAATTAAGTTTGGTAAATTGAAAATCTACAGGCTGAAGAAATCAGAGTTATAACCTATGTGATTAATTTAAAATTGAAGAGGCTGAGCTCCTCAGAGACTTGATGAGAATAAAAGTAGAGGAAATGACTGAAGAAGGATGGGATGGTTAAAGGAGAAAAGGAGTTAATCAACAATTAGAGATAATAGGGGTCCTTTATGCTTACAGCATCTAGCACCCTGAACAAAATGTATTTTAGTAATAATAAATTCGGTTTGTAAAAACCTAAAATTTGATGTATAAATGTGCTACTAAGTTGTTGACCAAGAGAAGGTGAGCAATGTTGGATAAGGTTTTTTTTGTAATAGGGGAAAAATATATGAATTTTGAAAAACAGTTAGATAATGTTTGAATGATTACTGACTTTAAAACTATTGAGTGCATGTTTGATATATGAGTTGACCAAGAAATAATGAAAGAAAAGAAAGGACAGGAATGTGATGTAGATGTGAAGGGTGAAGAAAATGATAAAATATTATGGTATGATAGATGTGGGTGGTTATGAAGTTAACACTAGGGTTGAAAATTATTATTACACCTTATTAATTTGGCTTATTTTTCCTTGATTTTTTGAAGAGGTCTTTTAATTCTTTACAAAACTTTTTTATGTTTTCTTTTTTATCGGCACTTGGAGCATAGCACTGTATTATAATGATATTGACTGGTCAGGCCTTGAGCTGTAATAAGAGAGTTCTGTCTGAGATTGATATAAAATTATCACAAGATTTTCTTTTCGGTTGAAGCTTTATTTGAAACGGATGTTAACATTTGGAAAGCTTTTTCACCAGATATATTAGCACTTCTGGTGAATGCCAATTTATATGTTATGTGACCCTGCTTTATTTTAATCTGTTTATCTTCTCTTCTTGTTCTTTTCCGTTTACAATATCATCATTGTTTAGGATTAATATGTTAATTTGTTCAGGTATTAATACTTCATCACAATATTCTTTCCACCTGCCATAAGTAAATATTTAAATTCATATTACTATGAAATTAAGGTAAAAAACTGTTTCACTTTATAAATTATCTGTCTTTGAATTTGACTGACGCTTGATTTCAAGTAGTTCTCTTAATATCTCTTTTGCATGATCTTTATTCAATTTTTATGTCTGAACGTTAAACGCCTTCCTTGGCATTCTGAGAAAAACTTTGGGATACACTAAGAATTTAGAATATCAGCGCTTTAACCTTTTTAGTAAGGCAGTCTCTGCATGTTTATCGCTGACCATTACCGTTGTTTTTATGGTAATCTACCTGTATTACGGATGATTTTGTAAAATAGAAATTCATTGGACTTTTTAGAAGCAAATAACCTAATTAGAATAGAATTTAAGGCGTCTTCATATTTTTCTATCATTGTACCCATAATTTACCTGACAAAAAGTTTGCTTTGATTTACTTAACACAACCAAGTGTAACTACTACCCCCTATTAGCAATGATAAGAGTCTAAATTAGCAATCTTCATGCCAAAAATCGTAAAATTGTCAATTTTCAGATAGAAATTGTGGAAACATTGTTGCGAAAATTAAAATCCATATTTCAACTTTAAACACCCTGTATCTCTGAGAGTAGCAATATTTGTATAAGGCATGTTGGGCAGAATCATTATATTTTGTGGTCTAGAATGTACAACTCAGAGGTTGGACATTATTAATGAATTACCCTGTATATAATATATGTTATATACTATTTGTTTGAATTTTTTGAATGTTTAGAAAAAAAAAAATGATAGAATACATGCGAATTATTAGAAAACATGATAGGGTTCTTTTTCAAACGGCAAGTGCTCATCAGTGGAAAGCAGAACACTCTGTATGGCTTCAAGGATCTCTCCCACCTGATTTAATCTCAAATATGTTTCTCTTTATAGCAATAATTTTGTTAAACGTCTAATCATAATAATATTAACAAAGATAGTTTTTTAGTATTTTGTAGATTCAGTGGATGAAGTTGATCTAACCAAAACTAAGGCCATGTGTGAGAGCTTCGCCCCAGCAGTAATACACGAAGATGTTTCTAAAGTTATTGATTATATCGATTGCACTAAACCCGAAGGTGCGATTTTGTGCTTCCTCCCTGGCTGGGAGGACATAACGAAAGTTCAAAGAATGATTCCTCAGAGGGGCCACACTGCGGTATATTGCTTACATTCCAGGTAAAGTGTTGTTAGTATTTTTTTAAAATGTTATTATATGTTTTTTAACCGCATCAACCCCTAGGGTTATTATCGGTATGGTTTATTTTTGTGAAATCCTTAAGTTTATTATAGAGTTTACAAGTTTTCATTGTCTTTCAGTACTTTTATTGTTTTACTAATATCTTCCATGAGAGCTTCTTTCAGATTGTGTTGTATTTTCGTTGTCGATCTTGCTATTGAGTACATTGGACAGTCTATCATTATACGATACGTTGCACTGAAATTGGTATTTGACAATTATGGCAAATTGGCTGAGGGTCCTCGGAGATTATGTATCCATGTGTAAATTTTGTACGTCTGTTAAGGACTACTTGGTCATGTCTTTGAGCTGGGAATGGCAGTAAACCCGAAGTATCATCTGGTTTGATAATTTTTAGTTTTGCTTCTGTTTGGCTTTATTTTTCTTGTCAGGTTTTGTTAATATAGGTTTTTATTAATGATTTTTGATCTGAAATGATGTCTTTTGCATTATAGGGATTGTCATGTTATTGACAGTTTCTGTTGCTGCTTTATCAGCCACTTTTTTACCCATTATCCCAACATGGAATGGTACCCATAAGAATATTATGTTTTTGCCGCTTGTTTGGAAATTATATATCATGTTTTTTATTTGTGCGAAATTGACATGAGTAGGATACATCTGTTTGACACCATTTAAGGCACTCAGAGAACCTGATATAATAAGAAAATTTATATCGTAGATGGTACATTTTGTCAGTGCGTTGGAGACTGCTTGCCATTCTCCAGTATATATGCTACACTCCTTGGCTTAGCGGCTGAAAGAGTTACTGTCTTCGAAAATATCTGCACTAGCTACACCATTGCTGCTGGACATCAGTAAAAATTAGTTTGAAATTAGGATAACTGGAAATGGTAGACTGGAATTGTATTTCAAAAGGATAGTGTCAATGTTTGGGATAGTTGAGTTAGATAAAAGCCACTTTTGGGATTTCAACATTAAACGAAGGAGACTAGCTTCTGTTTGTAGCTCTTAATTGATGTATATCGCATTAAAATCGATGTAGACGTCCTTTTAAAGGCAAGTTTCTAGGGGATCAATTTGAGTCCAGGCTTCGAGAGTTTTTCTTTATTAAGCTTGTTACGAAGGGGTTTTCATTTGAATTGAGATATTTTGTAGCACAATACATTGAAAAATATTGCCTTTCAAGAATTAATGGCGGTTCTCCTGCTAGGACTTAAAGGCTGCTAATTGGCGTAATTGTAAAAGCTCCGAAAACTATGCGTAATGCTGTGGATCGTAAGTTTATATTATAATTTCTATGTTATTGAGGTGGACTCTTTTAAAAATAATAGCTATAAGTACTTTCAAGAGGAAAGGATATTATTTTAATTGATTTAACTTTGATCACGTGCTGTTTGAAGGTTTGTGAAGATTTGCATTTGTAATGAACTGCCAATTACGTGTTTGCTTCTTCTTATAAGTCATGTTTCTTTAGTTTTTTTTGTTTATTCTGTTTATTTACTTGTTTTTTAGATTGAACGACACAGAACAATTTAAAATATTTAGTAGACCTCCACCAGGAACCAGAAAAATTATTCTAGCTACAAATATTGCCGAAACTTCAGTTACGATTGACGATGTTGTATATGTGGTTGATACTGGTATCCACAAGGAGCAGAGATTCGATACAGAAAAAGGTAATCAAATTTAAAATAAAAAATTGGAAAAATTAAGAAAACAATGTTGTGTTAGAAATGTCTTTAAGTATATTTTATTCCAACAAAGTTTAATATTGAAAATTGTGAATAGATGTATCTACTGTAGTAGTTTCTTTGTAAAACAGTGCAAGAAATATCAACTTTAAAATTTTAGTGTTCTATAAGTTCTTCCTTTTTAGGTATTAAATGCATTGATAACCACTGGATATCAAAGGCAAGTGCAACTCAACGCAGTGGAAGAGCAGGTCGAGTGCAACCAGGGCAATGTTACCATCTTTATACAAGATCAAAATATGAATCTTTTGAAGAATATTCATTACCAGAGATAATGCGGACTTCATTGACGAAAATAGTGTTAGATTCAAAAGGTATTTTGTATTTTTTTTTCTAAAATTCGTTCTTTGGTTAAATCTGTTATAAGCAGATCTAGGTCTCAGGAAAAGTGATCTAAGTAGTCAAATTAATAAAAAAATAAATTTGTAAGTACAATAATTATATAATACTACTAAGAAGGATACTACAAGCTAAGCTTGAGAAAAATATTTGACGCGGTGGCAACAATAATAGCAGGGTAGTCCGATACACTTGAGCCAACGGTATACAATGAAAGTAAGAGGGCCAGTTACGTAAAGGTACGCTTCAACTACCTATTATTACCCATTGTTTCACTTAAGATACTCATTTTATTCAGGCTGAATCGACCTGTAGCCGGTAGATATTTTAAATATATCCAAATATTTTCGCCGGCGCTGGAAATCGATCCTCGGTCTTCTGCTTGTTAGTCAGGCACTCTACCACCTGAGGTATCCGACTCAAACTTTGAGATTAGAGATAAGAAATATATAGAATATATATCAGATCGCATTTATTTATCCTTCATAAACATAGATAAGATAAGATAGGCACCTGTTAAGTGAATGAAAACTACCCCCGTAGGAGAACATTATTATAACTGCCTGTGGGAAATAGGAGTAGGGACAGTTCAAGACTGATGTCGAAGGATGGGTTAGAGGAAGATGCGACAAAGATAGGCGTGCGAAATTAGTAACGGACAGAAACATTTGGCCAAACAGACTAAGGAAAATCGACTCTCACTTATTGTTGCAGTATTGAGAATATGCGGTTGTCTAAGCTATATGTTCACAAAATTTTGTTTTTAGTATTTTTTTCTCCTCAAACTTTAACTGTTAAAGTGTGTAATCAATTGGTGTTTCATTTTGAGTCAACAAGTACTGGTTTGCGGTAATATACCAGAACTATAAACTATATTTGGAGTTTTGAGAAAGTGAAGGTAAATCAGCGAACACATGGTCAATTTTTATTGACCTTGCTATACTTGCAAATAATCTATATCAAAAGGGTCTAAAATAGTGGTTTGTGATAACTGCCATATAGCTATGTACTCCACTGAAGCAATAAAAAGGTTGATTGCATCATAATTAAGGGCTATTGTCATTTAAAAACGAACTCTCATGTTTTTCTGTAGGTCATACAGAGAAGCATTTAAAAGCGCCACAGTCCTTTTAAGATAAGTTCAAGAGCTGAAGTTAGAAATTAAGAGTATAAAAAAGGAGCTGGATAAATTAAAAGTGTGAACATAAATCTACCTAACTGGATAAGGAGTACTGATCAATGAGATACAGAAGATAATAATTAGGTCTAGGAATCTAATAATTTATAGTGCAAATGGGCAAAATGCACAGATTTGACTAATAGTTTTGATGACGACAACAAAGTGTTGGAGGATGTCTATATTCTTTCGCTTTTTTTTAAACTCGGCCTAAAAATTTGAAATTTTGAATATTGTGGTTATTTGAATTATTTTAAGATTTATGGTGTGTGTTTTAAGTCGAAAATACTGAGAACAATGGTAATATTTATTTATTCAATGACAAATTATACATAATTTATGTACTGGGTTAAGCTCACGAATATGGCTCAAGAAGGGCTAAGTAGAGTTGAAAAAGTCATTACGATTATTATACATATATATTACGATACATTATTAATGCAAAAAAGACAGGTTCCTGTAGACCATTAATAGTTGTTGTACTGATCATGCTTTCATTAAGCATGTATTAAAAAAATGAAGAAAAAGTTGTCTGATGCAAAGAGACCAGATAAGAAAGTAAAACTGAACTTCAAGCTAAGACTGTGGAAGAAAATAATAGCTATATCATTCGATATAGTAATTGATGTCCTAAAGTAATAAGAAAGGACAGCCTGATAATTAACATATCTCGCAATAACAGAAAAAAAACAACTGATAACGCATTGCAAAGGTATTATCACAATGTGGGAAGGGGGAACTTTATCCAAGATAGCAGAATTGAAGTTAATGTTAAATTTTAATTACTGAAGTAAATTAACTACTGATTTTTAAACTTTTTTATTTCATATTAAACTTTTTTTACTTATAAAAAATGGTGAACTAAAAAATATATATTTATTTTAAATTTTTTTAAGCTTTCAGTAATAATATGGAGACGATGACATTTATGAAAACTCTTCCAACCCCGCCAGAAGAAAGTACCGTTTCTAAAGCGATAGAAGAATTAAAGGAACTGGAACTACTAGATAATAATGAAAATTTGACCCCTCTCGGTAAAAGGCTAGCAGAATTCCAGCTAGAACCAAAGCTAGCAAAAACATTAGTTAATTCTTATATATTCAAATGTCTCTCTCCAATAGTCGATATTATCACTCTTTTCTCTACGGATATTGAATTATTCTCGTCTGGTTTAATTGACAAAGAAACCATAAAAGAAATAAAAAGCGAGTTTTCCAAGGACAGCGACCATCTAGCTATGATGAGGCTGTTTGAAAAATTTATGGAGTTTGATGAAGTTGTAGATAACCGTCAAATAAGACAATTTTGTAAGGATTTAAGTTTGATACCGCACCGAATGGAGATGCTTAGAAGTAAGTAAAATTATTATTTCTCTTTGAATAAATTTCATTTTATTGTATAATGCACCCTTATCAATCTGTAATGAAAAGATAAAATGAAACTCAATTTCAATATCACTTTACCAATTTTTCTGTTTTCTCGATTATTAGTTTTTATTGCGTAGTATAGAAATTATTGTAATCACTGAATACATAGGTAGTGAAAAAATAATCATATTAATGAATACTTTAAACTATTATGGAAGTAACGATTGGCCAAGAATATTCAAAAATCAATCGTAAAATAGTTTCGAAACACAATTGCAGAAATCTGAAATGTGTTTCGAAACTATTTTACGATTGTTTAATTAGATGTCGCTAGTGCGTGTGTATTGAAGCCATGTTATTGTTGCTTCTTAAAAGGCAGAAAATATTGATTTTTCACGTTGAGAACCCCTATGAATAGCTCTTCTGACGAGACCTATTAGGTCGAAATACGTATCAAGAGATACATAGGATTTGTTTGCGTGAAATCAAATATTTGCTGCCTTTTCTCATTTTATTCGGATTTACTCTGTGGGAGTACTAGAAGCGCAATTCGCTAAGGATTTCTGCTTAGTTGTAAAAGACATGTCGTGGAATGCAAATTTTAGATTCCCCATGTCTTAACATCTTTTATCAACATCTGTTTGCCTTGCAATTCTTAGAAGGCTCAGATTATAAAGCAGAAATCTGAATTGTGTTTCGAAACTATTTTACGATTGTTTAATTAGATGTCGCTAGTGCGTCCGTATTGAAGCCATGTTATTGTTGCGTCTTAAAAGGCAGAAAATATTGATTTTTCACGTTGAGAACCCCTATGAATAGCTCTTCTGACGAGACCTATTAGATCGAAATACGTATCAACAGATACATAGGATTTGTTTGCGTGAAATCAAATATTTGCTGCCTTTTCTCATAATATTCAAAAACTAAACGAAATAGCCATCTCTATTTTTTTGGTTAAATTGCTAGTCGACGTCACCGGCAAATAATACAGGTTCAGACAAGATTGACTATTTGGGTAGTGAAGTGTTGTATTTTGAATCGATTTGTTATTGCTAGTAATGTCACAGTATATTGCTAAAGAATCTTTAGCAATATACTGTGGTAATGTTTTTGTTGTTTTGATGGTTAAGGACAATTTATGTTAATGCTATTAATATTGAACTAGTAATAATTATTTGTGCGTTGTAAAACTATTTAAGTATTTACTTTTATGTTATATATTTAGTTGTTGAAAAACAATGTCGTCCACTGATTGTGCTGATGAATTAGTTGAAAACATATGGAGTCCTCCTCGAAAACGAATTACTAGAAGTCGTCTTAGCGTTGAAGTGAAAGAAATAATTTTGAATTCATTTTTTAAGCCCTTTTCTCTATTCGGATTGCCGAATATAGGCCTCTCCTAATTCTCGCCATTCATCTCTGTTGTTTGTAAGACGTTTCCACATTGGCCCTGGAGTTCTTTAAATATCGTGGCTTCATCGCATTTGCGGTCTTCCTCATAGTCTTTTGGCTTCATATGGTCGCCAATTCCCGATTTCTTTATTCCATCGGCCATCCTTAAGACGTTCGTTATGTCTAGCCCATTTCCATTTCAGTTTAGCTGCCTGTTCGACAGCATCTTTTACTTTTGTTCTATTACTAGTAAATGCATTTAAATATGAACAAATAGAAAATCCCAGGTTAGTTGTTGAATATATTGTAAAAAAAGTAGTGAGTAAAGTTGGAGTTTGAGATCGAACTGTATGTACGGCGATTAAGGAATATAAAACTAATCATCATTTTGCTGCACCAAAAGTATGTCTGACTCGGAAAAAAAGTTTGATAAAATAGATGATTTTGACAAAAATGCGATTAGAAGACAGGTTCATAATTTTTTTTATGAAAAACGAAATACCCACCGTGGATAGGATTTTAAAGAAGTTGAACTATGGCACTGATTTTCCAAATTTTACGAAAATCACATTTTATAGAATATTAAAAAAACTTAATTTTCAATATCTACGTAGGGGAAGAAACGCCCTTTTATTAGACAGAGACGATATTGTAGTGTGACGACGAGAATATCTTCAACAGATAAGGACTTATAGAGAAGAGAAGCAGAAAATTTATTACCTGGATGAGACATGGTTGAATGCTGGGCATACAAAATCTAAAATATGGTACTACAGTCAAATCATCTAAACGAGCTTTTTTAAATGGATTAACAACAGGATTACAAAAACCTTCAGGTAATTTATTACATCTTTACATTACGTCTTTACAGTAAAAGACTTATTATTATTATTATTTATTTGTATTTGGCAGCGAGAATGGGTTTATTCTCTGGGCATTTGAGTCGAATAAGTCTGGTGACTACCATGAAGATATGACAGGTCAATCTTTTGAAAATTGGTTTTCTAACGTCTTACCAATATTAGAAGACAAATCTGTCATTGTTTTTGACAACACACCGTACCATTCTCGTAAAATAGAGAAAATGCCAACAAATGCATTTAAAAAAAGCGATCAACAGAATTGACTCCGTTCCAAAAATTTAAAATTTTATGAACATGTGCTTAAAGTGCAGCTTCTTTCAATTGTAAAAACACATAATAAATTTTATGATGCTAAATTAATTTCCTTTGAAACATATCTTATTGCATAGCAGGATGAGGCTAGTTTCTTACTTAACAAATCGATATGAAGGGATCAAGGTTGATGTCTATAAAAATACCAAGAAATTTTACAGAATCAACAATATAGATCTGGTTGTTACTAAGGAGCAAGAGTTGAAGAGCTCCTTTATAGGATAATGCTACTGTCTTATCTACGTTAAAATAGAGTAAATTAGAACCGGACAAGGTTTTCATTTTAACTTTGAAAAATTAAAGGCAAATATCGAGCACAATTTTAATAATCAAATCTTGCCCAAGTACTTTCGATTTACAAGTACAAGTACAAAATTATTTAAAAAATTATTCTACGCTCTACATTCTTGTCATAATGGTATTAAATGTATCCTGTTTGCCGACAAGAATGTAGAGCGTAGAATATTTTTTTAAATAATTTTAAACTGTTTGTCCTTGTTTTAGTGTAGTGTTATGTACAATTTATGTTCAATTTCATGTTTATTACATTCTGGGCTTGCTGGATAGCCCAAATTTGCGAAATGCCCTTGATGATGCTGTAGAAAGCGAAAGTACTTGGGCAAGATTTGATTACTAAAATTGTGCTCGATATTTGCCTTTAATTTTTCAAAGTTCATTTATTTGAGCATTCAACCTTATATCAGTTTTTATTTTAAGTAGATCAGAAGGTATATTTGCATGAAGAGTTGCAAAGCAAAGAGAAAAATGTTTCTATAGATTTTTAAATTAGTGATGTCATTTGTAAAGAGGAAAAGTAGAGGACCCAATACTAAACCTTGTGGTATTCCACATACAATGCTTTTGTGACTAGAGATAGTATCATTTGCTCTAACTACTTGTTTCCTATTTCCCAAGTACGATTGGAATCAATTCAAAGAAATACCTTGAATTCCGTGAACATTTATTTTTTTTTATCAAAATGTGATTTACCCAATCAAAAGCTTTGGCATAGTTACAAAAACAGTGGCAGTTTAAAGATTATTGTTTAGTGTTCGGTAAACCTCTTTTAGTACAGAAAACATCATCACTGGTATATTTATTGGATAACAGCCGAACTGATTTTGTGATAAAATGTTGTTTTCAACGAGAAAGGACATAAGTCGGGCTTTTATAAGTCTCAATAATTTTGAATAGGACCTGTAGTAAGGCAATTGGTCTATAGTTGCAGACATTAGATTTTTCACCACCCTTATAAAGCGGAATAATAATGGCTGTCTTTAGGCACTCTGGAAATATACCGTTTTCAAAGAAATCATTAATTAGTGAGACTAGGACTTCCAATACATTTTTTGGGGGACTTGAGAAAAATTTTATGCATAGTTCATCATCATCATCATCTTCAGTAGCTCGACAACCTTTTCTGGGTCTTGGCTTGTTCTATGATTTTCCGCCATTCTGTTCTATTTCTTGCTTTGTTTTATCAGTTGATAATCTGAAGTGCTTTCAGATCTTGTTCCATGTATCAAGTTGGGGTCTTCCCTTTGACCTCCCTATTTAACCAAGTATTCATTTAGATTTTCAGGGTTTGAAAGAGAAAATGTTTGAACTGTGTTACTTTTATTTCGAAGGTTGTTTATTATGGACCAAGTTTCTTTTGCGTTTGTCGAATGCTATATTGTTTTTAAAGTTTTGAACTTTAACATTATCTATTTTCTTAAGAGCAGTATGGCAACTAGTGAATATTTTATTCTCGGAGATGTATATTTTATTATTGCCGTTATTATCTTAAACGATTAACAACGGTACCTTGCGTAATATATTTATAATCTTAAAAAGTAGAAATAAATTAAAAAAGAAATTAATCATATTTTTTCAGAATTAAGAAAAATTCATTTTGACTACTTAGTAGATGGATTGCACGATGTACTCCCATTTTCTGATGATTCTTCAGACAACGACGAGTTAGTCAAAGCCGTTTTGTATTCTGGTATTGGAAATATTTTACAATACCGTAATTGGGATATTGTAAAAAATCGTTTAAAGAATAATACCAACGTCCTACTTACTAGGTAATTATTGCAATTATTTTTCATAGTGCAAGTAAACATAATGGCTAATAAATATAATTAAATTATACTATAACCCCAGCAGTATTGCTACTGTTATAAGGAACTATAAAATATATTTTTTTTATTTCTTAACATATTCATCCAACACGTTGTGTCACATTACGACATATACTAAAAGTTACATTGACTGCTTTGTTCATATAGTCGTTCAAAAACTCTCATTTTTTATTACTTGCGATCTAAAACCCATTCAG
The DNA here is from genome assembly GCA_918026665.1 of Diabrotica balteata. Taxonomy (NCBI): domain Eukaryota; kingdom Metazoa; phylum Arthropoda; class Insecta; order Coleoptera; family Chrysomelidae; genus Diabrotica; species Diabrotica balteata. The sequence goes on along the minus strand of OU898277.1, from coordinate 146,105,606 downwards.
ACATCGTCTGAGGGTCAGCAGCAACTGCCATGTAGGTTACCTGAGAAATATTTTTACATCACAACATAATTTTCAATAAAATGTAAGAAATATTAAATTTTGTACCGTCTAAAGGGTTTTTACCCAAATATTTAGAAGTTTATGGTGAGGTTGCACCTTCATTAGCAACAGTAAAATTTTGAAAAGCTGAATAATAGAGGTCCTAAACATTTCGTATGAACGCGTACACAACATCATTTGCCATCTTTTGGACATGAAAAGCTATCCGCGCGATGGGTGCCGCGTTTGCTGACAATCGATCAAATACAAAAACGTGTGACCACTTCGGAGACGCTTTTGGCGATGATACGGCGCGATCCGAAGAATTTTTTTCGCCGATTTATCACCGTTGATGAAACCTGGGTGCATTATTACACACCGGAAACCAAAGAACAGTCGAAACAGTGGCGCAAACGAAGAAGGCAAAGAGTGCACATTCGGCCGACAAAGTGATGGTCACTGTTTTCTGGGATGCCAAGGGCATCATCCACATCGACTTCTTGGAAAAAGGAAAAACCATCAATGGTGGGTACTACGCAGCTTTATTGGATCGATTCGATACCGAATTGCGTCGAACACGCCCCGGTTTGGAACGCAAAAAAGTGCTCTTTCACCAAGACAATGCAACGATCACCGATCGGCCGCCGCCATGGCAAAGTTACACAAATTGGGCTATCAATTGGTTGAACACCCACCGTATTCTCCAGATATTGCCGCCAGCGATTTTTTTCCTGTTTCAAAACCTAAAAAAATGGCTCGGAGGACGCTGTTTCGCAACAAATGATGAAGTCGTCGCTGAAACTTCGGCCTATTTTGAAGAGCTCGAGCAAAAGTACTATTCGGATGGGATAAAAAAATTGGAACATCGACTTACTAAGTGTTCGAGCTAAAAGGGGACTATGTTGGAGAAATAAATCGATGTAATTCCAAAAAACTTGTTTTTTCTATCAAAAGCTAGTTTTATATCAATCCACCCTCGTATTTAACCACATTGCTTTTTCAACCTTAATCAAAATTTTACCTTTACGTTAGCTTTAAATTAAGTGGAAATACTTATTTCAGGTAACAAAATACTGATGATGGGCTTGTTAGCCCGAAATTTTTTTTTAATATAACCCGAAAGGGATTTTCACTATACGAATGGTCGCTGTTTGACGCTAATGTTTCAATGATCCTGAATTCGAGGCTATCAACTCTTTTATCTCTTAATATTTTAATTACCTTTCCGATGTACTGTATTGAATGCCTTTTCGTAATCAATAAAAACGGCAAAGACATCTTTACGTTGATTTCGACATTTTTGTAGCAAAACATGCAGTGCAAAAAGTGCTTCTCTAGTTGCCAATCCATCTCTAAATCCAAACTGCGTGTCATCTTGATCTTCTTTAAACTTATTCTACTATGGATGACACGTAGGAATAACTTCAATATGTTGTTTCAACTCCAAGACTAAGTCGATAGTTGCTACAGTGTTTGGGACGTTTTTTTTTGTTGAGTTATGAATTCGGAATCAAAGTAATGACATACTTCCAAACTATTCACGTATTTAAGCTTATATATTAAACATTTTAACTTAAATATATGTCGACTTCAGCGTACAGTCGGTTGGCAATCTCACTTCAAAGTGAGTAGTTTACTAGGTTCATGACAAAAAGAAAATTTTCTAGCACATCGGCCGATGAATGAGCAGTACAGTACGGTGATAGATACAGTCTCGTCATTCGGTGATACTCATTAATTAATACCTACCAGAAGGTGTAACGATTCTAGACAACCGTAAGCTATATTCACAATATGAAAAGCTATTGAAGAGTCTAAAAAAGTTTAAAATAATATATAGAGACATCTTTTTCTTTAGGTTTTATCGAGACCTTCAGATTATCAATAGTTGGTTATTCTTGCGAAACAAGTGATTTTACAGTCACATTATTATTCTGTCAGCACATTTTCCGTAGATTTTTGCTTGCGTGATTAAAAACGTAAAATCTATTCTCTATCTACTGAAACTTGATCTTTGAAATCGTTCTAAAATTGACAAAGAAAAACCTATTCAAATAAATCGATAACGTTGTCTGCATGGTCTCTGTTTTTTTTTGGCGATTCAATTTAGGTATAAACTATGAAAATATGCCCGTGGTACTACCAAAAAAATATCAAACAATATGATGTGTTCACTATTTATAATGCTTTTTATATTGTATTAATATTTAATTAACCTTTTAATTGAATTTTGCTATAAGGAAAGTTTATAACTTTACAGTAATCGAATTTTTTTATTTTGGAAATATATTTGTTGTCTTAAATTTTAGGAATAATCATAAAGCCACCATCACTCCAGAAAGTGTAAACTACAGGCGATACAAATTTCCTTCAAATTATCTTCTCTACATCAATGAAACCAGATCCAATATTCGAAGAACGACTTTGGTCAGGGAATGTAGCTTTTTAACCAATTTGTCAGTATTGTTATTTTCCAATAGGGATTTACAAATTAATAAGGTAATTATAATTATACTTATAGTAAGCTATCTACCGTTTTGATTAACACAAATCAGTAAACTCAAAACGGGTGTCAAAGTTTGTAATTCCCAATAATAAATTTACATTTATATACCCAAACAATGTACAAAGTGAAATGAAATCTACAGTAGTACTGTTGTATGAATCATTAAAAAATATAAATTTTCGATTATTAAATTCAATCCATCGACCATAAATAAATATCGGAGACGACTGTAACGATGTCATCACCGTTCAACAGCTTGAACCGTAGGAGTGTCAGCGTTGGCGCTTCCACCTCCTTAGCACGATGTGAGTGGGGTTCAGAGCAACTATTTAAGGCATATGAATAGCGGCATTTATTCAGTCTTTGGCTTAGCGCCTTAGGCTCCTCTCTTCGCCAGTGTTCTGAACTGGCGAGCCCACCCGGACGGAGGTAGTTCCGCTTTGAGGTTCACGCTCCATCCATAATCAAGCAGAGTCTATCGATATCGTGTTTTGAACTTTATCGCGGACCTGCATAAGCGATTGTTGACGAGTGTGTTCGGAGCTCCCGCTGAATTGAAGCGGAAGCGAGTATAAGTCTGAGTGCGATTGACTTCTTCTATTTTATTAGTTTTGTTATTAATAATTATTCTTTTCTTTCTTTTGTAGACGTTCGCCGGTGATTCCTTCATCGCGGAACCCAGACGGAGCGCAGAGTTAATTTTTATGTTTATTTTTATACGGCATAGAATTTATTTTATTTTTATTTATATTGTACATACATTAGACCAATAGATATATTTTTATTTTAACCTGTGTTTTACTGAGTCTGTCGTCCTGAAAGAGCTACCCGTTACAAATTGGGTCCCTGCTCGGGCGCCAATTTGTAACGGGTAGCTCTTTCAGGACGACAGACTCAGTAAAACACAGGTTAAAATAAAAATATATCTATTGGTCTAATGTATGTACAATATAAATAAAAATAAAATAAATTCTATGCCGTATAAAAATAAACATAAAAATTAACTCTGCGCTCCGTCTGGGTTCCGCGATGAAGGAATCACCGGCGAACGTCTACAAAAGAAAGAAAAGAATAATTATTAATAACAAAACTAATAAAATAGAAGAAGTCAATCGCACTCAGACTTATACTCGCTTCCGCTTCAATTCAGCGGGAGCTCCGAACACACTCGTCAACAATCGCTTATGCAGGTCCGCGATAAAGTTCAAAACACGATATCGATAGACTCTGCTTGATTATGGATGGAGCGTGAACCTCAAAGCGGAACTACCTCCGTCCGGGTGGGCTCGCCAGTTCAGAACACTGGCGAAGAGAGGAGCCTAAGGCGCTAAGCCAAAGACTGAATAAATGCCGCTATTCATATGCCTTAAATAGTTGCTCTGAACCCCACTCACATCGTGCTAAGGAGGTGGAAGCGCCAACGCTGACACTCCTACGGTTCAAGCTGTTGAACGGTGATGACATCGTTACACGACCTTACTGCCAAACTTATAAAAACTATGAAAAAACAGCCTATGGACCAGAAGGAATCCTTGATGAACTAGAGCTAGAGCCGTAGCACTTAAATGACCAGGGTTCGAATCCCCACCGCACCGGGAAGAAGTTTTTTCGCTTTTGAATTCTATGTATTTATCTTCAAAAGTATTAACTTTAGATATATGGAACCCTAATACTGTAGCATTTGCAATTCATTGATTTTTTTGGTGTATTTTGAAATCCCCTTGTATATGTAATATATTGAAATCCCCTCATAAATCTTTGAAAAATCTTTTAATGTATCTTTCGTTCGTATCGTTTAATTTGAAACCCAAATAATATTTCGTTCTTTTCAGCGTCGCCAAGTAATAAAACCATTTCAGAGTTGTTTATTTTTTTAAAGATGTGTAAGTACTTTCTCGGCATTTTCTTTTAATGTTTTATTCGAAGTCACCTTCGTGGAAATGGAATCTTTTACGTTTTAATTTTCTTTGTGTTTTGTTATTTCATCGTGTTTAAAGAAATGGCATATTATTTGTGAACAGCCTATATATAGAATTTCGATTTCGATGTAAATTCCCGAAAGAAAGTTACATACTCTTTATGTGCAAAGAATTTCAAGAGATTATGATTGTAAATGGATGAGATATTAACTATGAAAAGTTTGTCTCTATCTGTCAACATTTTTGAAAAAAGATGAATAACTCAAAAAATATAAAGTTTTAACCTATGGTACCATAAAAATTTTATCTATAATCTTATGAAGAATCTAAAAAGGTAATACTATACAGGGTATTGTATTTAAAATAACAAATTTGCTGTTGACTTCCGGTATAACCGCAAGTGGCATATCTGTGAAAATTAAGTTTTGTCATAACTTGTAATCCTCATAAACCAATTTTGATACAGACGAAAGATGACAGTAAATATTTAAGGAAGAAGATATTCTTGGAGCTTAAACCGACAGAAATCAAATGTAAGATAACTATGAGCTATTCAAATGTTATGATTTATCAATACCCATAAAAATCAGGTTAGGGTAGCGGGTAGGTACTCTTCCACAATCCCAGTGGAGGATAGACTTACTTCAGGGATGCGATCCTGCCCTACGCGAGCCTTGATTCTCTCTCAACTCCTGTGGAGAGAAATCATGTCCTAACCCCATTCCTACCCAATACCTACTATCCTACCAATTTCCCAAAGCAACTCACCAACCCGCCTGGCAAGCGTGGTGTTTAAATGCCAAAACCCCCTCAGCATGAACAGACATTCAAGAAAACGGCCCTCAGTCCCCGGCAGCTCGCTAGTTCCCGACCAAGGTAGCGCTAGGACTCACGGACAGCGGGTAGAGGGTGCGAAGAATCCTCGGGATGTAAGAGGCTACCAAGAACGACGAACGTTGCACATAATTACGTATAATATAAGAACTTTATCTAAGGATGAAAAAATGACAGAACTGGAGGAAGAACTCAAACATGTGAAATGGGATATTATAGGAATTAGCGAAGTCAAAAGAAGAGGTGAAGATCAGGTCAAACTAAAATCAGGAAACATATTCCACTATAAAGGGGAAACGGAATCGACAACTGGAGGAATAGGTTTATTAGTACACAAAAAATTACAGAAAAATATACAGAGCATTGACTGCATTTCCCCAAGAGTTATGTATATAAATCTAAGACTAAATAAGAGATACAATCTGAAAATAATCCAGGTATACGCCCCCACCAGCGATTACGAAGATGAAATTGTCGAAGCCTTCTATGAGGAAATCGAAAGAGCAAAAAAGCAGGAACCGGCTCATTACAATCTGATAATGGGAGATTTTAACGGGAAACTCGGAAGGAAAAAAGACGAACAAGAAGTGGCAATCGGAGATTTTGGAATCGGAGTAAGAAACGAAAGAGGCGAAATGCTTACCAACTTTCTACTGCAACACAAACTGTATGCAATGAACACCTTTTTTAAGAAGAAACAGAATAGAAAATGGACGTGGGCTAGTCCAGACGGAAGAAATAAGAGCGAATATGATTATATAATAACAGACAAAAAGCAAATTATTCAAGATGTCACTGTACTCAATAAACTATCAGTAGGAAGCGACCACAGACCAGTAAGAGCTAGAGTAACGATCAATCTACAAAAAGAAAGAGCAAAGATGATAAACAGTTGTAAACGCATAGTTTGGAATTCACCAAATCATCCAGAAGCATACATAAGAAATATAGCCGAAACTTTACAGAGTAATAATCCCAAACCTCTAAGTATCGACGATCACAATAAATTAATAACAGACTCAGTTAGAAACGCACAACTCAAATTTTGCAAGAAAAATGACACCAAAAGTGAAAAGATTAGCAAAGATACAAGGGCTCTCATGGAAATACGACGAAACCTAAGCGAGAACGAAAAGGGAAACAAAGAAGAATATAAAAAACTAAATAAAAGAATTTCAGCGGAAATTAGAAAAGATGTAAGAAGATATAATACTAATGTAATTACTCAAACAGTAGAAGAGAACAAAGGTTTAAAGATAATGAAAAGAAAACTTACGCAAAGTAAAAAAGAAATATACAAGCTGAGAGATAAAGACGGAAAGGCAACAACAGATAAACAAAACATTCTGAAAATAACTAGAGAATTTTATAAAGACCTCTATACCAGCCAAAGACCACAAGACAATGTCCCGACACGAGTAAAGACTCTCATAAATCAGGGATCGGAAATACTTTTACCCATTACTGTGTCAGAAGTAAGAGCAGCTTTAAAGGAAATGAAGAACCATCGATCGCCTGGTGATGATGGACTCGTTATCGAGGCAATAAAAGCAGGTGGAGAAATTTTATTAAAATCAGTAAGCGAACTGTTTACTAAATGCTTACATGCGGGTACGATTCCAAAAGACTGGAACAATGCAGTAATAGTCTTGTTACACAAAAAAGGCGATATTACTAAATTAGAAAATTATAGACCCATCAGCCTCTTGACACATATGTACAAACTCTTTATGAAAATCTTAACAAAGAGGCTAACACCTAAACTTGATTTCTATCAGCCCAAAGAACAGGCAGGCTTCAGGGCAGGATATGGCACAAATGACCATTTGCATACCATAAAGATCTTAATAGAAAAGTGCATCGAGTACAACATACCACTGGTTCTTGCATTTGTCGATTACGAGAAGGCTTTTGATTCTGTAGAGTTTGAAACAATACTGGAAGCCCTAAATCAAAGCCGAATAGATTACAGGTACACGACACTAATCAAAAACATCTATCAGAACGCTACATCAAGTATACGACTGCACGAAGACACAGAAAAATTCAGCTTAGGTCGAGGAGTTAGACAAGGAGACAATATTTCACCAAAATTGTTCACGGCAGCTCTAGAGTCAATATTTAAGGGTACTCAATGGCAAGATATGGGCATCAATATAGATGAAGAAAGATTAAATCACCTAAGGTTTGCAGATGATGTTGTATTAATCGCAGATAACTTACATGATACAGTTTCTATGATGCATTCGCTTAAAAGTCTGTCTGAAAGAGCAGGAGTAAAGATAAACTTTGATAAAACTAAAATTATAACAAATCTCGTAATGAGTGGAAATATAACTATTGACAGTAATACCATACAACAAACAGACACTTACAAATATCTGGGACACGAAATCAAAATAAGCAGAGACAATCAAATACATGCAATACAGAGGCGAATAGGTCTAACATGGGCAGCATTTGGCAAATTAAGCCATATTCTAAAAAGTTCGATTCCCATGTGTCTCAAGCGAAAGGTTTATAACCAATGTGTTTTACCTGTACAAACTCATGGAGCAGAGACTTTAACACTCACGCAAAAATCTGCGAATAAACTTAAGAGTTACACAACGAGCCATGGAACGTGCAATGCTGAACGTGAGCCTTCGAGACCACATAACAAACCAACAAATCAGGCGAAGATCAGGAGTTCAAGACGTCATCGAAAGAACCACGACGCTTAAGTGGAACTGGGCAGGGCACTTAGCCAGAACACAAGATGGACGGTGGACAAGACGTATTATGGAATGGAGGCCCAGAAATTATAAAAGAAGCCGAGGACGACCACCGACTAGATGGACCGATGACATTAAACGTATAGCGGGAAACTGGCTACAAGCGGCCCAGTGTAGAGAACACTGGAAAGAACTGAGGGAGGCCTATGTCCAGCAGTGGACGCGATTGGCTGATTGATGATGATGATAAAAACCAGGTTACTATGATGTTATATCTTTACTATACTACTACTCTACTACTCTTTACTATGTTATTCGGAGTTGAGTCGTGGATTCTCACAGACGCTTCTTCTTCTTCTTACGGTGCCTATCCGTTCCGGATGTTGGCGATCAACATGGCTATCCTAACTTTGCTTGCTGCTATTCTGAATAGTCCTGTTGTCGATGTATTAAACCACTTTCACATACGCTACCTGCAGGAAAATTGAGGCTTTCGAAGTGTCGTTTTAATGCCGAATCCTGAAGACTTTATCTTATACCGACTACGTTACTAATCAGGACGTTTTATTAAGACTACAAAAGAAAAAGAGCTGTTAACTACAAGGAAAATAGCCAAAATCGAATACCTCAATCACATCATGAGGAACAGCGAAAAAAATGGATATCTGCAACTCATTTTACAGAGAAAAGTAGAGAGAAAACGAAGACCATATCGGCGAAGGATCTCATGGCTGAAAAATCTATGTACGTGGCTTAACATAACAACCACAAATCTTTCAAGATCAGCAGTCTGTAAAGTACAGATTTCCATGATGGTTGCCAAAATCCGAAACCGATACGCGCCACAAAAAGAAAAAGAAACCGCCTATGGAGAATTGAACCGATATTAGTGTTATGGGCCGAGTGAATGGCCGGTAAATTTAGCAGGTGTAATCGTTGCCTCTAATTTGACGACTTAGTCGAATAAAAAAAAAATAAAAGTATTTATTGTATTTAGGAATGATTATTTTTTGTAGTAGAATATATTTAATTTTTTTTTCTTTCGTTTCTAGGTCTGTGATATAGATAATAATCATACCGAAGATAGAAAGGTTGAATTAGTTGTTAAGAATACAAATATTAAGTTTATTTGTGATGAAAGGTAAGTAGCACGGAAATTATTCCTTACATCCACATTACACCTACATACCTACCTACATTCAATTCCATTGAATTTTTCCTGTGGTGATTTTAACAACTGTCAATATATGATCTCTTTTGCCATTTTAACAATTTTATAACAATTTTGTGTTTCTATTTACACTTTTTGACGCCTTTGAATGTATCCTTAATTGACTGTGGTAATTTCCACTGGGAAGAAAGATGTTGAAAGAGACACACCCAAATTGGAACGATACAGCAGAAGACAGCAAAGAATGGAAAAGAATAGTAAACCAAGGCCATGGGTGTTCTAGGCCTGGAGAGCAAAACTATATTTTACCGTTTATACCCTTTAGTTTTTATGACCATCCCTTACAATTTTTTCAACTCACAAACACTTTGTTTCAGAGTGGCGGGAAATTTTATCTACTTCGTATTAAAGATTACCTTTTAGTTGTTGTGGTATGGTTGTTCGAATACAATTTTGATTTTAGACAGAAGAAATTACATTGAATGAGGTCGAGTCATCTAGGAGGCCAAATTATGTCGATATAAATTGTTGATAGAAAATTGATGTATAACATTCAATGACTCTCTTGTAGTGTGACCATAGCTTCATCTTGACGGAACAATATGCTTCTCTTAAATCTGGGATCTTCTTTTAAAATAGGACAAAAAAGCTGATATCATTCAGAATTTCCTGTTAGAATTCATCAATCTATATATTGTTATCGTGATTGGTACATATCCACGCTTCTCCTCATAATTCTTTCTCGCACTTTTTCAAATTAGAACTATTTCACTGGACACACTGTTTATGAAGGACGTATTGAAAATAGCTGGTTATTTAATTAAAATAATAAATAATTGAATAGAGTAGATATTATGTTGTAGATTATGTTGTAGAAAAATAACTGGCGTAAATCAATAAATGTTATCAATTCGTGAAAAAATTCACTTACATTTTGTTGGAATGTGTTGATTGGCAGAATAAAAAATTAGCGCCTCGATGCTCAGCGACGTTGGGAAATAAAATACGACAGCATCACTGGGGAGAATGAAATCTTTGGCGCTAACCTTATCATCATCATGTACTGCCGTGCCCGGTTTGTCCGTTTGTGTAGAGATAAAAATCCGTACCCGAAAATTATCATCGCCCGAAGACAGCGAAAGGAAGCGTACACTAATAAAAGAGGATTTTAAACTGTCGCATTTAGCCATGATACTAAATTGCGTATACAATTCGATAGGAATTTGATATTTTAAAAACTTTTGGGCTTTCGAAGTTAAAACTAATAGTTTCCGTACGTATGTGGGAATTTAGCAAGTGGCTTCTAAGAACTTGACATACAATAATATGTGTTAGTCAGTTTGTTCGTGGGAAGTTCATTTAGATAAAGAAATTGAAGAAGATAATTTAGATGTATAATAAAGTAATAAAAATATACTGCGCGTCAGGAAAAAGAGGCCAATTACAATTTTTGCCATTTTTTAATTTTTTTTTTACGAATCATACCACAAAGTGATTGTCATTAGATGTTTATGTAATGTTTAAGACTATGTTCTAAAGCAGTATGCAATCATTTTTTAAATATCAAATGTCAAAAAATAACTTCCAAAATATTGATTTCATTAAAAAATAAACAAAATAACATTTTTTCCGTTTTCTTTATAAAATTACAATTATGTCGTGATTATTAACACTGTGTATTACCACTTCTATTGTGAATTACACTCCTCATTCGATTTGGCATTGAATTGATCAAATTCTGGATGTCGTTTTGAGGAAAAGCTTCCATTCTTCCATGAGCGCCAAACGAAGCTGCTCACGATTTATTGGAGCAGGTATTCTCTTTCTTATCCTTCGTTTGAGTTGGTCCCAAACATGTTCAATCGGGTTCCAATCTGGACTTTGAGCCGGCCAGTTCATTTTTAGCACACCGACAGTTTCCAGGTATTGCGTTACCATCCTGGCTACATGTGGCCTAGCGTTGTCTTGCATAAAAATAAAGTTTTCGCCGACAAACCCAGCAAAAGGCATTACATGCTCGTCTAGAATTTCGGTAATGTATCAGTGTGCATTCAACGCTCCTCTATCAATAAATACGAGATCAGTACGGCTCTCGAATGAAATGCCTGCCCAAAACATTACCTCCAAAGCAACACGTACTCGTCGAACACAAGCAGCATATCGTTCCCCACGTTTTCTGTATGTTTTGATGCGACCATCTGAGCCATAAAGAACCATCCTGGACTCATCACTAAACAAAACATTTTTCCAATCTTCTATCCTCCATTGCTCGTGGTCCCTAGCAAACTGTAGTCGGCGTTGTCGATGTGCTGCTGTTAACAAAGGTCCTGTTGCTGGACAGCGAACCCTTAGACCAAATTCCCTCAACCTTCTTCTCACGGTAGAAGTGCTTGAAGTCCACCCGTGAGCATTTTGAAAACGGTTTTGGATTGATCTAGCCGTAAAGAACCGATTTTGCAAAGAAGTGCGTTGTAAAGAACGGTTTTCGGTTCTCGGGCCTGATCCTGGTCGTCGTTGGTAAATTTTTTGGACCATACAACGACTGACTCCAAGCTGTCTGGCCACTTCTCTTTGACTCATTCCATTACCAATCAAAGTAACAATTTGAACAGATCTAGCAAAGTTCTCAGCCATAGTTTTTAATTTAAAAATTGTACAAGTTTACTCTTCGAACAACTGTACACTAGTGAAAGGTTTTTGAAAAACGGAATAGCCATATTCCAAGAAACATAAGGTACAAACAACACGTGCATTATCCGAAGTTGTAAAACTGATATCAATTTTGCAAACTTATTACCCTTAATTGACCTGTCGGCACCGTTTGTCGGTGCCTAAAAGACGCTAAAAATGTTTCTGCATTGTGGGAATTTAGTTACAATAGAATAAATTGTATAAACTTAAAGTTACTGAAAAATTCTTACAAAATTCTAGGTGGCCCCTTTTTCGTGATGCGCAATGTATATATAACTAAATAAAGTCATATTTTAATAGAGTAATAAAAGCAAAATATGTAAATAAATACTATCCACTTTTCCAAACACACTGTATTTGCCGCTTTTAATCTTTTTATCTTCGTTTTAGGCAAGCCGAAAAAATAATTAGATGTAAAGAAGTTATTAAATCGTGTTACCAATATTTTATAACCCAGTTAACCAGTGTTGGTGAGCGTAATGGAGATGTGAATATTATTTGGGATAATATCTTAGAAAACATAAATGAAATAATAAAGAATTCTAAAAATTAAAAATGTTTTTTATTTCCCCAAAACACAAAAGGATTTTATTTAAAAGCATATGTTTTTTTATCAATAAATGGTATAACTTTCATTATTCTACTTTGAAATTGTAATTGACACTGTTTTCTAAACATAAATAAATAAATTACTATTATTAAGGACATCCCCCTTAAAAAACAAATGTAATTTTATTTATTTTACTGTTTTTTTTTTTCGAAATCCGCCAATTTGCTTATTGTACATCTTCCATGTATTCATGATACCCGTTCCAGAACTCTGGAAACCTGTGTTAAAGTAAAAGCCATATAAGAAAACCGGTTAGTAATTAGGCGATGATCAGTGGACATCAAACATTTTTTAAAATTTTAAATTTAATTCCAATCACTTGAAAAGTAAATTATTTCATTTCATATATCTAACGTGCTACGTACTAAGAGTATAAGTCAAAAAAAGACGTTTTGGGATTCTTCTATATTTTGAATTTTTGATGTTTATTAGTTATTTCTGTACTAGGAGTATAAGTCAATAGCCTGTTTTTCATATATAAATATTGATTTTATTCCAACAGTATAACTTCTAATTTCAAAAGTCTGCTTTGTATTAAGAGTATAAGTCAACTTATATTGTTAGTACCTTCCGTTTTCACTTATGCAGCTTGACTTATACTCCTAGTATTTATACCACGTGTTAGGTGTTTCTAGTCAGTGATGCCAGATCATGGAAATTTTTCCATATTGTAGCCTTTTTGTACAAAAGGAAATTATAAAAATAAAAAGGAAAAACAAAATTTGAGACATTGGGAGGGCGTTTGTATTGAAAAAATGTAAATAATCAAAATTTAAGCATAAAATTTCAATGAATTAACAAATTTAAAAGTGGTGCGAAAAGGAAATTTCGAGGTTATGAGTGTGCAGAGTTCGGTAGTAGTTGTAAACTTGGCAAACCTGTTTATAACTTTCGTTCTGTCAAAAGTTTAAGAAGGTAGTTATTGTTATTGTTTATAAATTGTTTCTTAATTTTTCGAAATACTGAGTAGAAAATTATAAAAATAGCTAAATCCCATTTAAAACAAAAACATGAATAATTAAGTATTTTTTTTATTTAAGTGTTCTTAAAGTAGGTTGCTGTGAAAGTATCAGTGTCCTCTTATAAATATTTTTTAAAAATGAGTAGAGGAAAGCAAATTCTAAAATTATTAGAACAAAAGGATGATTCTTCATCTACAAAATTAGGTGAGTTAAGTTTGTTTTATTTGTTTAAAAGTTGCTAACCAATGATGAAATTATTACACCAACAATTTAACATATTTTCTTTGCTGCTTGCAGGGTATAACGAAATGCCTAGACTAAGTCTCAATCAACTATTGAATCAAAAAGATGTTATTGATTCAACTACGGAAGAAATTATTGGGATTGAGATGACCATAGATCCCCATACTGGTAAGAACTCCCATTCGTATAGGTATCTGTAGATAAATACCTAATACTTTTTACTTATAGACATATGTGCTTTTTAGGCATTGTAAATCAAATTGAACCCTTGACAACAAGTACATGTGAGCTTACTGAAGCTACCACACAACAAAATACAGATAATGGAGAATTAATTGATATTAACCGAAATGCTCCTGACCAAACGATTGGTTTTGAAACGATGCAAGAACCTAATTCCGATGACATTGAGGGCACCATACAAGAAATAGAGAATGTTGTCCATGAATTTTTAGAAGGTAAAATTAGAATTTCATGAGTAGTATGTTTATAAGCAAGAATGGTCCCTTCCTTTAATAAGTAACTTATTTTTTGTTAGCAGGTGAAAATGAAGTAATAAGTGGGGAGCCAATAAATCATTACCAAATGGATAATAATTCTGCGTCTGAGGAAGATATAGAAGTTTTTCTCCACACTCAAGGAGCACAGAAGAAGCGAAAAGCACAACGAGAGTCAACTCAATGTAATAATATTAGCACCTCAATAGCTGCTGGTAAACCAGCTAAGTATTCAAAAAAGAGAAGAATTGAGAAATTTCAGCAACGAAATGCTGGCCAGAGGTATGTAACACTGGATGGTAAAGAAAAACCTGCCAGAGTAATGACAGCTTTGGGCAGTTGTCGAGCAAACTGCAAAGAGAAACTCTCCATCGAGATACAAAAAAAAATTTTCAAGGAGTACTGGAGTCTTGGTAGCCGTGATAAAAGGGCAAATTTTGTGTCAAACATGGTTGAAAGTATTGAACCTAAAACTATGCGTAAACGAACAGATGATCCAAATAAAGAAAAGTTTAGGCAGTGGACACATAACTTTTTCTTTAAAATAAATGGTACAAAAAGCAAAGTATGTCGCGGTTGTTTTATGAAGGTACTAGGTGAAACTAATATGTTCGTGACACTTGCCATTTCTTCATCTCTCAAGTCAACATCAGGCATATCAAAATGTGATCAAAGAGGCAAAGAACCTCCACCATCAAAAATTTCAGATGTGAGAATTAAACATATTCAAGATCACATAAAATCATTTCCAGCATACGAGTCACATTACTCAAGAAAGAAAAGCGTGAAAAAATATCTACCACCCTATTTAAATTTAGCAATTATGTACTCGCTGTACCAGAAAAATGTCCACAACCCTGCTTCTAGAGCAATATATGAACGTGAATTCCATAAGCAAAATATTTCCTTCAAAAAACCAAAAGTAGATACTTGTCACAAATGTGACACTCTCTTGATGAAGATAAAAATTGCTCAAAATGAACATGAACGTAAGATTGTGGAAAATGAACGAAAAATGCACCTAGACGAAGCAGATTTAGCATATGACATGAAAAAGGAAGACAAAGTAGATGCTAAGCTAAACAAAGATGAGAAAATTTGCTTTGCGTTTGATCTACAGCAATGTTTGCCTACACCTTACCTTAATACGTCAGTAGCCTTCTACAAGAGGCAGTTGTGGACTTTTAACCTTACTATGCATAATACAAGTAGTGGGGCAGTTAAGTGCTACATGTGGCATGAGGCGGAAGGTGGCAGAGGTGCTAACCAAATTGCGACGTGCCTCTATCAAGAACTTTCTTCTCTCCCAATATCAATTAAAAACGTCATTTTGTATTCTGATTCGTGCGGAGGACAAAACAGGAACTCTCATGTTTCAGCAATGTTTTTAACTCTAATGCAAAAATGTCCTCAACTGCAATGCATAGATCATAAATTCATGGTGAGTGGTCACAGTCATCTTGAATGCGATGTTGACCACGGGATGATTGAAAAGCAAAAAAAAACTTTGCAAATGCCAATTTCTACGCCATACGACTGGTACCAGCTAGTTCGCACATGTGGAAAGAAAAAAAAGTTCAGTGTTGTTGAACTAAATCACAAGGATTTTTTAGATTTTGCAGCTCTCTACAAAAAAGATCTGTTTTTAAGGACAAAGGATGAGGTCGGTCTTTCCTTCAAATGGACAGATATTCGTTGGTTGAGATATACAAGAGAGCCAGCAAAAATGTTTTTTAAATTGACCTTAGATAAGGATGAGCCATTCCGTTGCATTGATCTCCATCGTCGCAATAACACAGACGATGTTACTCTAGAACCTCCAAAGTGTTACAAAAAAAGTCTGCCAATTTCTGTGGAAAAGAAAAAGGATATCATGGCCCTTTTAACCCTAATACATCCCCAATTTCATAATTTTTATAAGTCTATGAAAACATCAGCAGGGGTAAAAAACACATATCCAGGCTCCGATTCTGAAGATTCTGAATAACAATTTTATTGTAAGTTAATTTTAGAACTTTAATTGTAATGTTTTTTTATAATTACATTTCATCATGTAGGTAAAGAATAAAGAGTTTAATTTAATATTTTTCTGTTCATGATTATTTTGATCACTTGTAAAATCCTCAATACACTCAAAACTGGCAGGACTAAGAGTATAAGTCATGAAGCAAACATGGCCTTAACAGTACAAGTCAACTAATATTTATAATTAATGTGGTATTATAAAAATAGAAAGTAAAATAGGTAATTACTACAGTTATGAATCATATTTCATCATCATTTTGATATTTAGTTGTAACAGTTATTTCAAAAGTGGTAATAAAAACTTTGAAGAGCCCTAGTGAAAAATTGATATTTTTGACTTATACTCTTAATACATAGCACGATAGATATTTTATGTTCAGTAAAAATGTTTGATCTTTTTCTGTTAAAAGCAAGTAAAATAAATATAACATTTATATATAATTTATTACATACAAAAAATTTATTTTAATAATGTTTTAAATATAGTAATCATTCAGGTTACTATAACCCTCTATATAATATAATCTCTCTCCTATGACGCTATAGCCCACTTCAGGCTCTGTCCTCTGCCAGCACCCACTTCCAAGCATTTCTTTCCTTGGCTACTTTTCTCCAGTCATGCACCCTCATTATCTCTTTAGCGTCGGTTCTTACTTCTTCTATCGACCGCTTCCGTGGTTTTTCTACTGATCGACGTCCCAGAACAGTTCCATTAAATTCTATTCTTATAAGGTAGATTGTCCATTACAATCTTTGTATTTTTACAAAATTTGCTATAAAGGATTATTTGTAATATTAATATGACTTGTGATTGAACCCTATTCTTCACATACTAATGTTGTAGATGGGCCCCAATATTCTTCTCGGTAACTTTTTTTTAAGTATTAATATGGTTTATTGTTTTTTTTTATCACGATTCATGTTTCTGCGTCATATGTTGCTATTGCTCCTATGGTGGTTTTATATATTTTGAACTTTACTTCCCTATGGATGTCTTTGACATTTTCTTTAAGGTCCACTTTTTTAAAAGACCATTTCTCCCTTCCTCGTCGGCAATGACCCTACCTTCCACTGGGGTTGGTTACCCAATCTCCGCTAAGGTTGCTCAGGTTTGCCGTGGCTTACCCGTGAACCCCGGATAATTAGACCGGTGATAGCATACGGAGCGGAAATAATGTATTTTACGAAACAATGTAAAGAAAAACTAAGACTAATTTAAAGAAAAATTATAAGAATAATACACGGCCAATAAAGACAAAACAAGAAAAATATAGACGACTAAAACAATGAAATAAGAAATATAACCGAAGAGAAAGACAGTAAAATTTATTAAAGCACAAAGACTGAGATGGTTTGGTTCGGACACATACGAAGAAGGTGCACTAATTAGAAATATAACAAACTTGAAACCAGTAATAAACAGACGAAGAGGAAGACCAAAAATAAGATGGAAAGACTAACTACTAGAAGATATATCAAAGATGGAAACTGGAGAATGTAGATGCCGTCATCTCTTTTATTGAGAAAATTTGGCCTTTTTTCAATTTCTATGGCTTCTCAGATAATTCTTGGTTTATAGAAGCGGATAGAAGCTATGCTTCTGGAGTTTTCAAAATCAATTTTATGACCTGTATGAAGATGGTGTTCACCTAGAGCTGAAATTGAGTCGGAACAACGAATCAGACCCTCATCATGCGTAAGCGTTTGTTCTCACATTAAAGGTGTCACTGACAAAATCGACAAAACTTTCATCTCTTGTCCAATCAATCAATTGTCAAGATAATATTCCGAATGAACAACACGGATTTTATGAAATTCCTTGTGTATACTGCCCCCGATCCTATATGGGTCAAACAAATAGTAGAATCCAAAATAGGAATTATTAAGATTCCATTTCTGTCCGCAATTCCGAACCATTCCATAAAATGTTTTTTTCTTTACTTATTGCGATTCTAAGAGTGTACCTTGAAGAGCATGTATCTATTCCTTTATATATAATTTATATTTATTCCACAAATCATTACACGAATAGCTATATACAAACTAAAAATTACTTTCTGTAATGTCCGAAATACCTATCGATGAAAGATAATGAATTTCACTGGCTTCCTCATTAGAGATTATCGAGACTAAAACTATAGGTGTATTACCTTTACGATAGGTATCTAGAGTAGAGTACCTACCTCACGATAACGCAGGTCTTTCACTGATACGTTTTATATGCAGATAGACACAAGCAAACTCCATGATACTATGACTATAAGATAAGATATTGCGCATGTTTTTGTGACGTCATTGGAGACTTGCACGTTAGAAATGTCAGTTTTTGTATATATCAATAAATAATCTTTAATAAATAGTTTGGAGATATCCTTATGTGTACGATTATTGTAATTGTTAAACCTCCTAACTTATTTTCGTCTAGTAATTTCATCACAGAATGCATACAAATCTCATTTAACTTTAACAAGAATTCAAATTCTAGTCTCCAATGACGGCATGCGCGAACCCGACCGATTTTGAGCTACGGGAAGATCCTATCTTGTTATTCATAGTATCATGGCAAACTCGAAAAGATATTACAGTTGGCTTTGAATACTGTATAGATAAGACAAAGACAATTTTCTTGAAAGATCAATGACAACGGATGAGTCCTGGATCTATCACTACGAGCTAGAGACCAAAATACAAAGTAACGAATCCACACATCGAAATTCACCAACGCCGAAAAAATTCAATTGAGTATATATAATAATAAATAAAACCTTCAGCAAGTGAAGCCGTGCTAATCGTATATCCCGGTGCTCGTTATGCCAATTTAATTTCGAAATCATGTGAAGTTATAAAAAAAAAACTAGGAGAAAGTTGTGAAAAGGTGTTTTTATGCATCATAATAATACACCCAGTCACAGGTCTACCATTGCTCAAGCAGGTTTTGAATTAGTTAAAGTGCAAAAAATAAAGAGCCCTTTCGTGGTCTGAAGACGTATGTAAAGTCGACTTTACAATGTGCAACTTTCATGCTATACAAGACATATTACAGATTATGCAACTTCGCATGCGCATGCGATATCCAAGCATACAGCTATGTGCTACAGCGCTAGACTAAAAATTATAACATGTTCTATATTTCATGCTATTTTCACAGAATAAACAACAATCAGAATGCCCTCTCTTGGGTGGTGTCTTTGAAGCTTGTCAGCACGCGATCGCCATATTTTAAACGGAAACATGGACTCGAATTGAGAAATTTGTGACGAGCTAGGACAGAACTGTAATTTAAATTTTTAGAAATTAATAGTTTAGTATATTTGAAATAATTTAACCTATTCTTCAACTAATAGTACGAATAAAATAGTTCATATTATGTCTATAGTTACCGTAAATACATTAAGCCGGGTTAATTTTTTTTATGCATACCAGATAAAATTTCACTGAATAGCACTGGTTCCGTTTAAAACATGGCTGATTCCGTCTGCGCGAACGAGATGGGCGTACTTATTTTTTCAAGTAGAGTGGGCATTCTGATCACTTCATTGCTACAGAGGCTACTTTATTGCTATGCAAGTACCTTCTAGCATTGCATATCACTTTCTTTTCTGATTTAAATTTTTGTCTTGCATAGCATTCAAATTGCATAATATAAAATCAGAGAACTACGAACGCAGTTTAGTGTGTTCGTAGTTCGCTGATAAAATAGCTTTTTAAATGACGTCATTTATGAAGTTCTTCTTTGAATTAATATCCGAACACGATTATTCCCCTTAAATGTCATTTTATTCTTATATGTTCTGTGTTTTAAAAAACTGTTCTGTAATTTCGTGTCGGATGTGTCGGATGTCATAAACGTCAATCCTTTCTTTTACAAGTGAAAATGGCGGATCAGGTATGTAAATTCTCAATAAATTGAGAAAATATTTATTAATAAGTGAGAAAATTATAATTTTTAATAAAAAAATGTTTTGTTGTGTCTTGCGATACTAACATTTTTGTAAAGTTTCCATGTAGGTATTGTTTTTGTGATGCATTGAGAAATGGTTTGAACCTAAACACGTGGTGCTTGTTTTTAGCTAAAATATCAATGATTTTCTCAACCATTCTCAATTTTACAGAACGAAAGAGCTTTCCAGCGTCAACCGACAATCTTTTTGAACCGCAAAAAGGGAGCTGGTCCAAAAAGGCGCAAGTCTATGCGCTACCATCGTGAAGTTGGACTAGGATTTAAAACACCCCGTGAGGTACTTATTATTAGCTTTTACTAATCTATTTTATTTTTGTTTAGACCGAAAAGGCATTTCAAAAACAACCAACCGTTTTTCTCAACCGCAAAAGTGGAGGAAA
This sequence comes from Diabrotica balteata, assembly GCA_918026665.1. Classification (NCBI taxonomy): domain Eukaryota; kingdom Metazoa; phylum Arthropoda; class Insecta; order Coleoptera; family Chrysomelidae; genus Diabrotica; species Diabrotica balteata. The sequence goes on along the minus strand of OU898277.1, from coordinate 146,085,054 downwards.
GAAAAATTTAAGACATTCTCGCAGTGTAGGGCTCGGTTTTAAAACTCCCAGAGAGGTTCGTTACATATTTTTTCATTATTGGGAGCCTGGTGGAATCTATCGGGTTGGTGCTTTTTGGGGCTTCCAAGCTTTACAAACAACTTATACCATTAGAAAAATTATAAAGATGTATAAAATCAAATATTTTACAGTATGCAGATATATTGAGTGAGATTAATAGTAATTCTTATAATGGTATATTTTTTTGGGAGCACTTCAAATACACGAAATAATTTGTGTTGTGTAAACCTTTGGCACAATTTTATATTCATGTAATGTTTTGAATATTTAGATGTTTTTTGTGGTCAAGATCTGATTGAAAATCTTAGTGGTATGTACAATTCAATCAATCAAGAGACAATAATTGTATAGTCATTGACATGGTGATAAAAAATATGTGTTGTTTTTTTCTTATGAAGTAAAGAAATGTTTCTTGCAGGTGTATTGACCACTCCAATATAACCTGGTACCTAAGCCAGCACACAACATAATTAACTGGTCCTACGTTTGTAGTTGTAAGGTGTATAATTTATTGTAGTTATAATTTTGTGCCAAATAAGTTCATTTATTTGCTCCAACACAAATTATTTCTGGAAGCCTTATTCTTCTGGAGCTTAAAACAGCATGTATGGATAATGTCAATAACAAGGAATTGTTAATACTGGTAGTAAGTTTGGTCAAAATATAAAATTTTAGATTATTTCAATTTACTATTCTAGTTATTATCTAACAACTAAAAATTTAAAACCATAGTATATAAAAATGTTTGATAACACAATATTTGCAATCTATTGAAATTCTACTAACATATGGGTTATTCTATAGGACTGTTAGATTTCGTTACTAATCTATTTGGTAATTCTTTTATTATTTTTAAATATTTAAAAATGAAGATTGTACATGACACTCAAGCGAGTAAACCAAACAGGATCCTAGATGGAACATCAATAATGTAAAGTTTGTTAAAAAGCAAAAATATCAGAGGATATTCTTCATTTATATTTATTAATATTCCTCGTAGGCCAGGGCAATGTAGGGGAAATGTGAGAATGGGATATTAGATACTATAAACTATATACTATAAAAGTAAGCACTTGAACTATAAGACTGGGGGAATTATTTGGAGCCTTCATATATTTGAATTGAATACCGAAAAAACCAAACACAGTTTCGGTTTATAATAGTATTGGATAATCTTAAAAAATATCAAGCAAAAAGGAAATATATTATAATTATTTCATTGGTATGTCAGTTTTTGCCAGCAAATTGAAGAACCTGATTCCTTATCAGTTATATTAGTATAATTTTCTGGAAATAATCTTTATTGATATATTACGACAATGTGGCTAGTTATTACTATGCTTCGCTTAGATAAATTATACTGCATATATACATACTCATCGCAACTGGAATTATTTATCTTTACAGTGTTGTGGGAAGAATTACAATTGCTTTGCGATATTTTACAAATTATTTGCTTTGGGGTTAATCTACAATACTTTCACCAGTTGTATGGCAATAGCTAACATGACATTATATCCTAACTGTTGGTAAGAAATTGTTTAATAGACATTACAAGATGCATGTTTAATAGACATTACAAGATGCATAAGCTTATTCAAATTTTTCAATAAACATGTTGAGTAAAAAATATAGCTTTATTCAAAAAAATTGTTATATTAATTGTTGCCATACCACTATGAAATAAATGAATGTTCCATTTTAGTCTATGTTTTTGCTAACAATTAAGTCATTTTTTGGCAATTAATTTGGTTTACAGTTTTTATATTTCATTATTTAGTTTATGGTATAGATGAATTTTGGTATATTTTCCTCTTAACTAGTCATTCATTTTATCTATTTCACAGTTTTAAATTTTGGAAAATAGGAGATCCAATAGGGTCTAAATGTAGTCAATGAAGAACAAGCTAAGATTAAGACCAAGCAAGATGGATTTAGAGTTCTCCACTTCTGCACATATACCTAATATATTTTGCTCAAAACGAATAATAGAGGAGAAGACATTCAGGAAAAATATTATAATGTACCTATAACCAAGGCAATAAACATTCTATATGCTGGCTCACAGTAACTAGTAAAAATCAGAAACTTGTTAATGGTATTGCAATAATACATGTTGTGTTATTTAAAATCTATTACAGCAGCCTTTAAAGATGATTTAAAGCCTTTAGATACATAGAATGTGTGTTGAGGTAAACAATACCTGGTTATATACCCTACAATTTGCAGATGATCAGGTCATAGTTGCAAATGACAGGGATGATAATATGAAGTCTTAGATGCACAAATTAATCAAATAATTCGTAAGATGGGCATTGAATGTCAATATTGACAAAACAAAGTGTGTATTGGTTAGGAAAAAACAGAAGTTGATCTTCACCACATTTAATTTGAACTTTGAAAAGTTTGTGATTAGTTTATTTTTAAACAAATCCTTGAAAGACCAACCATTTATTTCATCACAGTAGCAGCTCAAATCTTTTATTGCTAGAAAGACATTCAGCATTTATTAAAGAACCTATCAGATTCATCATGTAACAGAATGAATCTATTGTATCAGTGTGATTGATATTTCCCAATTTTTCTGAGAAATTTTTGTCTTCAGTTCTTTTGAATTTATTTAATTTGGTTATTTTTAAAGTTGATTAATGTAAGGCTTTTAAGAGGATTTATACCTTGTTTCTTTTAAATTACATATAATGTAATATATAAATATAAAATGCCAAAAATGACAATGAATAAATAGATCTTAAACTAGAATGTAACTATGAGATAGGTACTTTATCTAATTTTTGTAAAGGGGCAATTATTGTGGTTAAATTTAGATTTGTTTTATTAAAAACTATCTAAATTCCTCCATAATTCAAATTTTCATAAATGTATTAACCAAAACAAACAATTTTTATATAGGCAATTGAAGGATCTTACATTGACAAGAAATGCCCATTCACTGGAAATGTATCAATCCGTGGCCGTATTCTCACTGGAGTTGTTCAAAAAATGAAGATGCAAAGGACTATTGTCATCCGTAGAGATTATTTGCATTATATCAGGAAATACAATCGTTTTGAGAAGAGGCATAGGAATATGTCTGTACATCTGTCACCCTGTTTCAGGTAGGATTTAGAACAATTTAGTATGTTGCTTTTACTAGATTAGCAATATTTTATTTTTGTCAGACTCTGGGGTATATGTCAATGTTAATTTATCTAGATCTATTTTAACAAATTCAATAATATTCTGTTTGTTGTGTTCAGAGTAGTTCTTAGTAATTATTAAGGTTCAGTGTTCTTTTCTTATGAATGATCCAGCAAACTATCCATATACACCTTGTTCATTATTTTTTTTTTTAAACTGTTTTGCTGATAGTTTGTTAATGTCACTCTATATGTTTCATTATTTGTACCATCTATTGTTTACAATTACACATGTGATTTTTTACCCATTGAAAAATAGTACATTGTATCTTTAGTTTTATAAGTTTAGTTCTCTCCATTTGTCTTTTTTTTTTTTATAGTTGAATCACCTATTTAATATCTAGCACTATAAACCATATTTCATAGCAAAATTAATGGGAAAAACCCCATAATTGACTGTATACCATCGTTTAAAAAAACACAGAAGTTAAAACACTTCACACATGTGTATTGTGGTATAAAAACAAATATTTAAAACTTTATAAAAGTGTTGTCAACATCAAGTTCTGGCAGAATGTTTTCGATCTGAACAGATCATCCTCAGTGCCTTGTGTATTTGTAGCTAACAATAAAGTTGTCTATAAGACCTCCATGTATGGATTTAAGCATTCCAAATGTTACATTAAATAATGTTTTGACTCTAGGTCGATGACAGTGGATAGATTTTTTATTTATTTTTTAAAATTACTTTAGGGACTACATGTCTCCCTGCTCGATTAATAACATGTGGTACTTGTAAGTTGAGACGAAAGTTGGTCTGTGTCGTTTAGCCATGTTGAACATCTGTTCAACATGGCCCATCCAACGCATAACATCCAATCTTTATGGATGTTTAATTTGCATATATGTTTCATTTATTGTTGTATTATTCAAATAACTCTACTCTATTAACTGTTAACTTATATTACAGGGATGTGGAAATTGGAGATGTAGTTACAATTGGTGAATGCAGACCCCTTTCAAAAACAGTTAGATTCAACGTATTGAAAGTAACTAAAGGTAGCAGTTCAAAGAAGAGCTTCAGGAAGTTTTGAGTTATGAAACATTTTTAAAATAAAAATCTTATAAAATATGTTGTTTTATTTATTTGTATGCTTTTAATATCACAATCAATTTTAACAGTAACATCGCCTAATTAATGAACCGACAAATTGACCAGAATATTGTTAGTTCAAAGATAGTTAGCGCACATGTAAGTAGTGCAATTTTTACGGCAAGGTCGCTATAAGGCAAAAGCAAAATCATTTTGAAAAAAAAAATTGTGAGTATAATCTCACCTGATGATCAACCTCTTTAGTTCTTCATCTATAGGCGTAAATTTAGCCATAGTTACTTTCAACATTCTATTCTATTAGATTATGTAGGTTACAAAATTTGGAAGATAAGGTTACTCTTGAGTACCGTGTCCGGATTTATTCATTGGCCTCTATGAATATTTCTTCCTACCAATTCATCTTTTTCTACCTTTCTGTTAAGTATTAATTGGAATGTCCAGTGTCTGCTACCTCATATGCAGGGCAGATCCTAGCATGAGTGCACCGCACGTGGCGGTCAGTCGTAAGAAGCATCTATTTCTATTAATAAATCAAATTTTTCATGTATTCCTCAAAATAAAATTACATAATTTTATTTATTTCTTTCAGAATCAAATACCACTACAATTTTTTATTAGACAAGCTATTACCTAGTCTGCAGCTCAAAAGTTAATGGACTATGACAATGGATCGAACATGAAAGATTAAGCTATAGAGCTTCAAAAACTGGTTCTTGATGTGTTGCTCTTTCCAATCGACTATATACCATGGACGTATATATTAACAAATATACTTCTATGCATACTAGGATTTTAATCTATTCTGTGTTTTTTAACAGATCTATTTGTTTAGAATGTGATTTACGTTCCATATATTATGTATTTTTACCTGTTACTTTTGTTCTGCTTATGATATTTATGTCATCTACATACACTGCCCGTTGGATTGATAAGTGTGTTGTTTCTATATTCTGATGTTTTTCTAAAATATTCTGAAAAAATAAGGAACTAATTATAGGGGCGGAGGATGAACTTACTGATACGGAAAGAATACATTGGATAACTTCGATAATGTTATACGTTATGTGTACCAGCGCCTATCGATAAACAAATAAGTGAAAAAGTTCTAAAAATAACTACGGAAGAAACTATTCATACTCAGAATTATCCATACAAGAAATTAAAGGAAATGCCAGTATCAGATGGATAGTGCGCAGTTGAGATTTAGAATTGAAAATGCCAGAAGTTCTTTATCCTTAAATGTACTTACATAACGATGCGTAAATATGTAGTTGTATACGCATGTTTTATAGATTATCGAAAGGCGTTTGATTACGTTAACCAGCAAAAGATGTTCGACATTTTAATATCAACCGGAATTTAAGAACAAGACTGCGTTATCTCATAACTCTACTGATACCAAATGGCAATAGATCAAACATTTCGGAAGATATATGGATAAGACGAAGAGTGAAACAGGGTCGTGTCCTTTTCCCACTCCTGTTTAATCTGTACTCAGAAACTGAACCAGGACCAAGGTAGAATTAAGATCAACGAAACTATGATAAACATCAATTACGCGGACGACACTATACTAATAGCAAACAGCGTACTAGAGGCACACACTGTAATAAATTTTGTGGTCCTTTATGGCGAAATGTTCGTTTTACCAGATTTTTACAAGAACAGACCTTAATCTAAAACTTATAACTCGAATGATCATCAGACGCTCCATTTTCTCTGTTTTACTTTACGGATGGGATGGGAAAGTTGGACAATATAGGGGAGAATCGGCGATTGGTGCGTACCTAAGGCTAATTCAGAATATTGCAAAAACTTAAAACACTTGAGTTTCTAACTTTTTTGATGATATACGTCAAGGGTCTAGGTATATTGCTAGAGATAGGCAAAATTTCCAATTAGTGTAAAGCGCACTTTTATCCGACCTATTCGGCTAAATGGTGCGCACATGTCCAATAACTGCGCACAATAATATTATTATAGAACTTAAAAAATATCTTGGAAAATTTATTTTATTGATCATAAATATTAAAAGTACAAACAAATATACGGAAAAAGATAAGAAACAAAGTTATAGATATATTAAAAAAATCTAAGCATCACAGAAGTCACAAATCCTCTGGACTCTCATGGCATGAGCCCATTGACAACATATCGAACACTTGTACCATACCATGTATTTTTTGCTACTATTACCATTTCAGAAGTCATTTTCATCTGACACGAGATCGCCTAACTCATCATCATCGCACAGTTCATTTTCTAAAACATCTTCGGAGCTGCTGCCTTCAAAAATCTTCCTTTTGGTACCTTTTTTCAATTTCGTGGTTTTCTCTCTGCCATTTTGTCCATTTCGACGCTTGTTTAAACAATATTACTTTTCTTTTGTTTTTTTTTAATTTCCAGCTCAAGTTTTTCTCTGTTAGGCGTTTCTGTTAATATCTGAGTCTTTTTTGTTTGGGGTGGTTTCGGAAGCGGACTTAGATTTTCCAAAATGCTGCTGCTGGATGTACTTGGAACTGCAGAATCATGTTTTTTTTTTTGTATTAGAGACTTGAGTTTGGTTGTCGCTGGAAGAGGGGGACGGAACCAATTCATCATCAACTGTAACAGGTAAATGATAAATTGCGGCTAAAAAGTCATCATCCGTGAATTTATTTTTTTGGAAAAGGCAGATGCCAACTGTCTGAAAGCCTTACTATGCTTTGTGCATTGTACCAGTATGCAAGTATGCTTTATTAAATATCTCGGCTAAATCATATTGAGTTATCCTCTCTGCTGTCAATAAGTGATAGTCACAATACCTGTTAAATGCTGATTTGAGAGAACCAGAAAAGTTATATCCAATGGTTGGAGCTTGTGTGAAGTGTGAGGAGGTATTGTTAAAAGAGAAATCCCATGGTCTCTACAGTAATTAAATATGTCGGATCATCTTTCGACGGTTTTACGGTATTTTTGAAATGCTGAAGCTATTTATAAAAAAATCTTCGTTACATCGTTACTATAGCCGCTTTTAGAACAACAATAAATAGATTTTGTGGACAATTTGTTAATGCGCCTGTCATGCTAAGCCTTGGAAATATAAACATTGGTGGAACGTAATAGGAGCATAATGCGTTGAAGCGGCAAATAATTGTGACTGTCTTCCCATTTTCACCAGATGTTTTCCCGCCAAATTGTTTCGACACCCTTTGATCAAAGTTTTTTACAAGGCTTTTGTACGGTGGTAATTCCGCTCCTGTTAAAATTTCGGTCTTCCTTGAAGTTGAACTTATGATTTTGGGTTCAGGCTTTCTAAGACAAATTTTTGGATGTGTCTTTAGAAAGCCATAATACCAATCTTTGCCTGCCATTTTTGTCTGAGGATTAAAATTATGTTTAATATGACTAGAATTCGCAAATGAGAATATACTTAAGTCTTCACAGCTGGTTTCTGGTAAAATCTTGAAACATAAGCGGATACACGGGGGAATAGGGAAATCCCCCCTAAGCAGGTCAAAAATTAAAGAAAACCTATTATTTACGTGTTTTGTGTGGTTTATGTTTATCTTTTTTATGTCTTGGTTGGTGTTTGATTATAAGTCCTCCCCTTAAGTTGGTAGTTCCCTTTCCAAGTTCAATGTTCAGATTCGCCACTGCCATGAAATAACTTTTCGCCATTTTTAAAACGTGCTTGATTGTTTTTCTTGATCGAGGGAAAAGATGCAACTTTTTCCAACATGAAGATTAACGATGCCACGTCCACTATTAACACATTTCTTACATTTTCGAATAGAAAATTCTGAAATATTGAACCTTCTTCCAGCTTCGCCTATTTTACCACCATTTATTTGCGAAGTCTAGAGCCGTGCTCATAGTTACAATATCGAAGGAAGCCTTTGTGTAAAACATGTTATATGAACGTTTAGATTCATTTTGTTGCAGACTGTTAATAAGGATCGCTTAATTAACCCTTTGGCGGACACCGTAAAAATGTTTGACAATGACCAAAACGCACTTGCAAATTTATCGGTACTGTGATAACATTGGTTAAAAATTAACCTGTGGGGACAAAAAAGTACAAAATACTTCATATTGAAGACAAAAAATACATGACGGTCACAGCCGTCTTGTCCCATTAGAGTTATACAAATGGTCTTATTGGACAACACGCTCATGACCGTCATATTAAATGTTACCAAAATGCATTTATTGAACATAAACTACAAATATTAAATGAATTAAATACGGTATTTCAATAAAATAATACACAACATAATACAAACACAATACACAGTATAAGAAATTGTAAAAAACAAAATAAAAAAACTTATTTGCTAGTCCAAGTTTTCGTGCCACTTTTGAAAACATAATCCTGGACATAATGGTGGATTTTCATTACAATCTTTACATCGCCAAAATGTTTCTTTTCGTATTTTACTTTCAGAGCATTGACGACATCGTAAATAATAATTCTTGCGTCTATATCCTTCAGGTACAGGATCATTTTGTTACGTTTACCTCCATGTATAGGACCCACTTTTACATAACTTCTGTGATGAGTCTGGTCAAGAGGTACACCAATAAACCTTTTTATAAGATGATTTCTAAAATCTAAGCTACTCATACATCGTTCTTGGCGGTCTTCTTTTCCCTTTCGATAAATAAAATAGGCATTGGCAATTGTTAAGTCCAACAAATGAAACAATACTTTTTTATACCAGCGAATGGTCCTTCGTGGACATGAGTAATATGAAATTAATTGATCAGTTCGATCAACGCCAGACATATTGTGATTATATTCAGTTATATCTTTTGGTTTTACTTTGGGCTGGTTAAATCTGTTGGTTTGTTTCTATCAATATCGGATGGTAACGAGTGGATATACTACAGACATCTCTCTTATCCTTCCATTTTGATACATAAACACGGTCTTGTCTCCTCCATACATACTGTCCTTTTCTTAGGTTCGCGCCAGTTACAACTTTTGGATTGTCTCGTCTATTAGAACGTAAGGTTCCTGTGCAATGTGTTCGTCTCTCTAATAATTTTTTGCATAAGCCTACACTGTTATAAAAATTATCCATGAATATGTGGTGTCCTTTATTTACATATGGAGTAATCAGTCGAAGAACTAAATTATGGAGTTGTGGAGAAGTAGGGTCACGACCACGATCACATGCTGTCAAAACTTTACCCCTATAAATTTCGATATTTAGGACAAAGCCATCCGGTGTACATAATTCATAGAATTTAATTCCATATTTGGCCTTCTTGCTCTTCATATATTGTCGAAAAATTAATCTACCTTTGAATAATAATAACGACTCGTCCAAACATATATTTTCTTCAGGAGATAACGCCCTCTGGAAATTTGTAAGTAGACCATTTAGTAACTGTTCTACTTTATGTAGCCTACCGTTTCTATTTTCTGTCTCACAACTAAAACATCTTAAAATCTGTTCGAATCGTCGCCCACTCATTGTTGCAGAAAATATAGGATGATAGCATAATGGATCATACGTAAAAAGTTTTCTTATGGATGGCATTTTTATTTGTCCTTGCAACATACATAGACCCATAAATTTTTTTAGCTCCGTTAGGACCACGTTTTTCCACGCACTTTTTCTACTATATTTTCTGTGAGGTCTGAACTCTCTCGTAAGTTTGTTGCCATATCTATTGGTGGATTGTAATATCATATTCATGATTTCCTCGGTCCAAAGCATTTCAAAAATTTTAACAGGTGTGACATTTTCTGGTAAATCAAGTTTAACACCCGCTAAATCTCTATCGAAATTAAATTCGGGAATTGGTATCACATTTTCAACCCAATTTTCCTCATAATTTACTTCCTCATCTATATTTTCAATCTCTTCAGAATCACTGCTGGAATTTTGTATTGCTGGTAATTGCCTTAGTTCATCACCATTATCATCAGTACTATCTAAAATATAAATAAAAGTTAGACACAAATTCAATATTCAATGAAACACAAATTTTTTTTCATAAAACCAACTCTACCTTAGTCATTGTAACGCGACAGGCAGTGAAATCTGAGGTCTGATTTGATAAAATAAAATAATTCAGAAAATGCATGCATAACTTTACTAGAAGTGATATTCGTGTTGCACCAATTATACATATTATATGTACATAGGATTTTGTTATTTGCTATCTATGTATATGCACATTATGTAAATATTTTGTACTTACCACTACTCTCATCTGTGTTGGTATTGGGAATATAATCATCTGAACTGTCGCTATTTCCAGATAAATTAGCATTTTGTTCCTTATTACTATCCTCATTATCATCAGAACAGCAACTGCTTTCTGATAAATGCAGATGACTTCGTTTTTATCGAATTCATCGTCGGTCGGGACCGTCTTGACTCTGAGAGCGATTCAAATAGCGACTGCTATGACCGTCTTGTCCCAGAATGCCGATAATTAACCGACGATCAGGACCGTCTTGTCCGTTAAAGGATTAAAAAACCTGTAATCAATTTCATTGACAGAATTTATGGCAGTCACAAAACGTAACCAAATGCCTTTATGTACTTTGTCGGCTAATGGTGCGCAATGCACATCATTAGAAGACCTTCTACTTCACCACACAACACAAAATTTTATAAAAATAAAAAATAAATGGGCAAAAGTAACTGCAGTAATGTCTAAAATGGTAAATAAATATGCACATCCTTTTGGGATGTGGTGACACCATCAGGCCTTCACAGTTTTTTTACGATTTCCCTTCATTCTTCTGGGACGATTTCCCTTCATTCTTCATTCATCTGTCCTGGGCTAGTTGTTCAGCTTCATGTAACCCTTGGTTAATCAAGATTTTTGTTTGATCTACCCAACGGCTTGGAGATCTTCCCCTAGGTCCTTTTCCTTAAACTCTACCCTCGACTATCAGTTTTTCCATCGTGCCTGTTCTTCTAGCAATGTGTCCAAAATACTGCAAATATCTCTGTTGTATTTGTTTAAGCAATCTATCCTTTACTTTAAGTTGTTCTAATATCGATACGTTAGTTGGATGATCAATCCAGGATATTCCCAACATGTGGCGGTATATCCACATTTCAAAAGCGTCCAGTTTATTTTTATCCGCTTTCTTTAAGGTCCACGTTTCGGATGCATATGTGGCTATGGGAAAAATAAGCTCCCTTACCAGTCTTAGTTTTGTGTGTATTCTTATGCTAGAATTTTTCCAAATTGCTATCAGTTTCATCATGGCTGTTCTAGCAATAGTCAACCTTCTACGTATTTCTCTGTCACACCCTCCATCATTTGTTATTAGGGACCCCAGGTATATGAAAGTACTTACTACTTCAAAGCCCCCAATTTCTTTAATATGTTGAAGATTATTCCGAGCTCTGTCTACTATCATGATCTTTGTCTTATTCTTATTTAGCTTTGTTCCATATGTTTTGCTTTTTTCCTCCAAACATCTTATTTATATCTTCCATTTCTTCCTGATTTGCCGCGATTATTAAAGTCTCATCAGCATATCTCAGGTTTTTGATTTTTTGACCTCCTACTGATATTCCGCCCTTCCATTCGTCTAGTACCTTTCGCATAATGTGTTCGCTGTAGATATTAAACAGAGTTGGTGAGATTATGCATCCCTGCCTAACACCTGCCTCTGTTCTGAAATGATAGGAATGGGTGTTGTTAATTTTTACTGTGCACTTATTATCTTCATATAGACTTCTAATTAGTTGAATTAAGTGGTGGGGTGTTAATATTTCCGCTAGTATGGACCATAGCTGCTGCCATTTGACTTTATCGAAGGCCTTTGTGTAATTCACAAAGCACATAGGCATAGGAGTATTGAATTCACGAGTTTTTTCGATTAGCTGTCTGACATTATTGTATTATGTGTTTTCTTGTGCCTTTTCCTGGGACAAATTCCGCTTGTTCTTCTGATATCTGAGGCAATAGAAAAGCTTTTAATCTTTCATGTATTATATGAAGTAGAACCTTGCTTGCATGGGATATTAGGGTTACCGTTCTGTAATGGCTGCAATCTAGCGGAGTTCCTTTTTTGAATATAGGGATGAAAGTAGATGTTGTCCAGTCGTTGGGCCACTCTCCGGTTTCCCAAATCTTTTTGCAGATCATATGCATAACATTTACTCCAACATCTCCAGTCTCTTTTAAAACTTCTGCGGTGATCTTGTCTGCGCCAGGAGATTTTCTATTTTTCAACTTATTGATTGCTTTTTCTACCTCTGACTTTAGAATGTTTGGTTTTCTCTCTGCAGTGAACTCATCGTGATTTGCATTCTGGGGATCATCTGCATATAGACTTTGACAATATTTTCTCCCTACCTCCGCAATCCGTTTCGCGTCATTTATAATATGTTGGTTTTGATCTATTTATTGTTTGTGTGATTGGTTTAAATTCCTTGGATAGTAATCGGATAACCTGTATATATACTTTTTAAATTATATTTCTATCAAGAAAAAAGCTTATCCCTTCTTTTCTCAAACACACAAACAATAACATACCACGCGAAAACATGTAAACGATAACTGTCAACCAGTAAAGTATCTCCCGATGGTCATTTGTGCGGGATAGATTTGGCAGTTGCTAATAGATGGAGCGACAATATAGTTTTTACCATTTTATTAAATAGGAGATTAGAAACATTGATGCTCATAATTATCAAACGCGCACTATTAGCCGAGTCTCCGCTACTCGTAAACAGAAAAAAGAGTAATAGAGGCCTTCAATATGTATGTATATTGCGAATTTCATGTATACAAAAGATCACCAACGACGAAATTCTCCAGCGCATAAGTAAACAAAAAGAACTATAAACACCAACAAAGAACGAAAAATGCAGTACGTGAATGATATATATTAAGAGGTGAAAGATACGAGCTGCTTCAATTTATAATAGAGGGTTAAACGTCAGTAGAAAGACGCACGATTTATGGGTAAAGGACCTAAGGAGGTGATTTGATCGCTTATCTTGAGAAATGTTTTATGCTGTAGTTTCCAAAACTACAATATAGTAAATATTTGTTGTTTGCATTATCGCAGTACGTTTCATACCTTATTTTAAGATGTACTTACCTAAGTGCAATTCTTGACCAACTGCTATTATTTTTGACCATTATTAATGAGAGCAGTCAAAAGATTTTTTGTTAATTATAATCAAAAATACCGTTTTGTAAGCTTATTTGCTATCTTTAACTTCCATGTATGATTTAGAAGTAGATTTTACAAGAAATTCGAATCGTTTTTTTTTACTATGCCAAACGTGTATATAGACGCAATTCAGATTCTTAACGAAGAAGCATCCCCCAAAAATATCAAACTGGGTATTTACAGCTGTCACGTAAACACCAATGGGCAATTTATTTTTTAAGAATACGAGAATTGCGATTCGACGTAGTTATCCATTGAGACTACACATAACGTAACAAGGGGTTTAATTGCCTATATACAGTGCTTTTCAGATAAAACTATCCACCTTAAATAACTATTGAACCTCTAATTTTTTGGAAAAACGCAAAAACACTTTAATTAATATCTGAAGGAGGAGGCATAATATCATATTTAAGGATGCTGGAAAATGCACCCTCTCACCCCCTGTATCAACCCTTTATTTTTTTTAATTACTTCCCCCTTTTTTTATTTTATATTTGGATTCTCCTTTTTGTACTAATTTCAGAAATGTATAATACATGATACTTGAAGTGATTAGTTTATGAGAAAAGTAAATACAAAAGCAAGAAAATTGGATTGAAAAAAAAAATATTTTTTAACAACTTTATTACACACATTTAGAACAAACATTTCACTACTAAAATTTTTTACAATAATTGTTTAAAATGACTGCCTTTCACTTCCATACAATATTACAATCTATTTTGAAATTCTTCTCTGACATTGCTTAACACGTCTGCATTTAATTGTCGACATTCATCCTCTATTCTTTGTTGTAAATCATCTAGATATTCTGGTTGAGTAGCATAATTTTTGTTTTTAAATACTCCCATAAGAAGTCTAGGAGTGTTCAATCCGGTGACCTAGGTGGCCAATCGATCATCTGTCGTATTTTAAATATCCAAGGACCGGGAAACGTTTCGTTTAAAAATTATCGCACAGGTAAAGCAAAGTGTGGAGAAGCTCCATCATGTTGAAATACAACCAAATCATCGGAAAGGTTATCATCATTTGCTACTATTGTTCTAACTATCAACCACTTGCCTATATAATTCAAGATACGATGCACCATTTAAGTTTCAAGTGATAAAGAAGGGTCCGATAATGTGATTACGTAGGATACCATACCATACGTTTAACCTTTGAGGATGCTGTGTGTGAAATTCGCGTACAATATGTGGATCACTCTCAGCCCAGTATCGGCAATTATATCTGTTCACCAAACCGTTTAATGAGAATGAGCATTCATCCGAGAAGCAAATATTGTTTAACAATTATGGATTGTTAATGATGCATTTTATCATTAATTCGCAACATTCGGGACGACGATCAAAATCTTCTTCATTTAACTCTTGTACTAATTTAATTTTATATGGATAAAACTTAAATTTATGGAGGACTCGGAAGGCTGTAGAAGATGAAACACCGATTGCTCTGCTTATTGTTGACAGTGACTGTGATTGTTAAGAGTCTAAGTTAACTTAGCCCTAAAACAACTACTTGGATTGCTTTTTTATTTACAAGTTCCTGTCTGTTATGTTTTTTATTGCAAACTGACCCTCTTGATCTAATTTTTTCTGCATCAGTTCAATCACACACTTATGAGTTGCATGTCTATTGTGGCGTGTTTCATTAAAAATTCTAGCAGCAGCTCTTGCACAATTATTATTTTTGTAGTATAAACCTACAATTTCGATTCTTTCTTGCAAAGTGTACTCCATTTCAGCGATCAAATTGCACACGTATCATAAGCTGTTACTTACAAGTTATAACAAATTGTCGCTATTAACCGATTAAAACAAATGTAAAAATGATATCGAAAACCTTTGATAAAACTTGAATAAAAAGTAAATTTTTTTGTTTCTTGGTTTTTAAAGGTACTACAAATAGTACGGTTAAATATTTAAAGAGTTTAAATTATGCTACAACCTATTTTGTTAGAGTCAATGAAGGTGAGGGAGATACTGTCTTGTTAACAGGAAAATTATCTATCTGATAAACTAATCACTTCAAGCCAAAGGTATTATACATTTTTGAAATCAGAACAAAAAGGAGAATCCAAATATAAAACAAAAAAAGGGGGAAGTAATTAAAAAAAAATAAAGGGTTGATACAGGGGGTGAGAGGATGCATTTTCCAGCAACCTTTAATATGATATTATGTGTCACCCTTCAGATATTAATTGACGTGTTTTTGCGTTTTTCCAAAAAATTAGAGGTTCAAAAGTTATTTAAGGTGGATAGTTTTATCTGAAAAGCACTGTATGTATATACTAACCGAATTTGTTTACTATAACGAATATGCAAAATCTTTAATGAAATCTTAAAATACATAAGTTTCGTATGAGCCATTTTCCCCTGATAGGGAAATTCATTATTCCTAATATTCCGTGCCATCAACAATGAGGCGAAATATCTATGGTGAACCGTAATTATCGGAGATAATGTTCTCTCGGCAAGAGAGTAATAATTAAGGCAGCCATTTAAATTGAGGTCTAGAGTAAGAGGGAGAATTGTTAATTTCATCGAAATTAAAAATACAGATTTTTAAGGAATTAACTATATTGGTTGAAATGTAAAGAAAAGTAAGATCATATACATGAGAAAAAAAAATGGAATTAACGAATTAACGAAGCGTCTTAAAACACAGGGATGGTTAAAAAATTCAAAGATATCCCCCCGAGGAATAGAATATATTATGAAATAATTCAAGAATATTATAGAGGTTTTCTGAAACTTCAAGAAAAAGATGAAAGATCTTCAAACAGTTGGAAATAAAAGTTACTAAAACTCATACTTCAGGTAGTAGGTACGTATGGGATATAAATTTTTAGAAAAGTTCAACTTAAAATTACCACATGGTTTTGATTTCTGATCTGGTGATAATATCAATAAAATCATAGTTTGTTTGTATTGATGTAATAATAATTAGTTAATTTGAATTCAAAAAGGCCATACAAACTTGAAATCCGCCAAAATATATAGAGCTGTCTTGAACGATCGTCCAAACATGAAAATGTTAAACTTGTTCAGAGAACCAAATATTGGTCAGGCAACGAATTATAGGCAATAAGAGAATGTGAATAGGGGTGTACCTTGCACTAATTTACCAAAAACTAGAAGACCTTCCGTTTTATCAAAAAACAGGTTTAACAGACTGATACAATCCCCTCAAGACAGAATTGTCTGCGGTTAAGCTAGCCTGTAATATGGGATACATCAGAATAGTATCATGACAAGATTAAGAAGAGAGGAGCCAGGTTCATCTTATGTAAGGAGGTCTACAAGCGATTTAATGAGAAATCCGACAAAAAAAATGAAATAGGTAAGTTTTCTTACTTCATACTTCCTTTTTTTATTATATAAATACTGATATACGGTAAACGCAAATGCAACCCGTTGCCTGTGATCATCCGTTCTGCTTAAGGCTCATCCTCGATAATCCTAACGGTAAATTTCAGTTTGCTATCTCTATTTCAAAAATTTCTTTCTTTACGAAAACAAATCTGTCATGAAGTAATATTCTAAACTTCGTATCTCTCTCAAGCCCAGGTCAAAAATGCGTTTACCTTTTACTCGAGCCGATTATACACCGAGACAACCCCTGCAGTGACAGGTTTTGGCTTACAATCAGACCATAAATCTTTTTAGTGGTCTTTTGAGTAAATATAATAACAGATCCAAGTAATATAATCTATTCATAAATTTACAATGTAACAAATGTACATACATAATTTATTTGGTATTTTTTTTACGGAAAAATTGGCTGTCTGAAGTTTAACGTAGATTAAAGTTTACGGAAAATAAAAATTATAAAAAAATAGTACATTGTTTACTGGGTAGGAAAAGCTTAACATTCCTGGACGACTGTGAAGATTGCTAAGTCGAGGCGCAAGCCGAGACTTAGCAATACAGAGTCCAGGAATGTGGCTTTTCCTACGAGGTAAACATACTATTTTTCCGCAAATCGTTTAAAATTCGATAGATATTGATTGATTTAAAAAAAACGCGATAATTTTATTCCCAAATAAATGGTGCTTTGAAATTCCTAATAAAATTACTTGGGTTACTATGGAAACGTATTGAGGTTGAATTGTCAAACTTGACGCTTATAAATTTAATTGCTGGTTAACACTAACAACTGTACGGAAATATCATTTCCTTACAGTAAGGAAATGACATTTCCTTACAGTAAGGAAGTCCTGACTTTTTCTTCAAGAAATTTTGATTGAAAATTTGATTAGTATCGCGATCATTAAAATTGATAAAATGAAACGATATAAATATAGAATTATGTCTAATGTTTCTTCAGAAACATTAGACATAATTCTAGTAATAGAAATCAGTTCTTTTTAAAATTTCTTGAAGGAAGGAATAATTTAATTACGCTATCATTTCCAATTTTAATTTTTGATATTGAATTTGATAGGTTGTGATTTATTACACCAAAATCTAATAAAATATACCATGACACAAGAAATAGTTTCAGAATAAGTTTGATGTGTTGTTTATTATCATTCAGTAAGAGGCTAATTTACTTCTTACAATGCTAATCTAACAGACAATTATTATTGTCAAATGAAAGAAATAAGATAATTTACTTGTGTGCTTGTGGTTAGTAAACGTCGGCCCTATGCAACTAATTGTCGATAAAGAACGGAGTACAAAAGTTTAGATTTATGAGATTTATGAGGAGCATTAATGAAACTTAGATGTATACTGAGTACTTATTTCAAAAATTTACAACTAAGGATTTAATTTGTTATATGTAAATATACTCCTAGATCTAGAGAAAATGGGAGTGCGACAATGGGAATTACTGGCACAGGACCGACAAACATGGAAGGCAATAGTAACCGCGGCAAAGACTTACGAAGAGTTGTAGCGCCATTGATGATGATGATGATGATGAAATATACTGTATAACTATTTATATGGATGTGAAATATGGATCATGAAGGATAATATGATGGACGTTTTAGGATGTACGTTGAAAAATTAAGGCAAATATCGAGCACAAATTTAATAATCAAATCTTGCAAAAGTACTTTCGCTTTCTACAGCATCATCAGGGGCATCTGAAATAAGCCAAGAAAAGTTTTTTTTAAATGAAGAAAATTAATAAACTTCGATAAAAAACTCGAAGTTAATGGATGATAAAAGTTTTTTGTGATTAACATTTTAGACTTACTTCGTCAAATTTGGGCTATCCAGCAAGCGCAGATGACCCTGATGATGCTGTAGAAAGCGAAAGTACTTGGGCAAGATTTGATTATTAAATTTGTGCTCGAAATTTGCCTTCATCTTTTAAAGTTCGAGCATTCAACCTTATATCAATAATTTAGGATGTGACTCAGGTATATGATAAAGTATGGCAAAGACGCCAAAACTATAAACTAAGACTACATTTACCAAAACGATACTCTCAAATAATTGACTCCTGCATCTTGGAAAGATATTTCAGAATTAAACAGGAAGAAACATACATGGAATTGACAGATATTACAGCAGGGCTGCCACAAAGAAGTGTCTTTACCTTTTGTATACGTGTTGTATTATTGTCCTAGAAAATATACAATTGCAACATTTACCGAAGATATTGCTATCATAGCAATGTGCAAAACCAGCAAGGAAGCGACAAAGAAATTACACAGATGTTAATCAAATATATACTCCAGGGAAATAAGCAAAAAATAGACCATGTTCGTGACACTCAATAATCCAGGTCGCTGACAAATTTTTTAGTTATTGTAGACCTCTAGGAAAAAACCTACTTGTTTCTTGCCTTGAATCTGGAGCTGTTTTTTAATTATTGACAATTTAATGCAAAAAACGCGACTGTTTTTATGATTATTGATACTACTATTAAAAAAAAAATAGATTTTTGGAACAAAATTGTTTTGCACGAATTGTTTAAACAAACTAGACTATTTATTAATTAATTAATATACAAACAAATTACTAATTCCTAATGTACGTAGAAATTACATACAAATTAAAAAAAGAATGATCAAAATCCATTGAGTAGATCCGAAAATATAGAAAATTTTATTAGTTTGAAATTGCTTGTTCGGTATGGATTTGTAGGTTCTTCCTAGTCACCATTTGAACTACATTTTTGAAAATTCGTAGAGGGTCCTGTAAAGGTACAATGTTTGTGCAAATTTTTTAACAAAAAATACAAATCCTATTCCTTAACATGGCAAAAAATGAGGTTCCCTAATTATTATAATCAAATTAGCTGTGAATTATCATCTTTTCTTTGACTTGATCTACTACTTGTTGTAATTGGTCGTAAAACACTTCCCTTGTTGTTTGAGGCTTATTATTTTCTGGGCCGTATACTCCGATAATGTTCAGGTTTTCCTTCTCCATTCTTATCTTTGATGTTACTATTCTTTCTGATATGTATTGACACTCTTTGATGTAATTTTGATACCATTGGTGTATTAGTAAGGCTACACCTTCTTTGGCCCTGTTTTCTTTTGCTACTCCACTGTAGATTAGTATGTATTCACCTAATTTTGATACACCTTTTCCTTTATTTTTTGTTTGCAGTAAAGCACAAATGTCTATTTCTTTCTCTTTCAACACTTAGGTTATTTCTTGGTCCCTTGAGTTGAGTGATCTGATATTCAAAGTAATTCTCATCTGGGTTTTGGATGTTTTTCGCTTGTCCTTATTTCTTGCCGTAGTCGTCTTCATAGTATCAATCCGGTTCCGAGACTGTACATTGTTTCTTTGAGCAGTATTTGATTTTACGATTGGTAGGTTGCTGAGCAATAAATATAAATAATTAAATTTCATATTCAAATACTGCAAAATATTTGGTTATTACTCTGAGCTCATGTAAAGAAGAAAAGAAAATAATAATTCTGATTGAAATACAAAAAAAAATGTACTGGATGATTGACCAAAACTCTACGCTGTTTCTATATAATAAATTATTATTATATAAGCAAATACTGAAACAATTGTATTATTATAAAAACAGTATAAATATTTAGAAGGAAAATGGAAAATCAACAGAAAATATTTCTATTCATATAAAAATTTAATAAAATTATAGGTACTTACTGCTTATTTATATAAAATTTCCTATTTTAAATACAATAAACACACTGGTTTGTCAAAAGTCGAAATAAGCCCTAATAATGTTATTCAACTTTATTTATCCTCCTCCCAGGGTTTTACCTACCTGGCGAGAATCCAAAAGCTACCGACAAGGACACCCTGTGCTGACGGAGAGAAAATTGCATTTAGCAGAAATTTGAAATTTTTTTAAAGTTTATATCAAATAGCTGCTTTGTGTTACACTTTATGTTAAAAATAAAAACAGATTGGGAAAGTGGGTCAAATTCTGTAGTGCCCCATTTCAAAAAAAAAATTTTTACGTTTATTTTAACCAAAAATATTTGAAAAAAAAATATTGTTTAAACAATTTATTAATTTACAAACAAATAGTGCACTAGAACTTTTTTAGACCTTCCATATAAAAAAAGAATTATCTCAATATCTGCCATAGTTTTTGCGTTATTTGATATAAACTTTTACATTGGAATTTACCTATGCCCAGAATCGCGAGGATCGGCCTTAAGAGGCGTAATGAGACTGAAGGAAATGAGACTTGACGGAAAACAAACAAGCCAAGCGCACTCTATTGCAAGTGTGCATCGAGCCTTAAGGCCAGTTTATACACGCATGGATTTGCTAGCACCAGTAGCTACGCCAGTCCTGATTGAACAGAACAAAATTTTGGCAGGCCAGTTTCATTTTTAAGTTTGCTCAGTGGAATATTCTTTTCAATTTCGACTTGTCGTGATCGTTTACACTGTAACCGTTTCAAAAGTAATTCTTTAAAATTCATGCAAATTGTAATTCTTAATAAATATTGAAATGAATGTCAATACCGCCACCTATCCATCAAGTACAGGAAAATCTAAATTACCTTCTCAAGAATCAAACTGCAGTTCACAGTAAGTTCCGATTTTGGCTTCAACAGCGACTCGCGAATAAGAAATTTTAAAACAAAACGTGACAACACTTGAAGGTGCTCAGAATGTGACCTATTCAAATAATTTTGACTTCACAATTTTATGTAAATAACTGAGTCCATCTGTGTTTATACCTCCATGGTTCTATCTAACGTATTTATTTATTTAGTTTAAGAACATTTTTGTAGTTTTGAGAACATTTAATATAAATATTTATGACTTTTATTTACATTAGTCATAATTGTTAAAAAAGTGATCTGTGTAAAAAGGCAATTTCCATACTATTTTCAAATGATGCAAATCATAAAATAATAGTATATTACTTTATGAGGCGGAGAAGTATAACTTTTCTTGACGCGGCCGAACGAAGTGAGGCGCGTAATAGAGGGCAAGTCAAGAAAAGTTGCTTCGTTGCCGAATAAAGTATACTATTTTTTCTTCAAACGTAGCAATTTTTAACCATAAATAGTAAAATTCATACGCTATTTTTACTCGAAATTAACTGTGACAACTATCAAAGTTGTCTAGATGTTAGAAATTTAAATAATTAAGTCGTCGGTGGGATTTGCGTCTCCCTGGTTACAGTTGTTTGACAGTTGTTTGCAATTATTAAAGACAGCTTATTGTTGAGTCCGCGGCTAATGATGCAGTAGCACATTTGGGGCCCTCCAAGTCCGGAATAAAGTATCGGTTAGCGTACAAGCACTTCCAAGAGTGGTGCGATACAAGAGGAGTACGGCAAGTTACCGAAGACGTTTTACTGGCATATTTTAATATAATGGAAAATGAAAATAAATGGAAATCTTCTACAATGTGGTCACGATACTCTATGATAAAATCCGAGTTAGTTATTGGAAAAAATGTGGATATAAGCAAATTTTTAAAGTTACGTGCCTTTCTGAAAAAAAAAACAAGCAAAGGATATACTACAAAGAAGTCTAAAGTTTTCACTTAAGATGAGTTTGATAAATTTTTGTTTGAAGCGCCAGATGAGTTGTGTTTAGGATTAAAGGTAAAAAAAATTATATTGCAAAGCATGTAGTATACTCTACTAAATTATAAAAATATTTCAGATTGGTTTATTAATTGGGATTACCGGCGCCTGTCGATGCGACGAAATGGTAAAAATGAAGATTGTGGACATTGAGGATAAAGAAAATGTAATAATTATCAAAATCCCAGACAGTAAAACACGACAAATTAGATCTTTTACGATAATTGGTCAAAACTACATTAAACTGTATAAAAAGTATGCATCACTGCAGCCTGAAAATTTCACAGAAAACCGATTTTTTATCAAGTAGCAAAATGGAAAGTGTTACCGAAGCGTCATGGGAATACATTCGATCAGCGCAGTAGCCCAAAAAGTAGCTAGTTATTTAAATTTAAACGATGCAAGCGCATACACGGGTCACTCTTTACGACAAACTTCAGCAACACTTTTAATTGATGGAGGCGGAAATCTAGAATGTCTCAAACGACATGGGGGCTGGAAATCAAGCACGGTTGCCGAAGGATATATAGAGGATTCAATAAGAAATAAGAACGATAATGCTCAAAAATTTTAAGCCCTCATAATTCGCCAATATCGGGAATGATTGCTGAAAGTTGTTCTCGACCATCAGTATCATCAACAATTACCAATGCGTATCAAGAGTCGGGAACATTTTTGCACGGTTTCAATTTTGAAAATGCCTCATTAACTAATTGTACTTTTAATATTACTATAAATAAAAATGATGTTTAATTGTTGTTAATGACATTTGTATTGTTGCTTTGTGACATGTTTCATATTGTTGCCATGACAACATTTTTCCCTC
The DNA here is from genome assembly GCA_918026665.1 of Diabrotica balteata. NCBI lineage: Eukaryota > Metazoa > Arthropoda > Insecta > Coleoptera > Chrysomelidae > Diabrotica > Diabrotica balteata. Next base: position 146,061,764 of record OU898277.1, on the reverse strand, counting down.
CGCCGTAAAGAAATGGGAAAAAAACTGCTGCCGGCGGAGACATCAAACTTTGACAGGATCAAGTTAGATAAGTAATGTCATCATTATTTGACGTTTGAAGAAAAAAAATATTTCTACCGAAAGTGTCATTTTACTTATCTCATTAGCAATTCCCTATACTATTTTTACTCCGCAATTTTATAACCTATTAGTCGATGGTCCTTCGAGATTTATATTCATTTTTTATATACCAAATGTAGGAAGGTGAGAATATAGTTTTACTAATATTGTTTTTAAAACATCGAACTACCTAATTCACCCTTTCATCTACAAAAGTCTTTACTAATAAACTGTCTGTTGATAAACAATATAATTTCCTAATAAGTAAAAAAACTTTATTTGCGTTTGGAATTTTAGAAAAGAAGAATAAAGCATCTATTGTTTTATGTATAAAAATACAAAGTTTGAATGTTTATAAAAGGAACGATTTAAAAAATAACATTGAAGTTCTATCTATCTATAAAGTTTCCTTTTCTTCTGAAATATGGAAACATTCATACATTATCATTCATTATTGTATACCTGATTTTCATCTAGTGGCAAATTCTGCTTCTGATTTTCATCTAGTCGCTCAGGTATTTCGGGTGATACTGTAATCTGGGTAAAAAATATGTTGTCTCGCAATGAAATAAACCCTCTAATTATTACATTTTTTTGTTCGCCACTTGAAGATCAAGAATAACGATGAATCGGCTTTACCATTGCTTGGAATTTAGTGCCTACAATTGTGAAATTATACTATATTATATGTGTGATGATTGGCTACTTTTTCAGCATTCTACTGTATTAATTTTTTTAATTCATTATATGTAGTCACATGAGTTTGTTCCTTATTTCTAACTATTGATCTAGTTTTGTATCATTTTAATGGTTTTAGTGGATCGATTAATGACTCCGTGATTTTTGATCTAATTCAAACATCATGATTTTTACTGTTTATTTTTTTACTTTTAATTATCAAAGAGCGAACTTTCTAAACACGTCAATTTGCAAAGGCCTCTCCGCTTAACAAGCGTTGATGGGGACAGCTGTGTCCGCCCGTGTCGAGCAGTATAGTCCCCGTCACCATCAACCAACTTCAACTTCAAGTGCAATAATCCATAACCGCAGGCATGCGAAGCACGATACGGTGTACATGAAAACAATGTAGGACGTGCAGAAGTGCCCTGCATGGTAATATCCAATCATCCGCTTTGGAGAGAATCTAACCCCGAAACTAAATTCCCACATATTAATAAGCTATAGCTGGTAGCGGCATAACTTTAAAGAGAAATCCATAGGGCATACTTGGACCATTACCGAAATAAGTAGACATGCCAATCTAGAGGCGCATACAGTCTTGAAAGTTAATTTTGACATTGTAGGCC